>JAGWCC010000089.1:600000-1023118 GCA_022651775.1 Drusus annulatus | reverse complement strand
ATAAAAATTTAGGATTACTTTCTCGGGGTTTTTTACGCGTCACCATGAGAGAGAAAGAGAGACAACAAAGATTTCGCAAAATATCACACACATCGTTTGTAGGTATTGTAAATATGTTTTCCGTCTCCGCGTCTCCGGCGATTCCGCCCACGACGTAACTCACCGGTTTTTAAAGTCATGTCCTGTATTGTGGTTGATTCCAAAACTGTGTGAAAAGTGTTTGTACAAATAAAGAAAACATCACGTCGATATGTACTATAATGCATGGAAAAATAAATCCAAAATTATCGAATTATCAAGTAAATAAAGACATCAACTATAAACTTCCATTTTTATTAAAGCAAACGTTATGCTATTCGTTTTTTGTAAGATATTCTGAATATATAAATCATTTAATAGTATTTTTTATTGTTTTGTTATGCAAACGCTTTTTGAGGTTATGTCCCATATTTGTTTGTTTGTAAAAAGATGTGTCTATGGAAAACCCCAGCGCCACGCTCAGAGTAGTCAGGCAAAATCATCAAAACTGACTACACTCTTGGATACGCCTGTCTCTATATACTCCAAGGTTATGTGCCTTTAGGTGTTTTTGAGTTATATTAGTGTCACAAAGATTCATTTGTGTTGGTTACAGTTTCAGTTAGGCTGGCGATGGCCAGAACCACAAAGTAAAGGTAGGTTTTGACATTATGTTGACTTCGATCTCCCATTATTTCTATTGTTGATCAATTCAATGAATCATCAAATCAACTATGAATCAATTAAAATAAAATAGAAACTGTCCGGCTCGCAGAATTTAAAATGTAAGCTCAAAGAACAAAAATCTTCGGTCGAATTGAAAAGTTGTAAATAATAGTGACCATAATTTAATACGGAATGGAGAGCTAAAATTGGATCCTCGAATACAGCTAAAAATACAATCGGTTATTAGTTCACAAAGGTCCCAAACAATTTAAAGATTATGATTTTCCTGTTACTAACAAACAAAAATTTATTCCGAAGTATTATAATAAAAACACTGCCAAATGGAGAAGAAATACATAGGTCTTACTTACGTACATAGGTTACTTTTAGATGGGGTGTTTTTGTTTTGTTAATTATTTTCTATAACTTTAGTAATAGTGCTTTGGCTAGTTCAGGATTGTATGATTGGAATCATTTGTTACAAAACTTAAATTTGCAAAGCAATTTTTAAATGTTTAATTATTTTGTCAACTAAAAAAGGCAGTTGGAGGGGGGTGGAGGAGCGCAATCGGTACTTAATGCGCAGGGCGCTAGACGTCATGGAGCCGGCCCTGATTCTACCAGTGCTTTGTTATGCGGATGTTGATATCGGAATTTGGGTGTAAAACAGTAAAAATATTTTTCACATATTTATTTGTATGTTTACATCGTATAAATAAATGCCTAAATAATTGGTTTTATCAATTAAGTATATAAATTCAACACTTTCATAGTTTCAAATACAAAATATCCACAAATTTGTTTTAAGGCGTAGAATACAATAATGACTGATCAGCAGAGACGCGTCGTGGCTTTATTCCATTTGCGCAATATTCCAGATTAATATATGTAATTGTTTTATTTTAAATTCCAGTAAGTATTGAAGAACATCTGCTTTTCCAAATCTTTAAAAAGTTTGAAAAAGGAACAAAAACTAAGGGTTGGGCGTTTCAAACTGTAGTCACAATTCAACGATTAACGTAATTTTTTTTTTTTTTTACATTTCAACAGTTCCTTTTAAACGCCGATTATAGGCCTGTTTCAGCTTTTTATTAAATTGTGAGCATCCGTCGAGCGTAAGAGCGTGAGCGTTATGCTTGACAGCTGCTCAAAATTTAATAAAAATCTAAAACGAGCAGAGAATTGACATTTAACGGGGACCATTCAAATGTCAAAAAAAAAGGATGCCAATCGTTAAATTGTGACAATGTAAAATGTGGTGAAAATTTGAAACAACCTGACCTCAAACAGTTTGTCTCGGAAAATCACAAAAATCGAGAAAGTCACAGCACGTAACTGCTACTAAACTTACAATACCTAAGTAATATTATTACACTAAACCTAATTATAATTAAGACAAATGCCGATTTTCTAAACCATTGGACTGATTCTCTCAGTATCACCCTGGCGAATGACAACCATTCAGAATAATAATTGATACATCAGTTAGATTGTTTTTGTTTAGTTATTAGATCTGAATCATTTAGATTGTTTTTGTTTAGTTATTAGATCTGAATAGACAGGTAATCCTGCCATCCTTCCTCTTCCCTTCTCGTATATATCCTTCATACATGCTGGGATTGAATCCGTAGCTCGTTCTGACTTAAAAACCCTATTTCAGAACAAGCTGATAGGAAAAGATTTATATTTTGAAGTTTTCGTAAATTTTTTTTTTATGGAAACAGATCTGAAGGTAGGTAATAGAATAAATAATTTTTTAAATAATAAAACATAGGGAAAAAAAAAATGCTTTACGTAATCTTGTACACAGTGTTTTACGCTCATTTAGCGAAACTTCAGACAATCTTCAAACAATACAAGAAAAAAATCCTAATAAGGCTTTTCAGAGTAATTTAATTATATTATAATTTGCCAAAAAATTGTAGTGTGAGCCTGGCTTTACTTTTACTTACTAAGGTTACATGTAAATCGTATTAGCATGTGTTTGCATAATATCTAGAAAGGTGGGGAATATAGAAGGTATATTAATAGAAACTGATGTCCATCGAACGCAAATTAACAATCTATAAATTACCTTTGTGAGTATGTACGACCACAGTTAACTAGTAAAAAATATTATTTTTATTTGGGCCTTTGTTAGTCATAAGTCAAAAACGGATAGTTTTGAGACCGGCAACATTAAGGTCTATAAGTTATAAACACCCATAGGACTACACATTTTCAAAAAAATTTTTTTTCATTCAAAATGAATGCAGAATACATAAATATTTATCTTTTTTTTAAGTTGTCCTAAAAAGAGTCATTGAAAAATAAAAAAAATTATGAAATTTCGCGAATTATGAGTGTAAAACATAGTGTACAGAAAAAAACATATTTTACAAGTTTTGAAATGAAATAATAATGTTGGCTTTATAATATATACAACTCTAAAAGCACCATTTTAATGTTTCACTTAAAAACGAAAATACACGTTGAATGTCACAAATATGAAAAAATAATAATAAATGGTACTCAAATTAAAAAAGATAACAACAGTAATAGCAACTGTATTTAAGATGGAGGGTATCAACCATACTTCTTACATCTGTGTTCAAATGAATTCTGAAGAAAATCAGATAGTTTTATAATGTTAATACATAATTATTTAGGCAGTGTTAAAAACAAAGCAACTTTAATGGAACACCTAAGAAAATTTTCATATTTAAAACTTTAAATACATATTTTAGGAAACTGATGGTAGATTTCGAGTTGGTAGTGGTGGCTTGTGACTTTTTAGTTTACTAGAGTGCTAAGATTGAAAAACATAACATTTTTTATATTATATCCGAAAACGTTTTTTTTTTTCAAAAATGAATTTTATTGTGTGAAAATTATTAGGATTCTTCAGTTTTGGTGGTGCGCTGCACCAGTTTGCTGAAAAAATAATCTTCATACAAACACTATAAATATATAAATCATTTTCAACTACATTACTACACTACAACACCAATATTGTGATTTTTTGTTAATATTAGCACTGTAGCACAATAAAGTCACGAGCCGTCACCGCTTGTGGGGTACATTTAAACCACAAGTTTACAGTATAAAAGTTACATTACAGTAATGTACATATTTGAATACATATAATATTATTAAGTTACATAGACTTTGGTTAAATATATGTGACTTTCACATTATGTGTAAAAAATAAATAAAGAAAGAAAATTGAAAATGGCCGTGAGTTTTCATAATTTTGAGCAATTTTTTATCCAATCTTTAAAAGGCTTATTAATTTCTTATTCCTAGAGTAGAAAAAAATAATGAATTTTAGATCTTTTAAATTTTGTTGAAATAAATAAATAATAAATACAGATCAACAATCAAAGCAATGATAAATAATTTCATTTATTATAACTTAAAAATTAAAGTTTGTTGTATAAATGCTTATAAGTTTATCAAATAGAAAACTTATTAATTACCAAGTTAAGTTTAGTTACTTTATTATTATAATTGATCCTAGATTATGATTACATTGTAAGAAATCTTATTTCGACATAACATCATACATGAAATGTAACCGTGCTATGTTTGTGTACATATAATATTGTCCTTGTTAGATATAGGCCAAAAATATTAACATGTTTACAGTTAATATTTTCGGCCCATATGTACGCTTACATGACATATAATGTAAGTTAAATATATGTGTTACATTACCTTGCATGATAGCGTATTTAGAAAATAATGATGTTATCCAGCTGTAATATTCAACAATTATCCTATTGCAACTAGTTTTTGACAACTTTATGTGAAAAATTTGCCTTATCCAAGAATTTTATGTTCTCGTAATTTTTATTTTGTTGTATAACCCATTTTTGCATTCGATCCTGGCCCGTTTCAATTTTTGATTGGCTGTCAAGCGTATTGGTCAAATTTTTTGATCAAAAGCTGTAATGGGCCGGGACTTTTGGGACTTTCGGGGATGCTAATTAGATGTGACGAGGTCTAAAACACTCCAAAAGCATTATATCGAATTCGACACATTTATTGTTCATATTATAGATTAGATTACATTTTTTATATTACGTATGTATAAAGATAAAAAAGCATGTAACATCTAGTGAAATTCAAACAGTAAAGTCAAACTACTATAATAATATGTAATTAACATTAATATGAGATATCAATTACGTGTTAAATTAAGTTATGCAGTGATAAAATACTTATTTTTTTGCATTGAAGTGTCAACATTTAGGTGAAACATCATAGTATAGTGTACACAACATTATTTACAAATACATAATTGTATTCATTTCTTTGTCCATAACTCATCAAACATAATAATATAATTTCTTTCCTACAATATATGTATGTATAGTGCATACCGTAAACTGAAGTCACTTTACTCCAGTGGAGGTGAGTTTACCCCACCCGAGAAATTAGAAATCTGTTAGGGAAATGAGTCAGAGTGAATGAGGTCAAGGCGAAAAACACACCACTTCAATTTCACCACTCACAGTTGATAAATATATGATCCTGCAGGGAGAATATGGCCCTGATGATAGCCAATCTCCGATAGGAGAGGGCACCAAAAGAAGAAAGTCAATAAATATATACATATGTGAAGTAGTGAGTGAGTTTATTTACCTTGAAATTACCACCTAAGCCAAGACATCAATTGTAGTTTCCAAAAGCATTCCAGATCGAGAATCCAATCTCTACAAATCACTCATCAGACCAATTTCAAGCTACGACTCTGGACCCTCGAGATGAATAAGCTAAAGGGTATTGGACATTTTTTAGAAAAATCTTTGGAGTCGTACAAAAGTTAGTGCCCAGAAAACAAGACACAGTGACGAACTGTACTAGTGTCATTAGCTATGGCTCTTCGTTATCATGGTTATAGCACCGATGATGACATGTAAAAATATCAAAATTTCAGCATAATTTAATGGATTTGTATTTACTGTTGCAATTCCATTTAGATCCATAGAAAGTACACTCTGTGCATGCTATAATAACTGTCCATACTCCTGACAAGGTCGGATCAACACATCTGCGCAGAATCTTCGCTCACAATCCTGTAAATTACGCAAAGGTTGCATAGTGGGATGCATCATGACGCAACGGTATCTTTGTTGGCAATGTCGTGCATGTTGTACACACTGGCAACAATATAATAAAGTTTCGTTTAAAGCACCGCATCGTCGTATGCAATCCCGTATATTATGCTGCAAAGTAGGACACAAAATAACGCAGTATGTTTTTAGGCAATCCACATGTTGCCCAGTAGGGTATAACATAAAGTAACAGTATCTTTTCTTGCAATCCCATACATGCGCAAGTTGCAAAGTTGAGCAAAACAACATACACTCGTATCTTAGATGGCAATTGTGTTGCGTAATAGGGTGTAAAATCAAAGTTTTGTATATATCACTGTATATTTGCATGCAATCTTGTATATGTTGCGTATTGAGACGCAACATCACACAACAGAAACTTTGTTCACAATCCACATGTTGCCGAGTAGGGCGCAACATTACACCACAATATCTATGTTGGCAGTCTACATGTTGCGGGTTAGGGCGTAGCATCACACAACAGTGTCTTTGTTGGCAGTCCACATTTTGCCCGGTAGGGCGTAGTATCACACGATAGTGTCTTTGTTGGCAATCCACATGTTGGCAGGGAGGGCGTAGCATCCCCTGACAGTGCGTGTGACGCAACTGGCCACAGGTGCAGCGAGGTTAGCAGCATCTGTGCGGCGACGCGTCTCATATGATGTTGCAGCAGCGGCAGTACCTCTGCCTGCCCGCACCTGCGCTGGGCGGCGGGGTCACAGGGGCGAAGTATGCCTGCACATTTATATTAGGGAGGTGATTCTGGAACAAAAAAACAATAAATTTTAGTTTTAACACAAGTGCTGCCAAAGTGGTCTATGTGAAATGAAATCTGACAGGGGCTGGGTACATTTCTTCTATTAGGCTTTATTTTTCACAGGTTGAATCCAGCGGCTGACACTCTCTGCGGGGGAAAAATAATTTAGATACTCTTTGAATAAGGCTTTGTATACCCAATACTTAATGAACTTACTACCAGTAGCAAATGATAAAAATATTAAATTTTATGGTCTTCCGTGAATTATGTCATCTTAAAATCTGGGAGAAATTCTTTGAATTGAAACTAATGCCATGGAAATTGTACTGTCTGCTTCGCCTGACTCTGCATGACTCAAAGAACCATCATCATGGAGGGGGTTACGGGTAACGGACAAACTCAACCCAAACAACAACGGTGCGATACGAGAGTGAAGTTTATGCATCAGTGCTTCCTCGCTGCGGGAAAGATTCACAGAATATCTCGGCGTCACGATCCACCGAGAGGTACATGGATTCCTATTAAAGTAAATGATTTGTTACAAGGATTTGGCTTTATGGCTAACATTCCAGTAAAGGAACATGGCCATTAACCGTACCGTAGGTATTAATAGTTTTATTCTCATGAAGGACATACCCTCAGCCGACGGATGGCGTTCCTGGTGACCAGTTGACAGTCGTATAGTTCGATCATCTGCAAGTTGTGGCAGGAGATGAGGTGGTCCAGGGCGTGGTCTGTTATCAGCGGGCAGTTGTCCAAACCTGCAAACAAACAATATGATCCAATAAGAAACAGGTCCAGGTGCGTCAGGGTGGAGTCGCCATCTGCAGGCGATAACTGCGGAATAGAATAGTGTCCAACCCACCCAACACGGTGAGGTGCTCTGCAGCGCAGGGGGACATGGAGAGCTGCTTGATGCCCAGGTCGGTTATGAGCTCGCAGTGCGACAGGGTAAGCTTCTCCAGACGCGGGCAGCCCACGGCCAGGTGAGTCAGGGTGGAGTCCGTGATCAAGGCACACTCTTCCAGGTCCATGCGCTCCAGCAGGCGACAGCTCTGGAACAGAGACAATATATTAGGTTGGTGAATTATCACCTTTCCGTGACAACGACAAGGAAAGAAGATGGTACGAAGGAGAGTTGAAGTTAGGTCAAGTCGTGATATATGACAAACACAATGCTTAGTCATGAACACGGCAACGACAAGGAAAGAAGATGGTACAAAGGAGAGTTGAAGTTAGGTTAAGTCGTGATATTTGACAAACACAATGCTTAGTCATGAACATGGCAACGACAAGGAAAGAAGATGGTACAAAGGAGAGTTGAAGTTAGGTTAAGTCGTGATATATGACAAACACAATGCTTAGTCATGAACACGGCAACGACAAGGAAAGAAGATGGTACAAAGGAGAGTTGAAGTTAGGTTAAGTCGTGATATATGACAAACACAATGCTTAGTCGTGAACATAGCAACGACAAGGAAAGTGGTTAGGTTTATTAGGTGACCTACCCTGGCCAGAGCTTGGAAGCCAATATCTGTAAACAGTTGACAATGCGCCACCTCCAGAGTGACCAGCCCCTGACAACGCTGCGCCAGTATGGAAAGCGACGCGTCAGTGAGTCGTGAACATCCCGACACGCAGAGGGTGCGTATGTTGGGGCAGTGCGTGGCTAGGGCCGTCACCG
The DNA here is from genome assembly GCA_022651775.1 of Drusus annulatus. Lineage (NCBI taxonomy): Eukaryota > Metazoa > Arthropoda > Insecta > Trichoptera > Limnephilidae > Drusus > Drusus annulatus. Next base: position 1,014,894 of record JAGWCC010000089.1, on the reverse strand, counting down.
CGTCATCCGAGATTGCCTGAGACACGAAACAAAGTCAAACATTAGATTAATGGCAAAACCAGAAGGTACTTTAAAACAATTCTAATTATTTGGTAAACACTTATACTCACGATTTAATGAAACAAATTTATAACTTTATTCCACTTATTTATTTATCATAAAGTTATAAATTTGTTTTATTAAATCATTAAAATGGAATTCCACCACGAATTAACAGTTACAAAATTAGAAACTTATACTCACGTCGCAGCTTTGTACGTTGAATGTCTCTAGAAGGGGACAGTACATGGCGAGACACGTGACGGCTTTGTCGTTGACTTGCATGCAACCTGCAAATTTTAAAATCACAAAGAAAATATAAAACAACAATATTATTTACAATCTTATCCTTAACAAGAAGAAAATTTTACTCTATTTTTATTGTGATAAGTGAATTGCTAGAAATCAATAGTACTTCTATTTAAAACCCTAAAGAATATTGGTAAACAAATTATGTGTGCAAAATAAAAAGCGGGGTGAACTAAAATAAGTTCCACGAGACGAGTTATGAGTTGGCCCTGCCGTGTTTTTCAATATTTGTTTTAGTTACCTTTACTGAGAAAGCATTTTAGCTTGGGACACCCTCTGGCCAGCGCCTCCACGCCATTTTCAGTGATGGACTGGCACCAGGACACATTCACATGAGTCAGCATCTGAAATACATCTTCATTTTACAAAGCTTTCTAATAGAAACTAGTATAACATCATCATCTTCCATCGCTTCGTCTCTGTCCTGTGCTACTACAACGGCTTCCGTCCATTGCAGGCCCAGTCTCTGGAGTTGCTTTCCCCAACTTTGTCTAGGGCGACTAACTGAACGTCTTCCCCCTGGAATTGCTGCCAGTATTTTGCACCAAAGTCGCTTTCTGGCATTCCGAGTATGTCCAAACCACCTCATCTGTCACTTTTGTATTTTATCTCATATAACAGTCGAGTATGACATCTTAATATATTAGTAATGAACTTACCGGACATCCATCAGAGAGTGCTTTGAGAGAGATATCTGTTACGTTCGGGCACGAATCTAAATTGATCCTGTAAAAAAAGAAGATTTCGTTACATTATCGGTCATACATATAAGCATGTTTTATTTTTATTTTTAACATGCTTTTAATGTACTTAGTTAATTTAACATAATTGCATCAAGGTACCTTTGTAATTTGGGGCAATGTCTCGATAGGGACTGGCAGGTTAAATCTGTAAGTTTCTTGCATTTGTTCAAATTGAGGTCTTCAACACTCCGGCAGGACTGTGAACAAAATAATAATAATGTTACAAACTTAACAATCCAGTAATATACAGTTTCATTGACTATCACGTAATTCAGCAGAATAACTAACCCTCATAAGAAATAGTAGCTATGAGTAAATTGAATAAATAATAGTGCAAAAATAATCATTATTGTACAAAGAGAAAAAAAAACACCATTCCAAATATGTACAACTTTTTTTTCATAAATCTGAAATCTATACACTTTTCTTGCATTGAAGGTTTCAACTTTCACCCTTCAAGGGCAAACTCTTTTGGCTCTTCTTTCACTTTTTTAGCCATTGATTGAAAAGAGAGAGAAAGGAGAGTCAAATTTATATTTCAATGAGCATATTTAAGAGATGGAGTTGAATAGAGAGACAATTCTAAATAAGGCACTCATAGTTAAATGGTTAGAAGTCTTACCTGAGCCAAAATCCTCAAGGATCCATCACCGATGAATTCGCACCAGCGCAGCGACAGTTCCCTTAGGAAGCCACCACAACGCAGGGAAATGTTTTCTACGAGCCTTCCCTGAAAAATAAACAACACAATAGAATATGGAATAGTTCTGGTTGATGGGGGAAGGTATCGGAGTGCAAAAATATCTATATATATTTTCTTTATACGTGATATTTTTCATACAAACATGCTAACCACTTTCGGAAAAGCCATGCCTTTGCTAGGGCAGATATAAAATAAATACAATACATAATATTACTAGTGCAAGACACATACAATTAAGAAGTGATTAGGTCACGTGCAAAGGAGAAAAATAGTATTAGAAAAAACATCAATAATAGCTAGATATCGGATGATATGCATATTTGAGCGTTTTTGGTCGTTAGTGCATAGTTGAATCTTTTTTGGTTGTTAGTGCATAAGTGAGACTTCTTTCATCTTCAATGCATATTTCAGCCATTTTATTTGAACAAACGATTTTCGAGGAACCGGTTCTTTTCCTTCAGAATTTCGCTCCACGAAATCAAAGCACATTCCTGTTTTTTTATTGTATACTTTGGGCTATTACATTTTGGCATTGTAAGTGCATATTTTGATAGTGCAAATTTCTAATGATAATGATAGAATCATGAACCCCTTCGGTAATCATAAAAAAATTTGAAAAAACACACTTGTTTTTATGAATGAATTTTATTTACTAATCAACGATAATTATAAGTAAGATAATAATCAATGACAAATTTTGGCGTGAATATTTCATTCCTGTTTGCATCTTTTTTATACGTGGTGATAGTTTCGATGTTATGGACGGTTGATAATAAGCATACTCGTACATCCATTTTATCCTTCCACTTCATAACTATAGTCTTTTCTTCTTGAAAAAGTTTTATTTGAAGCCTTTTTTCAATTTTTTTGTTTTTAATTCTAGGGGTAAGCCTTTCCAGTTTATTCGCAGTGTACCATAGGAGACTGTAACATGTTCAATCAAGATGCCTGAGAGTTCCGGGAATGTGTAAAAATTGACAGTAGTTAGGCAATATCCTTTATCTAAAAACGGATCCATCAGTGACAAAACAATTTGGCAGGTCATGGACAAAGTATTAAATTTTTCGGAAATGACTGTCCCTTTCTAAGTATACGAGGCCTGTTCAAAAGATAAGGTGAATTTTGAATTTTCGCGGGCTGTGTAAATTCGATTATCGTTTTTTTTTTTTTTATGTTGGTACACATATGTTTATCATATGTTAGCATTATCAGCCAATTTGGGTTAGTGGTTTGTTTTTGACAACTGGAAAGGTTAGTCACGTTTTTGTGTGTTCTTCGATTTTTTACTTTTGAAAAAAATGGATCAAAGAATATGTATTAAATTTTGCGTTAAAAATGGAATAAAGTGCTTCAATGCACTTAAAATGTTGACTGTGGCGAATGCGTGTCTACTTTGTCTCAAAAAAGTGTTTATAAGTGGTACAAGCGCTTTACAGAAGGCCGAGAAGATGTTAATGACGATGAGCGTCCTGGAGTTGTGGAAAAACGAATCGTGGATTTTATAAATAGCCCGATTTGGACTCGCAAAGTAAGTATAACTTTACCCCAAATCGAGCTATTTGAATAAAGTTTACCCGAGTTATCTCGGGTGTGGGAATTTTCGCACACAATACCTGCCCGAGTATACTCGGGCGTAGTCCTTAAACAGCTAATAACTAATTTCATTATTGAACATGACGGATCCACGTCCTTGCCTGTCTCCAAATTTTCAAAAATCAAATCCAAATGTGATATACATAAAAATAGTACAATTTTTTTAAATATTAGCGTTTGTTTTTTTTTTCGATCAAATATCACGAAGAGACAACCTAACGGTGACTCGTCCATCACCCGAAACGGTTTCGACCAAATGACATCCCGCACTCACGAACTGTTATTTTAAAAACTCACCTCCACATCCCTTTGAAAATTGAACAGGTCTATCCTCTGCCAGTTGGACCCGTCCAACGCGAGCATGTTCCATAGCTTGGAGACCTGCGCGCAGCGGCACAGAGAGATCACGTCCAGATAGGAGAGGATCCTCAGCAACAGCTCTTTGGGCAGCTTCTTGTTGATGAGGCAGTCATCGTCTCCGAGGAACTTTGAGAACTACAAGAAAATAACAATTGAATAAATAAAATAAGGAGGGTGTTATACAGGGCTGGTTCCGTGACACGGTCTTTGACGGCCTCCATGGTCGAGTGGTAAGACGCTCGACTACGAATCCAGAGGTCACGGGTCCGAACCCGGCGTGCGCAAATAAATTTTATTCAATTAAAATGTATCATAACACATTCAATTGAAATAAAATAACATTTAGTATATTTGTGGCACGTTCCAGAGTGGTAGATACCCTAAGTATCGCCCTGGTGAAAGACCACCATTCAGAATTGAAACGTTGCTTGAAATGGCTTTGGCCGTGTTTGGTGACCAGATCTGAATAGCCAGATACTTCCCAACCTTCCCCTTCCTCATCTCCTTTCCCTCCCCACTACCTTCAGCCTCACAACATACCCCTGTCGGGGATGCCATAGTCACACTGGCTCTAGACGGTTGGGAGCAGTTGAGACTTTTGTGCGGTATTCACGTAAAAAAAAAAATTTGCGCCCTGTGCAGTAAGTACCGATTGCACCCCCCCCCCCCCTTAACCAGTTACTAATAGTTTTAGAGAAAAGCCGATAGCGGAGGTGTACGATTTCATTATTATTTTTTTTATATTTTACCAAAGTATAACATGATTGAAAAATAAACCCCAAAAAAAAATACTTAAAAAAGCGGGACAAAAATATGTACCATCTCTAACGGTTCATTTCGACTGCTGTATGAAAAAAAAAAAAACGGCCACTGTGATTGGTTATAGACTTTGCTTCGTATAATTTTAACTTATAACACTGCATAGAAAAACAGACTATACAAGTACATCCAAATAACCATTATACAATTCGTAAAAAAAATCCGTGACAAAAAAATACTCTTCATACATTTTCGCTAGTCGTTCAATGCACAGAGATACTGCCAACGCAATAAAAAACATAATTATCCCATGATGTGGGTAATTTTCAAACGATTTGGGTAAATTTTGATATGATTTAGGGAATATTTGAAGTAAATTTAAATAAGATCTTTATTTTCACGGCGCCCCTTTAGAGATGGCGCTTATGTTTTTTGCACAGTTTGAACGTATGCTAGATCCAGCGCTGATATTATACCCTCAAAGCAATAATATACAAGAGAGCGCTGCTGTAGTCAGTTTTTATGAGGTTTGCCGGACTCGGCTAGACCTGGGCGCGGCTAGGAATAGGGCTAGGGTATTTATACATCCATTCATAGAACATGTCAACATAATTTTATTGTTTATTCATATGACCACTTTTTCACAGTATCGTTATAAACAAAAATTTAGCATGTCACCTAATAAACCGTTGAGTTATGTTAATTTATTTCACGTATCAAAACGTGTGGGCGGAGTCAACGGAGACGCGGGATACGAAGAACATTCCAACAATACTTTACTCGTTACTAGATCAGAACAACCAGGCACTCTTAACATCCATTGATCTATTTCTTCATCCCTCAGAGCAATAATATACGAGAGAGCGCTGTAGAGAGAGCTGTAGTCAGTTTTTACGAGGTTTGTCGCACTTGGCTAGACATGGGCGTGCATAGGACTAGGGATAAGGGTATTTATACATCCATTCATAGCACATGTCGACATAATGTTTGTGTTTATTCGTATGACCACTTTTTTCACAGTATTGTCAAAAAAATATATATATATTACATGTAACCTAATAAACTGTTGAGTTATGTCAATTTATTTCGCGTATCAAAACGTGTGGGCGGAGTCAACGGAGACGCGGAACACGAAGAACATTCCAAAAATACTTTAAAGCGGTGTGATAATTTGGGAGATTTTGTTGTATCTTTCTTTCTCATGGTGTGCGACGTAAAAACCCGGAGAAAGTGATTTATCCCAAATCTGTATAGGTTGGGTAAAAAGAATTAGCTCTCTCTCCATATATTGTTACTTCAAGGTTATACCCTACTCGTGGAGTGATATAGTTCCTTTAAAAAATAATGATGGATGTCTTTCACAGAAAAAAGATAAAACAGTATCGACAATTTCCAAGAAATACTTCGTTAATTTGATAGTGGTTCCATAGTGTAATTGGTAACAGGTTCAGAATTCAAATTCCGGTGGCCTACGTGGTCGAGTGGTAAGGCGCTAGACTACTAATAACTCTAATAACAAAGCAGCCAAATACGAAAACTCCGAAAAAGAAATACAAAGGCAAAAAGAAAAAAAATTGAAACAAAATGAAGAAGTGTGAAATTTCCAATTTTATTCTCAATTAGGCACATAATATGTATAAACCATTCGGAATACATTCTAAAAACGAGAAAAATATACCTGGAGCGAACGATATTTTTTTTGCTTGAAATTGCTTTAGCTATGTTTAGTAACCAGATCTGAAAAGCCAGTCAATGATCATTAAAATTAATGTTTTTTTTATATGATTAAAGTAATAAAAGTGAATGAATTAAATTACAATTTGGAGCGGCCCCACGTGGTGTCAATAGCCTCCGATGATTAGCCGAACGGGGATTAGAAACTGCGGAGGGGAGGGGGTATTTCACCTTGAAGATGAGCAAAAACCCCAAATCACAGGCTTCCCAAACTTTAAAAAAGTAGTCAATTATATGTTTAACGAAATACGGTTACCTTAAATTAATTTATACATTCCAGAGCGGTAAATACTCTCAGTATCGCCCTGGTGAAAGACCACCATTGAATCGAAACGTTTCTTGAAATGGTTTTAGCCGTGTTTGGTGACCAGATAAGAGTTATCTGGTACTTCCCGACCGTCATCTTTCCCATCCTCTTCCCTTCCTTACTACCTTCAGCCTCACAACATACCTCAATTGGACGTAGTTATGCAGAAAGCGTCCAACCCATTATTTGCCAAAATCGAATTTCACATGTTTTCCTGTAGAAAAATACGAGATTTCTGTCTGCTGAAAACATCCAAGCTCCAAATGCATTAGATTTTTGTTAATTTATTTTTTTACTAACGCACACTGCTGATATTTGACTTAAATTAAAGTTTATAAACATTAAATGTAGGGTAACTTAGGAAATACATTTGTTTAAATTAACACGTTGACAGATTATAAATGATCTATTTATAATTGTTATCATAAAGAAAAAACACTGATATTCACTTTACAAACGCCAATTACGCAAAGTAATCTTAGAGTAACGTAGAGACCTAACATTGCGAAATTTTGAAGCCGCTTTTTGACCAAGCATTGACCAAAGGAGGTATGACGTATATGCTTCCAGCCAATCGGATGCGAAGAAAACCGTAAAGATAAACATTATTCCGTCTTTATCGGTTCGCGAACAATTTTGAGTTGCTACATGAGAAAGAAAGAGACATGGATACGTTTAGATGTTGGACTAATTTGGGAATCCCCATTTTTACAAATTTACGTCAGAATCCTGTATATCTCTCGAAGTAAAACATATTGAGAATGCATTCAAAAACATTTTAAACGGGAGTTTATTATATCGAAACAAATAATGCAAAGATTGACTAAATAGTGGTGTAGGTAACTAGTTGTTTTGTAGGTTAGCATGTAAAATATTTGAGGTCAAACTAAAAAATACGAATTCTTGGATAAATACCTGTGGAAACTGATTTTTTGGTCCTTTGTTACTTCAGTTGAAACAACCAACAACTGCACATATAGCCATATCGTTTTTTTTTTAATATTGCACTAAATTCACTTAAGTAATTATATATTTTAAGCTTTTTGTCTGTCAATTCGACTGACATGTAAACTACTGTGAAGTTAGTAATATATTGAAAAATGGCTACACGGCTTTTAGCACGCCCCAAATCATATGTTCTTAATAACAATTGTTTGTCTCTTTTTCTCATATGTCTATAGAAACGAGCATAAAGAGAGAGCTATATTTTGCGAGTATGAACGATTCGACTCATAATTAGGACGGTCTCTCTATATTGTTACTCTAAGATAGTAATGCTTTTGTATCGTCAGATTTTCAAACGCCTTTTTCTCGGTTTCATCTTTCTGGGGTTGGATGCTGCAAAGGTGCTCGAAATCAATCAATATTCCAGCATCGCAGGCTGCACTAAACGCATCAACCGAAAGAGGTGTGCTGCGGGCGTGTCCGTGTGCCCAAAAATAGCCCGATATTGGGTGATACCTTGGAGAAACAATGTATGGAGAGAGAGCTAATTATTTTTACCCAACCGATACAAACTCGCGATAAATCACCTTCTCCGGGTTTTTAAGTCGTACACCATGAGAAAGAAAGAGACAACAAATATAATACTCCGCTTCTACGCACTGTCACAATGATCTTGAGCTCCTGGGTCACCGCGGGACTCCGCCCACATTTTTTATTATGCCACTAAACATGACACAACTAAACGGTTTTTTAGGTCGGATGCTATATTTTTGTTGATATCAATACCGCGAAAAAGTGGTTATACGAATAAACAAAAACATTATGTCGATATGTTATATGAATGCCCTGCCGTACTCGCTTACAAATATGAATTATATTAGATTAAATAATATGAAATTATTTCAAAAAATAAATCAACACTTTCAAAAATACGCGGGAAGTTTGGCTAAACGCACCGCCGCGTGTGTCATACCGACCGTGTCAAATGACGTATGCCCAAACGCCGTCAACGTCAGAGTAGATTATTCAATGTTCACTAGACTACACAAAGTATGTATGCTGTGAGCTGTGCGCGCGTTTGAGTGGCTCGTTGGTGTTAGTCTTCGAGTATACTAGAGGTAGCCCAAGCCAAGGCAGTGAAGTCAGTTTTGGACTTGTTTTTGATGATTTTAACATGACTCGGCGCAAATGGGCGTGGCTAAGACTAAGGCTACGGTATTTATATATCCATTTATATCACATATCGACATAATGTTTTTGTGTATTCGTAAAGCCACTTTTTCACAGTATTTTTATCAACAAAAATATAGCATCTAACCTAAAAAACCGTTTAGTTCTGTCAAGTTTAGTGGCAAAATAAAAAATGTGGGCGGAGTCCCGCCGTTAACCAGCGAAGATAGCCAGCTTAAGATCGTTGCGACAGTATATAGAAGCGGTCCAAGAAATTTGTTGTCTCTTTCTCTCTCATGGTGTACGATGTAAAAACTCGGAAAAAGTGATTTATTACAATTTCGGATGGGTTGGGTAAAACAAATTAGCTATCCCTCCATATATTGTTACTTCAAGGTGTTAGTATATGTGTTAGTGTCTAGGCAGTGCTTTTACAGAACAAAGGCAAAAACAATCAGTTACATCTGTCGGTACCTATCTTCATTTTCAATTAATCCGCTATTTTTTTCCTACTGCATACCTCGATGAAAAACTTTGTGTACTGTGTGAACACCGCTGTAAGATTCTATACAAAATAGGCTAACAATACATGATGCCACCGACCCAAGAGGCTCCCATTGCGAACAGAGTGCGATATTCGATATTCTCCTGCTTCCTTGGAGTAACGATATAAGGAAGTATGGCTAAATATTTTTACCCAACCTATACAAACTTGCGATAAATCACTTTATCCGGGTTTTTACGTCGTATACAATGAGAGAGAAAGAGACAAGAAAAGTCATCCCATAATATTGTATCACTTCAAAGTATGTAAGAATGTTCTGCGTCCGCGCTAACTTCATATCATCGGATGTTAAGGTTATTTCCTATATTTGTGTTCATTAAAAAAACTTGCAGTGGTTATACAAATAAGACCAAACAAAGATTATAAAACATCACTTTTCAGAGGTATTTCAACAGTTTAAAATATTTTTGAACGAACTTTAGGATTTTCACATTTTTAATGATATGAAGACATAAAATAAACAAACAAAACTTTTGTCATTATTTAGGTAAACCTTTTTTATTGGTGTTTGTGTGATATTTTAACTTTATAAATCTTTTTAATGGTGTATTGATATTGTTTTATTTAGCATGTTCAAATATTTTTATTACAAATGTCCGAATTCCATGTGCGCGGTAACTAATAGGCTATCCAACTTCCTTTAACATATATTTGTCTCTTTCTATCCGAGTCAGTATAAAGTCAAAAATACTGACTACACTGTTCCGCAAATGTACCTCTCCATATATATTCGTACTCTAAGCCTGCTTCCACGTCACACAGTTTGGGGACCGCCGGCGCCCGTCGGTCGTTGAACGGCGGCGTCGCGACGGCCGGGCGCATCAGACGCTAGACAATCATCGCATCACATACACTGGTACACGCTACATATCACGCCACGCCATACACTGCACGCTGCACAGATCGGGTCCATTCACTCTGCTGGCTACTCAATACTTGCTACCCGATGACTAACTAATCAATTCTACAACTGAAAACGTTTCATTCAAATATTGAATTTGATTGCACGATGCGGCGTCGTGTTCATCTCGTTTCGCATTTTAACTAACTTACCATCACGCCGTTTCCCCGCGGGGGTAGGCAGATACGATAGACCGCCACACCCCCAGATCAATAATATACAAGAGAGAGCGCTGTAGAGAGAGCTGTAGTCAGTTTATATGAGGTTTACCGGACTCGGGCTAGGGTATTTATACATCCATTCATAGCACATGTCAACATAATGTTTTTTGTTTATTCGAATAACCACTTTTTCACAGTATTGTTTTAAAAAAATACAACATGTAAACTAATAAACCGTTGTGTTATGTCCATTTATTTCGTGTATCATTACGTGTGGGCGGAGTCAACGGAGACGCGGGACACGAAGAACATTCTAACAATACTTTAAAGCGGTGTGATAATTGGGGAAAATTTGTTATCTCTTTCTTTCTAATAGTGTACGACGTAAAAACATGGAACACAAATCTGTATAGGTTGGGTAAAAATAATTAGCTCTCTCCATATATTGTTACTTCAAGGCCACACCACTCTGTCTCGGCACACACACTCCTCGCTTCATTAGCTTCGTACAAACTTCCCGCGGCTAGCGTACGCGGCAGTCCGCAACTACCAAATAAATAATTTTGGAGTCAAAAGGTCAAAATAAAGTGTATGATATTAATTGTGACTGTTAATATATCGTCGCTGGAGAGGCAAAAGGGCTTAAGCGAAACTTTGGTAAAAAATAAGTTAAATATGCAGTTTTGATAAGTTTTTTTTCTGCTACGAATGCTCCGACTCTCGTTTTACCCTGAAGACTTTTGTTGCCTTTCAGCAACATAGACATAAAATACAAGACACGTCATATTCATACAAATCTTACGAAAAATGTAGCACCACTGGTACCGTTTTGTTTTACATTTCACCCGCGTATGAAAAGGATAGCCATTCAAAGAATATGTGTGTACGGATGAGATAGCTATACGAACGTCCCACGCTACTGTTAAAATCGGGTATCGCCCAACTAGCCGTGGTTGTCTTCCACACACTTGTGTATTTCTGCATTCGATATCTCACACCGTTCGAGTACCTTAAAACCTTGTGAATAATTGTATTTATTGAATTGAAATTATAAGTGATTTGTGGGTAATTATGAATGTAAAGGAACTCCATGTATATCTCATGGAGTTTTTTGCTCCCGAATGATTTTTACACCTCTCAAGGCATTTTTTTTGTCAGAAAGAAGCCTACAGCGACGCGTTTGTGACAGCTGGTGACAGCTTGTTTGTCGAACGAATGTTTGTGTGATACTAAACGCAGTAAATCTCAGGTATGTCTCGCGGACTCGGTTTAGTGCATTCACGCGCGTTGTCTCAGTAACGTATCTAAATTATTTAATTCATCTAAGTCCAGCCATCTAAAATATATTCACCATTTGGGGAAGGTTCGACTCGAGCGACACAGGTTTGGGACTGTTTTTAGCTTTTTGTAGCTTCGGATAACTCAATTAGGTTCGAGTTACCTGATTTAACTTTTTTTTCAAAATCCGACCAGGTACTGAAGATTTATGAAATTTACTGTAAAACAAACAAAAAAACTTTAAAGTGCTCTGATTTAAACTTCCCGAAATGGCGCTTCAGCCCTTTTGGCTTTCCGGCGACGATATGTGTTCGGACCTTTCCATTAATGTTCAACTTTCGCACTAGCCTAGCTCATTCGACACACGCCTCGTGCTGTCTGAACGAAACTATCCACATTCATACATCGACTCATACACACGAATGTCTGTCACTCTCCACTGGACATAATCATTCAAATACATCTCTCTACAAATAATAGGGAACATATTAAAAAAAATATGTAAAAGGTCACTCATATAATTACAGAAACAACTTATTTAACCAACTATAACCCCGTTTCTTTGCAGGGGAGGGCAGATACGATGGGCCGCCACACAACTCTGTCTTGGCACACACTCCTTGCTTTATTTACCTTCATATAGTAAATAGAAATCTTTTCCGGCTGCAACAACGCCAATTATGTCGTATTTTAAATCTAAGCACAGTAAAAAGTGACTAGCCGCCACTGGTAGTAAGAGGAAAGCAAATATTGTCAGGTTATTCAATGACGTTACATATATGTAGACACGTCGTCGCGCTCTCTAAGTGGCAAGCAATAATCACGCTAGTTGGTGTGATCGGTGTTTAAGCCGATTTAGTACTAAACGGTCACGCGTCGCTTGAGGTCGTTAACTATATCTAAACAAATTATAAAAATAAGTGCCAAAATGCCCTCGTGTGTGATGATAAAGTGTTAGAGAAAGCGAGTAAGCGAAGTGCCATCTCATTCTTTCCAGAGCATTCAACATCACTAGCAAGTATGGAACGCAGTCTGCGTAAGCGAGTAAGCGAAGTGCCCTCTCATTCTTACGAGAGCATTCAACATTTCGAGCAAGTATGGAACGCGATCTGAACTTCGGATCTGTTTCGTTCATACACATATATTCTATGAATGTCTATCTTTGTCATACATGACCGATATTTGAATGATGAATTTACTGGTAACGTGTGTATTTTGCTTGCCACATTTTGTGTTAATATTCTAAGGCTATAGCGTGTCTATATAAATATGTAACGTCATTGAGGTTATTAGTAACCAGAAAATGTTTGTCTTTCTTTGAAAAAAAAAATACAAACATTTGTGCTTTTAAATTAATGTCTCCTATACAGCAATCTTCAATATTTCCCATCAAACACCAATCACCATGTATGACTGTATTTAATCCTGACACTATTTTCTTTACTCGCCGTGCATGTCCAAATCGTATTATATTCCAAATCGTATAATAATCTTAGGCACGCATACATTTCTCGGTCAATCGCCGTTATTATCGAGATAGCGGGTTCAATACCCGACCAAGATCAACAAGACACACACCAGGCCGAAGTTAGACGTTCTGGCGAGAGATATCATCTGCCGCATTGCAAATAATCAACTATAATTAATTTATTATAAAAGAAGATGAGGTACATTTAACATAATATTATAATTTTGGTCATGCAAATAGAATGACCCAAACAACACAAACTCAGGATTGTGTGTATTGGTGCATATATGATGCCTTGCAAACGTCACTGAGAAACAGCGTTTTGTTTAAGCCTGCTTATTGTGTTTTTTTGCGAGAAAGGGATAACAAGTGAATACATTCGAAAATATAGTATTCGTAAAGTTATCCATTGTGTACTTTTTATTATTAGTTAAAGTTTTTTTTTCAATTTCACTAGAATTTTGAGTCGAATAACAAGTTTGAAAAACGCTGAATGCAAGCAATGCATCAGTATCCACTGTAGTGGCAAGATTAACGAACATGGTATGATCAACGAAATTGATATATTCTTCAACTCACCTTTTAGGTTTAATCAAATCTTAAATACTATTTTTACTTAAAACATAAAACAGAAAAAGGTACACACATGTACAACTTATTAAGGTAATTTTTTTTTCCTAAATTTAAACTTGTGTTGATATTTCTTTTTATAAACGGTTGTTTTCTTTATTTTTCTATTGTTTTTATTAGTGTAATTCAGTGTATTTCTAATTGCATGATGTGAACATTTTGGAAATGGATTGATGACCTACCATTTATTTAGTATCTGTCAGTATGTATGTAATGTTGTCACTCTGTCAAATGTTCCAAATAAATAAATAAATAAATAAGTATTCAGGCTTATTTTCGATGCGATACTTACATCGAAAGGCAGATTTTTTCATAACATATAATATTTGGATGCAGATGATGCGGAGACCACCCTGAAGCACGCTCGATTAAAACGATATTCACTATTTTATTTATTTTTTCTTACGAATTTATGTTTTTTTTATATTTATATATTTTTTTATTATTATTGTGTGTATTACAACTTGTATTTTATTATTTTTGTAACTATTTATTATTAGCAATTATGGAAGGTATTGCATTGCACTACTCCTGCATACCTTCTGGAATAAAATTTTACTCTTATTATTATTATAACAACCTTCAGAGCAAGAATATATATGGAGAGAGCTAAATATTTTTACCCAACCTGTACAAATTTACGATAAATCACTTTCTCCGGGTTTTTTACGTCGTAAACCGTGAGAGAGAAAGAGATAAGAAGAGTTCTCACATAATATAACACCACTTTTCTGTATGTAATCATGTTTTCCGTCTCCCGCGTCCCGGCAACTCCGCCCACTACGTTTTGTTGTGCGACATAACAGAATATAACTCAACGAATTTGAGGTTATATCCTTTATTTTATTTATAACAATACTGTAAAAAAGTGGTTATGCAAATAAACAAAACATTGTGTCGACATGTGCTATGAATGGATGTATAAATACCCTAGCCACGCCCGAGTCAGGAAAAAAACATCAATTCTGACTAGACAAGCGCTCCCTCCTGGTATACTATTGCACTAAAGATAACAACAGTTTCCTGTTTTTTTTCTATTAACACGCAACATTCTTTAAAACGATGACTTTAAGACAGGGTTATAAAATAAGAAAGTTGGCATTTACAAGTTTTAGAGGGGATGAAGCTTGAAGGAACAATGTATGGAGGGAGAGCTAATTATTTTTACCTAACCTATACAGATTTGGGATAAATCACTTTCTCCGGGTTTTTACGTCGTACACCATGAGAAAGAAAGAGACAACAAAATCTCCCAAATTATCACACCGCTTTAAAGTATTGTTAGAATGTTCTTCGTGTCCCGCGTCTCCGTTGACTCCGCCCACACGTTATGATACGCGAAATAAATTGACATAACTCAACAGTTTATTAGGTTACATGTTATATTTATTTTTTAAACAATACTGTGAAAAAGTGGTGATACGAATAAACAAAAACATTACGTCGACATGTGTTATGAATGGATGTATAAATACCCTATCCCTAGTCCTAGCCACGCCCAGGTCTAGCCGAGTCCGGCAAACCTCGTAAAAACTGACTACAGCTCTCTCTACAGCGCTCTCTCTTGTATATTATTGCTCTGAGGGATGAAGAAATAGATCAATGGATGTTAAGAGTGCCTGGTTGTTCTGATCTAGTCGCGAAACAATAACATCGTGAATGGCGACACTACAACAATAAATGCCAAGTGATCGCGAAGTCTGAAAAAGAAACGTAGAAAACAGGCGGTCGCTTCAGACGTTCAGTGGTCCGAAACGTCGGGTTCCCCGTCGCGAGTTTAATTATCTGCTAGCCAAGTCCCCCGTCATTGCACAATAAACGTTTTTCGCGTATAATTACGGTAGTGGGAATTCGTAAGATGAGAAATATCTACTTTGACGGCCTCCGTGGTCGAGTGGTAGGACGCTCGACTACGAATCCAGAGGTCACGGGTTCAAACCCGGCGTGCGCAAATAAATTGTATTTAATTAAAACATGTCATAACACATTTAATTCATATAAAATAATATATAGTATATTTGCGGCACGTTCTAGAGTGGTAGATACTGCAAGTATTGCCCTGGTGAAAGATCACCATTCAGAATCGAAACGCAGCTAGAAATGGCTTTAGCCGTGTTTGGTGACCAGATCTGAATAGCCAGGTACTTATCAACCTTCCTCTTCTCTTCCCCATCTCCTCCCCCTCCTACTATCTTCAACCTCACAACATACCCCAATTGGAGATTTTATATGAATACCGCACAAGTACCATAGTCTCACTGCTCCCAACCGTCTAGAGCCAGTGAGACTATGGCATCCCGAAATAGGGTATGTTGTGAGGCTGAAGGTAGTGGGGAGGGAAGGAAGATTAGAAAGGGGAAGGTTGGGTTAAAGCACCTGGCTAATATACTTTTTATATGAATTAAAATGCGTCATGACACATATTGATTAAATAAAAGTTATTGGCACACGCCGGGTTTGAACCCGCGACCTTTGGATCCGTAGTCGAGCGTCTTACCACTCGACCATGGAGGCCCTAGTATAAATGCCATAGTCACACTGGCTCTAGACCGTTGAGACTCTTGTGCGGTATTAACTGTAAAAAATAGAATCTATCACTCTACAACATGCCGCAAATGTAGTACACATTATATTCGACCGGTCGGTAGCTGAGTGGACAAACGCGTCGGATTCCCACCCGGGCGTCGTGCGTTCAATTCCTCTGCTGGCCAAGTCCTCCATCATTGCACAAGCAACATCTTCCGCTTCTTATGATGGCAGTAGAAGTTTTTCAAATATTGTCAGGTTATTCGTAACCCGGGAATGTTTCTCTTTCTTTTAACAAACCGAAGAAAACAAAAACAAAAAAAAGTGAAATAAATCAATGTAAGATGAACAAACAAAAATAAATATTTGCGCACGCCGGGCTTCGACCTTTGGACCCGACGCCTATAATCCTCACCGTTCGGCCACAATGAAGACGGCATCATTTGCCAAGGTTTCATTATCTGAATAGCCAGGATCTCGCTCTTCGCCTCTGCGTTTCCAGCCAGCAGCCGGCGAGCAGTAGACCCGTCGGTTCCGGCCGACGAGACCGTCTGCGTTCGCGTAAAAAATAAATTACAATATTATTCGCGCGCGAGAGATTCAGCCCGCGAGCGACCGGCGACCTTGCCCGTCCCGACAAGGTTAGGCGAGGTGATTGACTCCCTTCAAACTCATGCGTTTTCCATAGCAGTCGAGTTATAATGCCCATTGTACGATCGTTGCCGAGATAATGAAAGATGTCTCACCGGCAGGGTGAAAAAACTTCAAAGCGGCGATGCAAAAAGGGATTGATTTCAAATTTTATTTTGTGAGTTGTAGAAGATAGTACATGAAGGACATGAAGAGGTACCTTTGCCAAAAAGTGTAGTCAGGAATGTTAACTTTATACCGACTCGATAGAAAGAGACAAAAATATATTAAAGGATGTTGGATGGCATATTAGTCGCCGCCCACATGGAATTCGGACATTTTTAATAAACATATTTGAACACATTGAAAAAGCAATATCAAAACACAATAAATATGATTTATAAAGTCAAAATATTACACAAACACTAATAAAAAAAGGTTTGCCTAAATAAAGCTTGAAGCTTTTTGTTGATTTTATATCGTCATATCATTAAAAATGTGAAAATTCTAAAGTTCGTTCAAAAATATTTAAAACTGTTGAAATACCTCTGAAAAGTGATGTTTTATAATCTTTGTTTTGGTCTTATTTGTATAACCACTGCAAGTTTTTTAATCAACATAAATATAGGAAATAATCTCAAAATCCGTTAACGTAAGTTATGCGACTCGATGATGTGAAGTTGGCGCGGACGGAGAACATTCTTACATACTTAGAAGTGCTGCAGTATTATGTGACGACTTTTCTTGTATCTTTCTCTCTCATGGTCGACGTAAAAACCGGTGAAAGTAATTTATCGCAAATTCATATAGATTGGGTAAAAATATTTAGCTCTCTCTCCATATACGAGTATACAACATGTAACCTAATAAACCGTTGGGTTATGTCTATTTATTTCGCGTATCATAACGTGTGGGCGGAGTCAACGGAGACGCGGGACATGAAGAACATTCTAACAATACTTTAAAGCGGTGTGATAATTCGGGAAAAAATGTTGTCTCTTTCTTTCTCATGGTGTACGACGTAAGAGTCCGGAGAATGTGATTTATCCCAAATCTGTATGGGTTGGGTAAAAAGAATAAGCTCTCTGTCCATATATTATTACTGCAAAATAAACAACAATGGAGACTTTGATGATTCGTTCCAAAACTTTAAAATATTCATATTATTTCACATTTAATTTATGTAAAATAATATATAGTACTATATATTTGCAGCACGTTGAATGGTAGATACTCCAAATATCGCCCTGGTGAAAGACTACCATTTAAGGCTGATTCACACCAACGTCCGGTTCCGCTCAGTGCCGATATTGTTCCGCAAGGAAGCTTATTGATATGGTATGAATATCGATCAAGGAGTATGTGCCAAGACAAAGTTGTGTGGCAGTATATCCTTCTGCCCACCCTTGTGATATTTAAATACTAACATGGCGGATTTTTTTTTATCAAAAACCATTTTTTTATCACTAAATAATATTTTTAATAATTAATAATAGTATTATTTAGTGATAAAAAAATGGTTTTTGATAAAAAGAAATCTGCGATGTTAGTATTTTTACAATTCAAAATAATTATTTAACTAACTAACTATCACAAGGGTGGGCAGAAGGATATACTGCCACACAACTTTGTCTTGGCACATACTCCTTGATCGATATTCATACCATATCAATAAGCTCTCTTGAGGAACAATATCGGCACTGAGCGGAACCGGACGTTGGTGTGAATCAGCCTTTAGAATCAAAACGTTGCTTTATTGTTATTAACGAAAAAGGTTCAAGTGTATTTTGAATATTCAAAAAGTATATTTTTATAATTTGAAAATTCACTGGAATTTTCTTTTCTGAATCCGAATAAAAAGTTTTTTTTTAATTCTGTATGCAAGCAATGCATCTGTGCGAGTACTGCGTTCGACTCAACTCTGGTTGTCGTACCTATAATTCATTCACGAACGATCCGATCATCAACCATAAAAATAAAAAAAAAGAGAATTATCAAAACAACAAAAAAACGGCTCTACATAAATTCTGCAATTAATTCTGATGATGGGCTCCATTTGATAAGTGGTTCTTGAATATTAATGATTCATTTTACCGTTTGCTAGAAGTTAACATGTCACATGCGATTGTTTTATGAGATGATTTAGATTAAAGTTTCTTTAGTAGAAATTTAACTTTTTTTTTTTTTTTTTTTACAAGATAATATTAAAGGCAAAGACATATCACAACGATAGGAATATGATAGAGATGTTTAATTGGAAATTATTTTATTATTTCCTTTTAATATTATTTCTTAACTAGTTGGAATCTGTCTCTGGACGAATCACCTTTAGATATACAAATTTTAACCAAATCCTGTACTGTACGACAAATTCAAAAAGTATATTTTTTTAATTTCGCTCCCATGCCCTAAATCGGAAAAAAAAAAAATTTTAAGTTAATAAGTGTGTCTATCTGATGGGACCTGCCAGGTAAGTATGTTCTAGTATATTTTCTTATTTAAACTAGGAATTAATATGTAATAATAGAAAATAAGATCTGTACAGCGCCCTTGAGGCGATTTTTCACAAAAACGGCGCTATACAAATCATCCAAATATTATTATTGTTACACGTGAAAAATCACGGGATGTAATTTGACTTATCTACCCATTTCAAATTTAAACTAACCAACTAATTAACCATCACGCCGTTTCCCCGTAGGGGTAAGCAGAGAGGACGGACCGCCATATAACTCTGTCTTGGCACACACTCCTTGCTTCATTCACATTCATACATCGTCTCATACATACTCTTCTGTTATTCTGACTCTTCACATGACCCGATTCAAGTATTTGATTTACTTGATAGCGCAATGTCTTTCTCGGGCGTCCTCGACTTCTTCTTCCATTCACTTTCGCATCATATATTCTTTTCACACTCCTTTTTCCGTACATTCGCTCTACATGCACAAAC
Organism: Drusus annulatus; assembly: GCA_022651775.1. Taxonomy (NCBI): domain Eukaryota; kingdom Metazoa; phylum Arthropoda; class Insecta; order Trichoptera; family Limnephilidae; genus Drusus; species Drusus annulatus. The sequence continues at coordinate 995,120 of JAGWCC010000089.1, read as the reverse complement.
CATCGGACGGCCTCCGTGGTCGAGTGGTAAGACGCTCGACAAAGAATCCAGTAGTCGCGGGCTTGAACCCGGCTTGCGCAAATAAATTTCATTTAATCAATATGTGTCATAACACATTTATTTTATATCAGATAATTTATAGTATATTTGTGGCATGTTCCAGAGTAGTAGATACTCTTAAGTATTGTCCTGGTGAAAGACCATCATTCAGAATCGAAACGTTGCTTGAAATGGCTTTAGCCGTGTTTGGTGACCAGATCTGAATAGCCAGGTACTTCCCAACCTTCCTCTTCCCAATCTCCTTCCCCTCCCCACTACCTTCAGCCTCACAACATGCCCTATTTTGGGGATGCCATAGTCTCACTGGCTCCAGACGGTTGGGAGCAGTTGAGACTCTTGTGGGGTATTCACAAAAAAAAGCGTCTCTTTCTTGATCCTTTTCATTACGCTCACATCAGCCTATATATAAAATAATGTCTGCTAAAATACATTTATAGGTAGGCACTGTATTAAGGTAGGTGAGGATTTAAAAAGTTTTTTTTTTTTTTTTTTTAATTTGATAATTTCAAATCAAAAAGAAATTATTATATGTTGTAATTTAGTCAGCTCTTAAGATAGTCGGGAAATGTTGAGATAATTATTTAAAGTTGTAAGGCATTTGGCGAATATTGACTAGTTTTTTTTTTTAAATTACAAAATTAGGAAAACAATAGAAAAATTGTATTTATTTTAGACGTACGTTGCTTAAATGGCATTAGTCGTGTTTGGTGACCCTTCAGCCTTCCTCTACCTCGTATCCTTCCCATCCCCACTCTTTTCAACCTCACAACATACTTCAATTTGGGAAGAAACAAAACTAGAGCTGCATTTTCGCGATTTTGGATTGAATCTTTGATTTTGTAATACTTTTACAAGAGTTTGGTCGTTGCTTTATAGGGTTATTTTTTTAATGGGCGCTAATCGTTGCACTATATGGTCCTGCTGCTGAGAGCTCCGTTGGAAGCTATTTTTTGATTCATGCGTAATGCAGTTATAAGCGGTGTGCATATACGTATAAATGTGGTTCATGCTAGTCGAGTGAGAAATTATTCTGAGAAGTATTAACACATTGTTAAATATCCTCTCTCAAGATATTGGGAAAATTCCTCGAAAAAATCAGACGATTTTCTAAGAATGCAATCTGCATTGAACGTTTCACCAATTGGATTCCACGAATACGTCTACCTTTGAAAACATGCTTTAGCCGACTGAAACTATACAAAAATCAAACTGCGGCGCATTTTTTTTTATCAAATATGAATTTTGAAATGAAAATCACTTTCTGGTTTGTTTACAAGATACAGAAAGGCTGATAAGGATATTGAAAGAAGGGTGAATGCAGGAAACTCCATTAATGGAGGACTGAACGCTGTTGGCGCAAATAAGAAATTGTTCAAAGAAGCGAAGAGTCCACAATGGAGTGCTTATACCAACCCTGATGTATGGCAGTGAGGAATGGAACTGGCAAATGAAGAATGAAAGTAGACTGAATGCTGTGGAAATGAAAACCCTGAGACGTATGTGCTAAAACCATGTATTACCGTATTAAAAATGTGGATATCCGGAAAGAATGCAAGGCTGATGTAAGCGTAATGAATAGGATTAAGAAAGGGACGCTTAGATGGTTTGGGCATGTAGAGCGAATAAACGAAGAAAGGAGTGTGAAAAAAATATATGATGCGAAACTGAATCAAAGAAGAAGTCGAGGACGCCCGAGAAAGATATGGCACGATTTAGAATAACAGAAGAGTATTTATGAGACGGTGTACGAATGTGAATGAAACAAGGAGTGTGTGCCAAGACAGAGTTATATGGCGGTCCGTCCTCTCTGCCTATCCCTGCGGGGAAACGGCGTGATGGTTAGTTAGTTAGTTGGTCTTTCAATCATATATTCAACAGTACGAAATACATTATCCCTCAGCACGTGGGAATCTATGCTGTCATGTGTGGCTTTATATTTTGAGATAAAAAAAATAAAATTTGCTAAAATATCAACATTGACCGATATATTATACTAAAACAATAGACAAACGTTCAGACAAAGGAAATTAAATATTTACCTACTCGTAGGTATCGTTAAATGATAGAAAATTAAAACAATTTGTTTTATTTGCTACAAAGCCACTGATAAGAATGTTTGTAAATAAAATAAACACTGAGATAAGGTTTTGTATATACACAACGATATGTTTAGATATAACACTGACTGGAATTAATAATTATTTATTTAAATTGTGTACAACGTACCTATTACGTTTTAAATATTGTCGGTCGTAAAAGTGTATCCAATCACTCGACGAGCTATGTGGCAGAGTGGTAAAAGCCGGTGAAATATAGCTTCACAATATTCTACCTTAGTTTAAAAACAAGATCTGAACTCCCGGATATTTCTCAATATTCCCCCTCCCCTCTCCAATTGCGGGTGCCCTACTGGCTACAAGCAATGGGAAATACTATTCTGAGAGGTAGTCTCCAAAGTGGGGTTTCATTGATGATTCCTGACCTACGATAGGATGACAAACCCCAAGAAGACGTAGATTGTCAACCAGACTGGTCGCTTTATGTAGCGCAGGGGCCAACCTATAAAATTCTGCACCAACGTGTTTATTTTAAGCGTTGACATAGGGATAAACTGACAACCACAACTCAAACTCCACGAATTAAGGTTGGACCTCAGAGCAATAATATACAAGAGAGAGCGCTGCTGTAGTCAGTTTTTATGAGGTTTTCCGGACTCGGCTAGACCTGGGCGTGGCTAGGACTAGGGCTAGGGTATTTATACATCCATTCATAGCATATGTCGACATAATGTTTTTGTTTATTCGTATAACCACTTTTTAAGAGTATTGTTATAAACAAAAATATAGCATGTAACCTAATAAACCGTTGAATTATGTCCATTTATTTCGCGTATCAAAACGTGTGGGCGGAGTCAACGGAGACGCGGGACTCGAATAACATTGTAACAATACTTTACAGCGGTGTGATAATTTGGGAAAATGTGTTGTTTCTTTCTTTCTCGTGGTGTACGAAGATAAAACCCGGAGAAAGTGATTTATCCCAATTATTTGTATGGGTTGGGTAAGAATAATTAGCTCTCTCTCCATATATTGTTACTCCAAGTGATAAACTGACAACCACAACTCAACGACAGTTGATATTGACCGAACATCGGTTCCTTTCTGTCCCGGTTCGGTTCCGGTCGAAAATGAAAAGGACAAGTCAGCTCGGTCTCTACGAAGAAGACAGACAAAAATTAAAAAGGTTTAGCACCCGTGGAAGCAGGAAAACATTTAAAAAATACTTTATCAAACCACCATAAATTATATCATTTCTGCAAGATGTTTTATTTGTTAAATGATTTACTTAATAAGAATTTTTTAAATGTGATATTTACGATAGTCTAGTTTGAAAGATTCAGGGAACTTTTTTGGGTATTTTATTACCGCGTATACCACACTCTGCTAGGAACCAGTAGAACTATGGCATCCCTGTTTGGGGAATGTTGTCAGGCTGAAGGAAGTGACGGAGGAAAGAAACAATGGGAATTACCTGGCTATTCAGATCTGGTGATTAAACATAGCTAAAACCATTTAAAGTAACTATTCGATTCTCGACGGTGGACTCTCACCATGATAATAATAATAATAAATTAATAACTTTTATAGCGCCGTTTTTGTGGGAAAATCACCTCAAGGGCGCTTAATAATGAGAGTATATGCCACTCTGGAGACGATATTACCCGAGATTTAATATGTTGCCCTAATTTTAGTAATTTACTCGGATTGCCATACCCTGGTATTTAGTGTAAAATAGTTGGTAATAATTATATTTTCCTAGTGCTAGACAACAAAGGAACTAAAGAAAAATAATATAATTTAAGACTAATGTCAGTTTAACAATAATATGTTTTCGTAAAAACCCAAAGTGGACAAATTGTGATTAAAATTTATGTTGGAAAATTCAGTTTTTTGTTATATTTTTTTATATGCGAATGACGTGTAAGGAACGGGAAAATTGAAGGTAAACATGTTTAATCATAAGCATTTTCTTTATTCGATGCGAAATTATGGTATTTCTAAGCTTTTCTCATCTTGGTGAGAATCGAACACCTAACTCAAAATCGTTGTTCTTACCGCTATGCCATGGAGTCCGAAAATAATATTGCTTTTGATATGCTTATAAATTATATTGTGCTTGTAAATCTCGTTTATCTCAAATGGAGATTATTATTACTATTATAGTGTGACATAAATATGGAATTTCCGAAAATAATCAAATACTCATTTGCTAAAAAAACATTTTTATTTTATGTTTTAAGCCGTGAGTAAATAGTTTATAAGTGTTAATATGTTTTCTTTAATTTTAATACGTTAATTTCATGTTCGAACCATTTAAATAAAAAGTTGTTATTGGTAAACAATATTTTTTAGACATTTTTAAAGTGATTTTTCACGTTAAAATGTAAAAAAAATAAGCTGGAAAAAATTCTCTGAGTAAAATGCAAAAAAAATATACGTTTTTCTTCACAATGTGTGTCGGAAGAAACTGCGCCGTAGAAGATATTAGTAAAAACATTTTTAAACGTGAGAAAAACAAGCTATACACAGTTATTATGTGACAGTTTTCGAGATATTACGAGTATTGTATAATAAAACAAGGTATTGGGCAGTTTAAGCGCGTGAATGTTATAAATTGGACCGTTTTCAAAACACAACAAAGAAACGGGCCGGCATACAAATACGAAAATCAGCTGTTCGTCTTCAGTCAAAATGAAAAATAAACAGAAATTTCCACCACCAACAGATGAACAAAGAAGCTATTTAATAGTTAATTTACCTCGAACTTGTTCCTCCCAGAGTAAGTCATAGCTGCATCGGCGAATCAACGAAACTTCGACGAACAAATTGGTAGGTTTAATGTCCGAAAAAGTAAAGAACCGTTTGTTTTGGGCACTTGAGACTATCGCAGAATACGAAACAAACAATGGGAAACATGGACGACGGCGACTAGAACTAGAGGAATCTGAAAATTTCAGCCTTCTCTGCTTTATGCGTGTTCGAGTATGCGCGACGTTTTTACTTTTTACCGTTCGAAACTGACGTTTAATTAACGTCTTCTTCTTCTTTTTTTAATGGCTTTTCATCCCACAGGAGTGTACTAACAATTTAGATTTGTTTACAGGTAAAATAGGTACGTTTTAATAAATAATATATTTCAGGTGCACACGATTGCCGGTCAATACTTTTTAAGGATTAAAAATACTACTGTATATGTTGTTACAAGAATTACTCAAGATTGACAGATTGTGAGAAACATTTAATCTATCAATAAAGGCATATTGTTGATAACTCGCAAACAGGTTCTAACCGAGCTCTGAACAGTAGGTAAGTATTTCCAATGTCGTGTGACAGTATTAACCAGCGTGTAAAAGTGGCCTTGTTTATTTTATAGGCCTTTATTTTGTTAGATTAAAACATTTTTAGTTGGAAAAGGAATGATAAAAAAAAACTAATTTGGCCGATTGAACTATACGTTGACCTAGCAACATCACGACGCAGGGTGGGATTTGGCCTTTTACATAAATAATCTTCACTAGCTGCGGTCATTCGCTTGCAGTCTCAGTCCTTCCTGTCCCGATTCAGTTATCTTCCGTGCAGACTATCCAATTGATCGCAGAGTTTGCTTATTTTAATGAGAAATGATGCATTGCAATTAGTTGACAATATGAAAAATATTACCCTTCCTTAGCGGGGAATAAGGCTTATATTCTTGTAAAATAACGAACTGAAACCAGCAGACATTGCCAAACAGTCAATAAAAACTTGATTCAAGGTACTGGGTTAAACTAAAATAAGGTAAACGAGGAAAACAACACAATATACAATTATATTATTGACTCAACAATCGTTTTATGGCCTGACGATAACTAACTTGATGCAGATTATTTACATACCAATAATAATAATAAAAGAAGCTGTTTCTGATAAAGTGGCTGTAATTGCTAATATTGGTCATTAGAAAAAACTTTCGGTTCAGGTTTGAATCTTAGACCAAAAATAGTTTCCTCTGTGAAGTCCACAGGTCGACTGTAGTATTAGTATGTAATACAGTGTTATATTATTTCCATACAATATTAAGATAAATGATTTTGACAAGCTTCGTAGAACATGAAAATGAGTGTAATCGGACAAATGTTCCAAATATTTTGGTAGGGAGTAGGGATTATTTTTTACTCTGACAACACAAATCACTGTCCATAGAATATAGGGATGGTGATATCGGAAATTGGGTGTCACTACGGTTCCAGTTACCGGCTATTTATCCAGCTATTTTTGGAACCGGCTCCTGGAGCCAGAAAAGTTCCACGAAAAAGATTTTAATATCAAAAATCTTGTATTATCAAGAAAGATTCTTGCGGGACCGGTTCGTCGTTTCTTGTCAAAACTGGTTTTCCGTGAATTTCTCGCCACAAAGAACAGGAACCGCGCCTTTCCTATTATGAATTCGACAAATTCGTTTGACATAATTCAAAACCTTTTTTTATAACATAAGATTATAAATATTTTGATGCCGTACATTCTATGCCAAATTCGTCTCTATAGAGTAAACAATTATTTTAATTTTAATATTTTATTTTCTTCTTTGAAGGGTGCTGCTTTCTTCCATCTTCGATTTTTGTTCATTCCCTTCTAACTCAACATTTGTATCTGTTTTAAAGTCTAGGAAGGACTTATAAGTAAAAAATTAGGGTAATAGAACTAGCAACAACGGCAAACAAGTGAAATTGGTGACTCGTCGCACAACGATTTTATCCTTCATATAGCAAATATTGATAGTGATATTTCACACAAAATAATATGGTTATTATATTTTTAACAATTTTGGTGTCTTCTCGCTGTGAAAGATTGTTATGAAATATGAACTCCTACATACATAACTCATTTTCTAAAAAAAAAGTTAGATCTTTGAGAGGTATGTGCGGTAAAACCTTGTATGCCCGTATTAAAAATGTGGATATCCGGAAAGAATGCAAGGCTGATGTGAGCGTAATGAAGAGGATCAAGAAAGGGACGCTTAGATGGTTTGGAGATGTAGAGGGAATGAACGAAGAAAGGAGTGTGAATAGAATATATGATGCGGAAGTGAATGGACGAAGAAGTCGAGGGCGCCCGAGTAAGACATGGCACGATCAAGTAAATCAAATACTTGAATCGGGTCATTTGAAGAGTCAGAATAGCAGAAGAGTATGTATGAGACGATTTATGAATGTGAATGAAGCAAGGAGTGTGTGCCAAGACAGAGTTATATGGCGGTCCGTCCTCTCTGCCTACCCCTGCGGAGAAACGGCGCGATGGTTAGATAGTTAAGTTAGTAGGTGACTTTTCGCAGCAAGAACGAGCAAGCTGACGATATATTCCATAAGTTTCCCATGAGAAAATGTAATTTTTTTTTTAAATATTAAAAATCATTGTATGCATCGGCACTTGTATACCATACCACAGAACGGCGAATACCGATTCTTCTGGCTGTAATAGCAGTCTTTTTGTTTTTTGTTTTGTGTGTTTGAAAATGTATAAATTGGCAACAGCTTCTCTGCAATTTTCGATTCTTTTTCTGTTACATACCTTAGACATTTTTTAGTAATCAGTTTTAATTTCCTTCATTTTATGTTATCTTCGTAAGCTGTAAAAGCATTTTTTTTGTCTTTAATTGCCCTTGAATAATGCGGAACTTGCTTTATATATGTGTGGCATTGCATACTAAATATTATATGCTATAAATTTAGATTAAAAATATATATCAATCAGTTATGTTAATTAGGTATTTTAGCCTTAAGTTCGAAACAAATTTTTCAATGAAATAGGCGCCCCATGCGTTACTCTTTACTGTCAACTTCAGGTGTTTTATCACTTTGATACAAAAACCATTTTCTGAGTAAAATACATAAATCCAAATGTTAATTTAAAATATCAAATACATGAATGGTTTATTTTATAAATAAAAATGGCTTGCATACATAGTAAACTATATTTATATATTTAAAAATTAATATCACAGTTGTCTTTACATCAAGTAGTTTTTAGTGACAATTTTACATATAATAATGTTTATGAAGTCATGGAAAAAAAGTTTATAGCACTTCATTATTATGTCTTTTAGTACGTTATATTTATTTAAAATCTAATATTATTATTAATTATTAACAATTTCCTATACGAGTACGTACGTACATGCATACGAGAATCTTTTCAAATCCAGACAAGCGATTAAATAGGCACCTACCTATAATATATTTTACAAAAACTATTGAGGGACATTTAACTGTCAAATCTTTAGTTTTTGATCACTGTCAGATTACATTGCAAGTCAAATTACATCCCGTGATTTTTCGCGGGTAACAACCAGTTAAACAATGTAATTTACTTGTGCGTACATATGTACGTACGACTGTGACATTTTCAAAAATGAAACTCATTGAAGTGCTAAGAAAATTATCAAATTACTAGTTGTATTTAACCTGTGAAAAATCATTGCCAAGAAAAATATCACTTGCTTTAATCCATCCATTTCAATAGAAAAAAAAAATTGCACATTATAGGTAGGTACTTTATCACTTGTCTAGATTTGACTTACTTTTACAGGCTATTTTTAAAAGTGGAACATGTATGCATGCAGTATAATTTGATGGTGGATTAAAGCAACTTATATATTTTTGATTCTGTGCATCCAAAATTTCTCAGTTTTCATTTTGGCAAGTCAAGTATACCCTGTGATTTTTCACGGGTAACAACTAGTCACTTTATAATGTTTTTAGGTAATATCTACCCAAGAGGTTTCTCTACTTTAGAGCTGGGTGAAAGTACAAAAAAATGTGATGTATGTGAATTAGATACATCTAAAAAATATTTTTAACATATATATTAATATAACTAGAGGTATGGGTTGATGCATGATTTCGTAGCTTTTTAAAACATCAGTAGGAGAGACCACCCGTAGAAGAAAAAGATTAATTGAATATGTCTTGAATTTAAAAATTTGTAAAAATATTGTTACTTGTTTAAAATAACTAGAGGTATGGGTTGATGCATGATTTCGTAGCTTTTTTAAACATCAGTGGGAGAGACCACCCGAAGAAGAAAAAGATTAATTGAATATGTCTTGAATTTAACAATTTATAAAAATATTGTTACTTGTTGTAATAACTAAATGAATAAAGTTGAAAACAGATTTTAATTCCCATAGAGAAACAAATCAATGTAGTACGGCTAGCATATGAATTCAAGAGAAAAACTCAGTTGTTCTCTTCTTGAATGAAAAGTCTTCCTGTGGTGAAAAGTTGAGTCCATAAAGAAATTTCTGTAATATCTTGGCGACAGTATTGAATATGAGTTATAAATGAATGAAATTATTCAGATCACAGCGTGAAAAATCCAATAGTTTTTCCGTTTTTTGGACTTGATTCTGTCTTCTGGCGTATCGATATGATTAAATAATTGATATAAAAAAATATGTAGTTAAAACGCATTGAAATTATGTATTAACCCAATATTATCACATAATAATAATAATAAATGGATAACTTTTATAGCGCCGTTTTTGTGGGAAAATCACCTCAAGGGCGCTTAGATAATATGATCCTCTGAATTTATTGGCAATCACAAAAATGGAATTGTCATTCATTTTGCTATATTTTGTAAGAAATCAGACATTTTCAAATATCGAAATCAATTTCACTGGGCTGTCTGGGGCCTAAGAGTCATATGTAAACAGGTTATATTAGTTGAACAAACTTCTCGAAATTCATCTGTGCTTAAAACATGGCTAACTATGATTGATCAATGCAAATTGTGCACAAAAACCGTAGTGCATTCACTCACTTGATGAATCGCTATAACACTAATTATTTGTCAATGAAATTTAGAGAGAATAAAGGTAAGAAATTTATATTATTATATTATTTAGAACATAACAATTTAAGACATTTAAGTTAACATAGCCCATCTGCACTGGCCAGAGTCCTAACTGCCCAGTGGGTCTATGTTGACCATAAGATAAGTTTTGTGAGGTAGATAAAATGGGGGTTGGGGATGTACAAAGGAAAGGGGAAGACTGGGAGAACTTGGCTATTCAGATTTGGTAAAAAAAAACATAACTAAAACCAATTCAAGCAACACGAGATACTGAAAATATCTTCCACTCTGGGCAACGGGTGTGCCAAGATATTGATTATATTGGATAAAACATCTCGTAGTTCAAGGTACTTTCATGAGAGGAGCGGGAGGGCTTGTATCAAATGTTCTCATTGCAAAGTTTCTGGCAAAGCACCCGAAACTTTTCTGTGCTTTTTCGATCAACAAGAAGCATATGACCGAGTTGATAGGAAAAAATCATGGAAGGTATAAAAAACCATGGATGTATGGAGTGAACACGAATCGTGACTGCGGCGCCTCTGTAGATTTTCTAAAAATATATTCATATAGATCACTGAAAAATAAACCGATAGAAGTGTACTGTGAGCGTATCAGTTTTCTTTCAAACTGTATAGATGACGCTTGTGGGTATTGTGACCTACAATAATATCTTCCAAACGATCACCTAGTCAAGAGACACTAGATGTCAGTATTTGGATAGTTCACATCTTTATAGGCATGTCCTCCCAATCTTCATCTATTCTATCTCTTCCCCTTCCCTATTTTCAAGAAAACTTCCGAGGAGAAGGAAAAACATCTTCAAAAACTTATTTTGAAAGATAAAAATACAAAATATGGAACCAAATAACGGAATCGGCGTACTAAGTTTTAGTAATGCTTTTTGTGTAGGGCGACGATATTTACTGTGACCCTGACGACGTCTTATGATATTTTGCCATCTTCATTATTATGATTGAGTTGGCAGTCTTGATGAAGCGACAGTTTGTGCCGGAGTCGCTGTATTTCCTTCATGGCCACCTCCAACTTCTCTATGAGACCCTGGTTCATCTTCTCCAGCTTCTTGTTGGAGTCTTGCAGCCCTTGGTATTTATTCTGCTTCTTTTCCCTGGAAACATTAGTAAATATATATTTACATTACCTTACATTTATTTTTTTTTTTTTGTATAAAATGATCATTTTTTTTCTTAATACTAACAATGTCTAGTTTCTAGTTAATGATAATTACCTCCCTAATTGAGAAAGTTCTCGTGCTTAGGGAGGGAGTACTATCATGGATTTCTTGAAATTATTTTTGTATGATTAAAAATGAATATTATATGAAAATAATAAATTCTAGATTATTTTAGTGAAAAGTGTGTTTTGAGTTTTTTTTTAAATATTTCATAGTTGTTTTCGTCTATTTGGGAGCTATTTAAATGAGCATTATAGGTCACCAATTAAAGTGGACCCAAACAACACACACTTAGAATTGTGCATATTGGTGCATATAATATACACTTTTGATAGTGATGTCCTTGAAAAGTGTCACTGAGAAACAGTATTTTGTTTTGATTACGTCTACTTAATGAATACATAATGCGTATGACAGTTGGGAAGGTGGAATAAATTATTTATATAAATAAATAAAAGTCAAATGACAAGTATTAAACATGCTGTATGCCAGTAATGCATCTGTGTGAGTACTGTGTTTGGGTCAACTCTTGCTGCGATACATATACAGTACTTTTTTTTGTCACCAAATGGTTTACGATCATTTAAGAAATCAGTCACCAAAATAATATTTGGATACCAAAACTAATTTAATAAAAAATTATTTCCAATCACAAATTTATCTGTTGATAATCACCGAATCTTGATTAAGCACCGAGAAATTTAAATTTTATACCAGAAAGCGAACATTATATGAATAGGTTAGGTTAGGATGCTATTATTCTATGATACAACATAACATAATAAACAGAAAAGCATTATTGTTACCGGTGTTCATATTTTGTTGCGATACAAATATAAATAGGAATAAGATTTGTGATGGCATTTTTCTTTGGAGAATTGATAATCTATAAATTGCACGGTACTTTTGGTGGCAAAGACAAATATTTGGGCATCAAATCACGACCGATTTGATGCTCGGTTAAATACAAACCTTTTTTTCTTAAAACAGACGCAATGAATAGGCATTTCATAACATTCTTACATATTTTATACTTGTACATTTTGTGTAAATTGCATTTTGTATTCATATAATCAGGAATGTAATGAAAATATTAAATAAATCAATCACTTTATGAAATAATTAACAAAAAAAAGATTTGTCCATATAAAAAGCAAAATACATAATTACCTGTATCTTGAAACCGCCGCTCTATTCCTTTCTTGAACCAATTGTCTTCTGGTCTCTTCACTTTGGTTCCCTTTAACTTCATTTGGCCTATTTTTATTTGTATTAGAACTAGCCTCATTCGTTTTAAATTTCTTCACGTTATCATTAGACGAATCAATACCTGTCAATTTTTTCTTTACATGTTTAACAGATGAGCTTCCACTAACTAAAGAATTAAGGTTGAACGGATCATATATATTAGTTGGGGGCCCTTTCTGAGTCAGAGTATTTAGAGATTGTTTGGGGAGAATCACCGGATTGTCTCCGTTGTAAATATTTCCCCCGGATATCGTTCGAATAACAGGTTGTGAGACGTTTCTTTCAATGAGATTACCCGTTTGATAATCTGCCATTTTGTTTGGTATTAAAACACTCTGATTCTGAATCGTGGGCGATACAAATGAAAGAAGCTGTATGTTGCTTTTTAAAACTGTCGAAACTGGTACATTACTCGCATCTAACGAACTTATCTGTGGTAATAGCATGTAATTTTCTGGCAGAATGATTGGAGTATGTAAAGGCAGCTGATTTAAAATCATGTTACCGCCTCCGTCTAATATTTGTCGATCGTTATTACAATTGATCATATCTTTTAACTTTTGTTTGACGTTTGGTTTATGAATTTCGTTAGTATTTGGAGAAGGAACGGATTGAAATACCGTTTCTAATGTTTCGTTAGTGTTTCTTTGTTCTGCAGTTTCGTTGCCGTCTCTATGAACTTCTTTTAAATATACTTTTTTACCGTCCGGCCATTTTAGCATTAGTTCATACCCACTATTTTCAGATGCTATGTTCCCACCGAGAGTTTCAATGCAAAAATCACCCATTTCTGAATCAGGCTTTAACTTATATGGTTCAACAATCTTTTCTACATCATTTGATGCACTTCTCGATGTTGATTTACTCTTAGAAAACAATAATCTTCTACGTTTACTTATCGTCTGCACATTGATTTCATCTACTGGCCTATTTGAATCTTGGGAAATTTGCGATGACAAACTCGAAACGCTTTCTTTGATAACAGAAGTGGAATCCGGAAGATCTTCGATAGAAATATTGTTCAAATCCATCATTTTGCATTGCGCTTCGTTTGTGAAATGCACCAACGCCATATCGATTGACTTCTGACTGATTAACTTTGAATAATTGCCTTTCAAACAGCTTTTAACGTCCAAAAACTTGCTGTCCTTTCTGGTAACAACCAATTCACCGATTGAAGGTGGTCTAGGAGTCCTGTGCTTACTTGAATTAACGCTTATTTCATTTGCATGGCTATCCACATCAATAACCTCTATATTGTGCAGACTCGCGTTACTCTTTGGTGTTTCTGAGATAGAAATCACGGGAATTTGCATGATTCTAGTGTCACGGTTTCTCAATTCATCGCCATGTTCGCAATGTTTATCTTCCTTTTTTAAATCTTCATTTCTCAAGTGATCAAACCTCAAATTCTGACCGTTGAGATCGTCGGGCAAATCAATTGAATTCTGTCTCGTCAGTTTAGATTTTGACAATGTTCCACTTTCTATAGATTTTTTAATTTTACGTTCTACTAATACCGTCATCTTTCTGTAGTGCTTTTCGTCTTTATCATGTTCGTTTAGCCCGACGGTGGATAGGTTATCTTCCACACTTGAGGACATGCATTTGACGACTGTTAGTTGATTGGACCCCTCGTCACTACTGAGCCGACTAGTTGTCAGGGTGGACCGTTCTGTATTGGCAGAGTATAGGCCGGTATTATTACTATCATCAGGCAGATGAGGGAAGATGTGTGGAGTGTGTAAGGTGTCATCTGTTGCTGTACCCATTGGGTCGCTGGCCAGTACTAGGTGACTGGGGCCAGTTCTGAAAAAAATGTTATGTATAACTTTTAAATAAAGATAGTTTGATTTAACATCTGTATGGATTCTATACGAAACTCGGGGTGTAGGATCACAGAGGCATATTTTCCATATTATAAGATGGCCCCCGGTGATCCTACACCCAACAAATCTTAACAGGATTGGAGTTATGTTACCTTTCCATGTGTCTCTTGAAGGTCTCCTCGAAGGGGTTGACATTCTGCAGGTCTTGGAACAGGCCCACTTCCTCGCAGTTGCGGATGAACCTTGTGGGAGTTGGGGTCTGGTCAGCTGGAGGAAGTAATAAAGAAGTCAACAGCTGAAGAAAGTGGATGATCAAGTGAGCAGTACCCAGTACAAAATAATATAAATCAAACATTAAAAAATTGCAATCACTTTCATGTGTTTGCTCGAGAGAAATTTTCAATTTCGACGATATGGAGTGGTCATTTTCAGCAAACAAATAAAAGCATGCCGATAACAGGTAAAGATTAGCACCAGAAAATATTGATAAACTGATTTATGTGTATACGCATGTATTTAGTGTGCATCTGTTTTATGAACAAAAACAAAGAACTAAAAAAGGAAAAAAAGTTAAAACGATCTTTCTTGCTTTGCTTTTTGTGTTCACATGGGTGGTTCACCCAATGTTGTATGTATTGCACTTTTACTAAGGATGTTTCAAGGATTTATAATACCTTTAATCTGTTTCCTTCTTATCAGCTCGGAAAAATAGAAATGGCTCAATGGAGTGCTTACAGGAGACATTACGAGAATGTCTTTGGTGATACAGACAAACAGCTACTTTAAATAAAGCGGGACAAGTACATTTGACGTAAAGAAATAATAAAGAAAATCAAAACAACTGAAATGACTTGAATGAACATTGTGTTGATCAGTTTGTATGGGGTTCATACTGTTGCGTCACCCAATTTCCATAACAACGGGTTTCCAAAAAAATTCTTTGTTTATTTATGGAAAATAAACACCTTTTTTTTCATAAAATTATTTCAATTGAATTTCCTTTTTCTATTCTAGGGCCATACATGACTACAATATCTATGAACTTTACACCCCTTCATCACACCCATACATTATACACACTACTGGCAAGCAATAGTTTATTTATTAAAACATGACAGGTTATGAGAAATTAAAAAAAAGGGTATATTGCTCCTGAACAAAATCCCTTCCGATATAATAAATTTTACAACAGTGAGGAGAGACTCAGAAGGGAAATCCTATTGATTCTGATTGACACGATCTTCACCACTACCTGAAATATTTTTAAAAATTTGCGTAAAGTTTGGTAATTCTTTAAAACTTTTGTAAAATTTTATATCTAATTTCTTATAAGTATTAAATTATTGCTCATCATGTATGGACAACTTTATAAAATATTATCTTATTATTATTTCTTAAATTAAAGTTTTACGCTTCATCTTAATATTGATTACTGAAAGAATATTAGAAAATTTCTATTTATTTGAGGATAGCTAATATTTTTCAGTAATCAATATTATTATTATTTTAATTCTTGGAAACTCATAATTGTTATTTTTTTTTTTTAGGTTTTTTAATTTTATTTAAACAATAATTATTATTGTTTAAATTTTTTTTTAAAACAATTTTTAGTTATTTCATAATTATTAGTCAGTATTTGAGAAGGCTATGATTGGCTTACCGACATAGGCACCCCCCTTGGCCCCCAGCTGCAGGGACATGTCGTGTTTCCGAGAGTGTACCGACAACCGATCCTCATTGGTGAAGGAGGCTCCACAGCCGGCCTCAAGGCAAGAGAAAGGCTTCTGGGGGCCCCCCATTGCAGAACTCTCTTCTATAATAAATATTTACATACTTATCCAATCATTTACAATATTTCTTAAATCTAATGAAAATAGCAAAAATACATAATTATGTTAGTCAATAAATATTATTAAATACTAGCGTTTTTAATTTTACAATTTTCAGACAGTGCCGATATCAAAGGCAAGGTCATTTAACAGCCTTCCACACTAGCGACCAATTTCTTTTTAAAGTATTACGATATCTAAGATTCAATCGCAGATCTAAGAAATAAATCACGAAGAAAACGAAAATTCAGCTCTACTTCCATAACATAAATAAGTTTTTCTATCGATTTCTATGTTTTCATTTCTAATTTATTTTTGCTAAATACCTTTTAATGAACACCACAACATTTCGCGGCTTCTTCGGGAAGCCCACTGAATTAAAATGGAAGAACCGATATCTATCTGTTTACAGATGTTCCTTTGGAAAGTCAAGTGATTGGTACTTGTATGTTTCCATGCATTTCGAAAGATGTCCCAAAACAATGTTCAAGGACCAATCGTAATGTATTTAATTCTATAACTATGAATTATACAAAAAAATACTGCTTTTAGTATAAGTAGCTTATAGAAAATTAGACATAGAATAGAAATAAGTTAAATACCTATAAACGTTAGAAGACTGTAATTTTTAATTAAATAATCTGAATATTGACCAAATATTTAGTTGTCAAAATTAAATGACTCAATGGATCAATCATTTTTTTCATGCAATATAAATTATTATCTTAATAATATAAATAAGTTTGAGATAAAGATTAATGTTTATTTAAAAAAATACACCAAAATATGTCGACTTTTGCATTTATTGTATTGTATTGAAGTCAATTAAATTACAAAATTAAAGTACTCACTGTTTCAAGTGTAGAAAAATCAACACTAATTCGATTAGTGCCAAAGCTATTTACATTTTATCAATGAATTTACGAAGTAAAATCGTAAACAAAAAATGTTACAATAATAACCACGGTAAACGTCATGTAAATAATATCGTCAAAAAACATAGAAAACGCAACTGTCAGAGTGAAGAATACGACATTATTTTCATGTTCATGTCAATGTATTTGTATTTTGTATTAGAAAGCCACAGAAATCGACACTTTTTAGAAACGAATAGGGATGTAGATATCGGAAATTGGGTGTTTCTGCGGTTCCAGTTACCGGTGACTGTCGAGGAATCGGGGTTGCTGGCGATATTCTGAGAAAAGCGCTGGAGTAGTGGAACCGGTTCCTTGTGAAAAGGATCCATCCGCCAAGAAATTAATAATAAAGGCGATTCTAGTGGCCAGCTTGGAACCCGTTTTTTTTTTAACCGGGACAAGAATATCGAACATCCCCAGAAGCGAATAAATGCTAAAGTATGAACTTACAATGCCAAAACATATGACTAAAATAAACAATAAAAAAAGAAAATCTCGAAAATATGTGATTCATTGAAAAGATAAAAATCGACAAGATTAATAGCATCCATAGTAAAGTTCAGAGTTTATTCCTCATTGGCCGCCGTGTATTCGTTCGTCCGAGCAAAGTAAGACTATTACTCTTTTTAGTTATTAGTTGCAGTCGGACTGTCGGAGTAAAAGTTCCAAGGTTCCCACAAATGGGGAAAGGAAATTCTGTTTTTTCCCACATGCGATACCAATACAATGCGTAAATGAAAAATACAACAATTCTGTTATTGTTTTTAATGGTATAATATAGTTGAGTGTTACGTAAGAATAATCCAGTTATAAAAAGTCAGTTAGTGTACAACTATAAAAAATAAATAAATCAAGGATACATCTCTTTATCTACAACATAATGTTTGTCTTCGGTTTTCTCGAAAATTTCTTCGCCGATTTCGCTAAAATTAGGGCAGTTTGTTCTTATCAGTACTAATAGAAATGTTTGTAGAGCAGTTTGAATAAAATTCAGTTTACAAAACTGTTGCTATAACTTTTTAAAATTAGTATGAAAAACATTGAACCCGCCATGTTGTATTGAGGTTAGCCACCGCCATCTTTATATGCTGGGTTAGCCCATAGATATACCACTTAGAGATGGTCGATATTTCTATCCCGGCTAAAAAGAACCGGTTTCGAGCCCGTCACTGGAACCGTCGATATTATTTCTCCGAAAAACCAGTTCCTTTTTTTGGCAAATAAAAATTAATATCATTTGTCCGAGGAACCAGTTCCTCGAAATCCCTTGTAATTTTTTTTTCGAAAAAACGACGCTATACAAATTATCCAAATATTATTATTATTGAAAACCCAGACAGAAAAATCCAGCAAGTTTTATGATTTTTAATGCTTCATACAGATTACAGACCCATAATTCCTGCAATATATCCCACAGTAAATATGTACTTACATCTTTTTAAGAAAATTCAGGTTTACACCGCGTGGTGACCATAAAATATTTGTCATATCTCTCAAGGTCTGGGTAGAAATGTGTGGTGCCCAATCTTATCTGTCTATTAGAACAGTTGCCCCCAACCTTTTTGTCACAGCGGACCGGTCAACGTATGATAATTTTATCGCAGCACGCTGTGGGTAGGGGAAAGGGGGTGCGGGGGACACATTGAATGTAGATTTTTTTTTAAATATTTTTGCGCGGCCCAGTATCATTTGGTCCACGGCCCGGTACCGGGCCGCGGCCCATGGGTTGGGGACCACTGTATTAGAAGGAGTAACTACATATTAAATAAAATAAAACAGGAAAACAAAATAAAAGAATATTTAAATCATGAATATAATATAATTTTTTATATTATGTACAAATAAAAGACACACCAAAGTTAAGTATTTATAAATAAATGCACATTTTCAAATAATTATTTCACAATTACAATTCATTGTTATCTAACTAAATACTTCCAACATATTTAAAAAAAAAATGCTAATAATTATTGAAGGTTTCATGTAAAATGAGATACCCACGATTTGTTTTCATATATTTAATAACTACTAAAGGCAGGATTTCATAATATGTTTAAATTTAAACAATTGCTAGCTAGCTCTATTTAATTATGAGATTTCTGTGGAAAAATATCAACATTTTCCATTAATTTGGCTAGAAATATTAAAATTGAATCCTGTAATTTTGGCCCTAACGCGAGTGCATATCCCACATTGAGCAACAAAACTATCGCCAGTACTTAAACCACACATTCTAATTCATAATAGTGACATTTTATTGGCAAGAACGTTTTATCAGTACATATTTGTAAGACTTAAATTGGGTGTTTCAAATTTTCCTCACATTTGATATTGTCACAATTCAACGATCGGCGCCTTTTTTTTTTTTTTTTACAATTTAATTGTCCCCGTTATACGTTGACTCTCGACCCGTTTCAGCCTTTGAACAAATTGTGATCAGCTGATAAGTATAGCAACATGATGGCGAAATAATGTGACGAAAGTTTGAAACATCCACACAGTTAAACAATAAAATGTACAAATTGAATAAAGTGATAGTCAAATTTTTCATTACTATGGCAACACCGAGTGATGTCGATTTTGAAACAATTTTAGTACATTCAGACGTGAGGTTGTGCTTGACTCCTGAGTTTGACAGGATAAACAGAATAACAATTTATTTTTGATTTTGCATAAAGTGCACGCGCTACTCTTTTTATTTTGATTTAATATCCAACAAATGGCTTATTTATATATATATTATCTCATTACAAAGCGTAAAAAATAACAAGTTTGAATTTTAAATTAAGTAGGTACCTTAGAATATGATGTAGAATCATCTCCTTTCGAAAATAACCACTAATTTCTGAACACAGTGTGAAAAATATGCACCTGGACCAAAGTGTTTTTAAAAGTTACACCCTTTTACTTATGAACCATCTAGGTGTTGCCATTTAAATCAATTGAAACAATTGCAGCACCATCCATTTAATTCTACATTTATTTGTCAGACTGTAAGTGCATTATTTATCAATTTTCTACCTTCACAACCATTTAGATTTCGATCATTAATTTGGGAATTAAAAGTATTTGAGTTTTATATTATTTTATCAAGGGCCTATTTCAACTGTAAGGTTCCCACTAAAAATAATTAACAAGTAAAATAAATAATGCATTTTCCATCCTCGGGAACTACATAATATAATAATATGTGTTTTAGGTAGACTGGTGAAATCAAACCATAGTGTGGAATAAATGTACATATTCATCCATTTGAATAAATTAATTCTTCATTCAAAGTAATTTTGTTAAATTAAGTTTTACTTGCGATTTGCAGTTATTTAATCACTCAGAGTTGTGATATTAAAGATGATTAAAATATGATTCATTTATTCACCACAACATTCGGTAGTGAGATTACATATATCAAAAGTACAGATTAAAAAAAAAATTGAATAAGTTAATTTTCTGAAAAAAAAAAAGTAAATCGATTATTTTGTTGACAAACTTTTCACTAAATCAATTGGGATGAACTTATTAAAATTAGAATTACTCAATATTTAAAAAAAAAATATTATTTTCTAAAATTCCCAGTCCAACAAAATTCCAATATGTAATTCCTGGTCAGTGATATTATTTATATTATCCTATTACTATATTGGACGGATTTTATTATGTATATTCCAACCACCAGAAACTCATGGGTGAGGAAATCAAGTACTACATATTAATGTCAATGAGCATTTTTAAATTGTCAATATTATTAAGTACAAAGCTGGTGACGCTTAGGTCCACCAATAAACTTCCGGTGGTCAGAGCTCAAGTATAAAAATAATTAGTTTTCCATATTAATTTCACGAGAATAAATCTAGGGCGCCCCTACCTTTTTCTTTGATGATACTTACAGTTTGACACAATATACTCAGTTGCGAGCTCAAAGCTTGAAAGATCAAAGTTTGAAAGTTCAAAAGCTTGAAAGAGCCCGCAGTTTTTAGCGCATTAAGCTTCAAGCTCCAAACTTAAAGCTTGAAAGTTTGAAGATTCAAGCTTTGAAAAGATGATTTTTTTTTTTTTAAATTGAGCAGATTTAGAAAACTCAATACAAATATTATGATTTGTGCCGAATTCTTGAAAACAGCTGTGGGCCAGCTGAAAGTTGGGCATTCTCGGATTAAATGTTTGAAAAATCTTACCAAAATAAAATATATTATAATCTCTTTAAAACAAATACTATTTGACATGGTAATAGTATTATTGTTGAGATTATTATTTTATTAATTTAATCTTAAAAGGTTTTAAAATCTAATAAAAAGGCACTTTTCAGGCAATTTAGAACTATCCAAAATTAGCACCTCCGGATACTTAAGTTTGGCCAAAATTTGAAGACAAAATGTCTTTTTGTCAATCATTTTATAAAGTAACACATAAAATAGTAATTAAAAATATTTTTACTAGACGCATGAATATATTATTTTAATCTAGGTATTAAATTAATAAATCTGAAGTTAATATTATGTGAATTTTTATTTAATTTCCAAAAAAAAAAAACTCTTAGTTGAAATTTTTATATATCAGCTAAAATTATAAAAAAATATACATGTATATTGTAAGGAAATATACATAAAAGAGTTGTCCTTCCTTGAAAGACCTATCTACGGACAGCTTTGTGTGGTAAACAAATCAGTTACATCAGATTTAACAGAAATTTCTGTAATGATATAATGTAACTGTATATTGGTTTATTTGAGTAAAACAATATATATTATATATATAAGAAAATAAGTATGTTTAGCACCAAAAAAACAGGTGAAAAAGAAAACATCTGAAAGAATTGACCTCTCCTAAACTCTAGTTCTGTAAAGAACAACCTTAATTCACAGTTTAAGGTCGGCCTAATGTGAAGTTGTCATTTTTAAATACAGAGTGTCTTTAGACAGATTGACGAGTTTCGAAATACGCCTTTGGAAGAGATGGTTACGTATTATTATTTTATAAGGTACAACACCGCAAAATACAAAAAAGACCTTGTTATCGGGCTGGTATCGATATTAGCATTAGTTATTTCACTACAGGTCCTACTTAGGTTTCTTTTATCGGCAACCTTAAGCTACCTACAGACTATCCGTATTAGCTGAAGCAACCGTGTCGGAAGGCTCGGCCGTCTGACCATACTTTCCTTAAGCCGAGCCCATCTTTCGATCCTTTTCCACGTTTTCTTAAAATCGGAAAAGTCTGTAGGCTCCTTTATACAGACTGTCCCAACGAACATTGTCGGATGTGCAAATTGGTAACTTTGCATGAGAGCTGTTTAAAATGCCATAATATGTGTTTGTAGTGGTTTTAAACAGTGCTATATTTCTTGCTCTCAAAAAACGGTAAATACATGCATAAAACTTAAAACGGCTCTTGTGCAAAGTTACCAATTTGGACATCTGACATTTTTCGTTGGAACAGTCGATATTTGTATTTTAAGTAGGCACATATTGCTGGTCGGGAAGAAATACGTTACAAATCAAAAAGTCAAAGATTTTCAGAAGCGATAGAAGTCATCTCTAAAATTAAAATTTACGTAAGATCTGTACGTTAACTTTTCGGAGTAAGTGCGACCTATCAAAATTAGTACAACAACTTATCTTTTGCAACTATACTGTTGCAACGGTTTTAGAGAACTATTCTCATCTAGAAAAGAAAAAGACATAACTACTCTCTACCAACCGTAACTTGAACTAGATTTTTAATTTTTTGACACGTGACATTCTTCCAGATTAGCAATATGTTTTATGAGTTATAACTTTTATAATTCCAGGTTATCTGAGCCTATTACTTTCATTGCTGGGGACTCTGAACTTTCCCGGGAAGCCCCCCTGCGGCTTGGCGAGCACATCGGCAGACGAATCTCCAGCCCTCAGGCTGGAACTGCTGGAGGGGCTTTTGCGCAGCGGCTTGCGGTGGGGCTTCTTCTTGGGGGGCACTGCCGGCAGGGGCCCGTTTTCATCGCCGTAGAGGCCAAAGGCGTTGCCGTCTACTTCTGAAAGGCGGTGATGGGTACAGATTAAATATCAAGTGATTACAACATATCACTCACAATAGCACAGATATCAGAATGTTTGAATAAAATTGCCAAGTTTTAAATGCCCCGCTGTGGGTACATAAAATTTAATAATATAGTATAACAAGTATAATTTAATTTATATAGTCCACCGAAGAGATAAACCGTTTGAAGCTCAGAGCAATAATATACCAAGAGGGATAGCTTTGCGAAACAGTGTAGTCGGGATTGTTGATTTTATCCTGACTCGGGCGTGGCTAGGATTTTCACTGACACACCTTTTCACATCCATTCGTAGCACATGATATAGCGTTTATTTGTATTACCACTTTTTCACAGTTTTGTTATCAACAAAAATATAGGATATAACCTCAAAAACTGTTATGTCGTATAACAAAACGTAGTAACTTACATACTTGAAAGTGGTGCGATATTATGTGACAACTTGTCTTGTCTCTTTCTCTCTCACGGTTTAAGTAAAAACCTGGAGAAAGTGATTTATCGCAAATTTGTATAGGTTGGGTAAAAATATTTACCTCCCTTTCCATATATATTCTTCCTCCAAGGTTAGAAGCACGTTTGGGGCATGTACATATGCCTGAAGTAAGCTCAATTTTTCCTTACTTCTGGTGAAATTGATTTCAAAATACTTTCTCAAAGCCGATAAAAAAATTCATTGGCTTGTTGGGGGGGGCCTAGGAGTCGAAAGAATTTTTTTTTAATACAAAATGGTGCCAAAAATCTATCAAGTATACTGACCATCAAAATTGGTGTCCAACTGCCCAATTTTGTTTCGCTGGTTGAACTCTATCCGCCACTTCTGGCTCTTGGTGTCCGGGTCACAGGCGGCCGCCACGAGATGGTCGCCGCTGTTCCGGCCACGGGTGTCCAAACACAGTTTGGTCTCTACGTGCCGGATTTGATTAGTCTTCAGCAAGGTCCATTCCTGGGGAGATTACCATTGAGATGAATTCATATATTCACAAACCAAAAAGACAACTTGATAAGAGATTCTTTGGTCATTTACACTCTTAGGCCTAGTTGTTTCAACGCTTGTCGCATTTGACATTCTAATCAAATCTGCTATTGCCACGTCAAGCATTGTAAAGAATCGTTAATCGCCGATTCTCGGCCCATTGGCATTTGGTCGAATTTGTCTTATGCTTGAAGGCTGGTCTAACAACCCAACTTAAATTTGACCAAACGCTGACGGGCCGACGGCAATTAAAACTCTTTTACAATATTTGAAGCGTCAAACAAGACGGGGGGTTCAAACAACTGGGAGTTCCAGTATCTCACTTTCAGGATTTAGTTATTGTTAATTTAAATTAAACCAACAAATTGATAATGGTGAAATTATTACCTGATCCTTCCTCTGCTTATGACAATCATCCATGACCACTTCATGGCTGGCATCGTCATCACTAAAATAACAGAAAGCAATGAGATTTCAAATATAATGTCCAGAACTACAAAAAAAAAATGTACCAGCTAATCGCATCAAACACAAACTCATTACAACACACATTTGATTACATTTTAACAGTTCATTGCAACACAGAGACTCACTGCGATGAATTATAATTACACCAAACAGACTCATTACAATGTATTAGTTTATTACAACAGACTATACAATGCGCCAGAACAGTTTACACAATGTTCCAGTTCACTGCAACACACAAACTCTTCACAATCTACAGACTCGTTACATTCAACATACTATGTATGTTTTACTAAATCATGCACTATCATAGTTGACGTTTGTACTGTATTCTTGGATGAATTCATGAACCTGACGAATGATTCAATATTAAAAGTAACTCGCCGTTCGTACAGTATTGTGGGAATGATTCACGAATCTGATGATTGATTCGACATTAAAAGTAACTCACCGTTTGTACTGTATCATGGCACACCTCTCCTCGGTCCTGAGTTCCCCGTCGATAGACAGACTAAGGTGCTGCGAGGGGTAGAGCATGTCGTGGCACTGGTAGACCCCAAGGGCCGGGAAGGAATTGTCATTGCCGGCACCCAACGTGTCGATGCAGAGCTTCTTTGATGGATTCATGAACCTGACAATTGACTCAATATCAAAAACTCCAGTAGAAAGATTAAGTTTAAAGTATTGATTGAGATTTATTCCGTACTAGCCGAAGGAAACATGTCAGAAAGTTTGGCCATCTGACCGTCTTTTGCTTCAGCCACGGCCATTTTCCGAATCCTTTTGACACATTTCGTTCTGCTAGAACAGTTTGACATAGTTTGCAACAAAGTAGTAATTAAATTCCCCGACACCACTTATCAGCAAATAAAAATAAAAATAATTATAAATTTAAACATCATATCATCGCTAGAAAAGCAAAAGGACCTAAGGGACACTTTAGTCAAAAATGAGTTAAATATGCAGTTTTAATCAGTTTTTTTTTTCATCGAATGCTCTGACTCTCGTTTGATTCTGAAGACTTTTGTGGCCCTTCGGCCATCTAAAATATATTTATTTGTATCCATTTGGGAGAAGGCTCGACTCAAGCGACACAAGTTTGGGGCTTTTTTATTAGCTTTTTGTCGCTTTAGGTAACTCAGTAAGAGCATTGAGTTACCTGAGTTATCTTTTTTTTAAATCTAACCAACTGACTGAAGACTTATGAATTTTATTGTAAAATAGAATAAGAAGTCACCCCAAGAATCACAAGAATCGTACTAACCTCCCGTGACCGACCACATTCTCTCCGGGCACAAACTTTTCAGGATACACATTCTGCAGGTACCACTTGAAAGGCTTACAGTTCAGCTTCTCCCTCAGGATCTTGCGGTGGCCCACGTCTTCCGCACTTACCACCTCCTGCAAACATAAAACACAAACATATAATGTAATGGAATGACATGTATTATTGTAGTCAATGATTCCAAATAACAAATAAAGAGTGCACATTACAATGTTGATAGATAATTAAGTAATTCATAAAGAAAACCACGGAAGAAGAACATCTTGGGTAAAGAAAATTGAAGAATGATTAATTTGTAGAAGGTCACCATTTGTCAACAATGAGAAATAGTGTGACATAAGTAACAATAAAATTACCGCTAAATCTTGTCGTTCCTGGAAGAAATACTTGGAATAGTCATCCATCCAAACGTGAGCCAAGCGTGCCGTGTTGATTCCTGAAACGAACCGCTGTTTTAGATCAATAATTTCAATCAAATTTCACAGGTTATGCGCAATTATAACTGCGAGTTCATCTAATTTCCAGTTGGAAATGAGATAAACCGCATGCTGGAGCAAATTCAACCCCTAGAGACAGACTATAATAGCAGTCCATTTAAATTATGACTACCTTGAGTTGCACTTCAATTTGTTTTGTTACTACCCATGAAAATTCCAAAGTAAAATACATAGTTGCATTGTAGAAGCATGTGTATTCTTGCAAATACTACATATTTTTAATATTATATTTGGCTTTGAGATATTTCTGAAATATTACCCGGATCCTAGGGGTTGATAGATCAGTTTAAATAATTAATTAATAAATAAAACCGATAACCTTTGTTTATTAAAATCGTTATCAGGACAATGTTAAAGTCAATAATATTAGTCAATATTAAAGTCCTGATGATGGAAGGGTGCTTCCGAAACCGGTCGACATAATATCTATTTATAAATATGGCAAGCCACAAAGTAAATGTTTTTTACGAACATGTAATTAATTAATAATAACATTTTGATTTGAATTCTTGCTGTGCCCCTCGAACAACTCAATAAATTAGGGTTTGAATTTAGATTACAGTTAATAATATTGTTATTTATTTCAGTTTCAATATTCTAGGAGTGTTAAATACCGTGAGTGTCCTGGTCATTAGGGAAGTTGTAGGGGTGGAACTCTCGGAAGACATGGCCAACTCTGGAACAAGGGATGGTCTCCAGAGCACCGCCGCCTAAAGCACACACACACATGTTATACAGATCCTACTTACGGTGGTTATAAATTAATACTATGTGATGGAGCAATGACATCAAGTAATGCGGGGGCTAAATTGGCAGGCCCTGGCTGAAAATAGGAATTACTGGAAGGAGGCTACCCAGCTACAGATAGACAGAGACTGAAGAAGTACTCACACTGCCAGATGCGGAAACTCATCTCCAGATTCTCTCCTCCCCAGCCGTCCATGAGTTCGTCGTAGGAGCCGACCTCCCAGAAGTACTTGCGGTCCATGGCAAACAACCCTCCGGCCATGGTGGGAGACCTGGAACCAAGCCACGGGAGACTATATTAGCAAACACAATACAACACACAAATACCCCAGGTGCCTTCCTTTGCTGCTTATGGGGTAACTTTGACCTATTACCTACCTAAAAACTGTGTAGTCGAAAATTTATTTATTGCAACAATTTGGAAATGAAATGTAGAAATTCAACAAAGCGGAACAATTTTTTTTCATTGTAGTGGCAACACCGAGTAATGTCAATTTCGAAACACGTGTAGTACATTCAAATGTGAGGTTTGTCAGAATTTGACAGGAAAAAGTACCAATAATTTCTGAACCTCTTGTGAACATAATGTGAAAAATATACACATGGACCATAGTGCTTATTTAAAGTTATGTCCTTTTGCCTTTGAACAATGTTGATTTTGCCATTTTAAATGATCGCAATGCCCTCCTTTTTTTCCACATTTATTGTCACACTGGTATTTTATTGATTGTGCTAATTGCAGAACAATCATTATTGCATCATTCGAGCTGACCTTGTTCAATACATATGTACATATAAAGGAATTCAATGTATTCATATTTTGCAATTACTTTGCTCCGGTTCGAAACATAGTTACCTGAAAATACGAGTGCTATTTGTCACTGGGACAAAGTAACCATCTCCTAAAGACAACTTTGACAAATTTTCCACAGATTTTCCCGGATTCCATAAAGAAAAACAAATGACTATCAACTTGACAAATAGCTATTTTAAATTTATGACATTTGAGCAGTCTCCATTTACCGCCGATCCTCGGCGCATTTCAGCTTTTGTTCAAATTGTGATCAGTTGCAGAAGCATAAAGTTATATTGTCATGCTTGTCAGATCACAATTTAATCAAAATGCGAAACTAATCGTGAATAGGGGTTTTGGGGACCCTTTTTTTTATCACTAACATGCACAAAAATCATAAACCAAAAGTGGAGTAAGGTACTT
Source organism: Drusus annulatus (assembly GCA_022651775.1). NCBI lineage: Eukaryota > Metazoa > Arthropoda > Insecta > Trichoptera > Limnephilidae > Drusus > Drusus annulatus. Next base: position 966,935 of record JAGWCC010000089.1, on the reverse strand, counting down.
TTATGGTTATCAAAGTGTGAAAGATGTTCTCTGAAATGATATGTGAAAGGTGGTTAGTGGCACATAAATATATTACCTTGTGGCAGAGATTTCACTTTCCCTTCGGGCAAGATCTGCCTGCTGAATGTCGATCCAGGTGAAATGGCCAGAGAAGGTGAATCCGCCAACCTGAAACCACAAACATATTGATTGAATATTTGCACCAAGTACACATAACTATGGTTGTGAGTTGTGAAACATGGGGCCTAATTGAAAATTAATTTTAAAAAATTACCAGTCTTTGAAAGCAAAATACTATCAGAAATTTTTGACCTAAGCTAGAAAATGGAGCATACAGTATTAAAATGAACCGTGAATTCGAAAATCTAATCCAGCATAAGACCATCATAAGATATTGTAGATCCAAAAGACTGCGATGGGCTGGGCATGTTGGAAGAATGTCAAATAACAGGACACTAAAAATCATGACCAAGTGGGTGCCCCAGAGGCAGACCGAGGAAGAGGTGGATAGACTGTGTGGAAAAGGATTAGAGTAGGACAGGAAGGACAGAGGACTGGAAGGAAAATCTGACAAATAATAGTAGAAAAAAATGAGGGTGCTGCAATCGTTTCAATTGCTTTAAATGGCAATACCAAGATGATTCAAAGGTAAAAGGGTAGATCATTTTTAAAAACACTGGTTCGAGTGCACATTTTTCACATTATGTATATTTACTCAACCGTCCGAAGGCAATTAATTAATTTATTTATACTGAGTTTTAACAGATGTTCTCACTTACGTGAGAACAATTCAGTTATAAAAACTCAGTTAATGTACAATTGTAAAAAAAATAATTACAAATACAAAGGATACATCAAATATAAAATTACAAAAGCAAAGAGATACACAAAGAGACAAAATTGATACACAATATAACTTGCCCAATTATTGTTACATATTTTTAAGCAATAGCAGGACATTTTTTCTGAAACTGTACAAATTGTCGACGAAAAGTCTACATTAGTACAGTCTCTATCTTATTTTATTGTCGACACATTTGAGACAGAGGGATAAAGTAGGTAATATTATTTCCGAATATACTCAGGTGGAATGTGCCTATGGCATCTTAAGCAATGATAATTAGGTACATTTATTTAAATACTGTAGCATCGAGACGACTGAGAATTATTTTATGCAAACATATTAAATCAGTTATTTGCCTTCCAGTTTTAAGTGAATTAGTGTTGAAGTATTCAAGGCGTTAAGCGTAGTCAATAAACTGACATTCCGATGAAAGCCTGAACTGTCCCAACGTCACTAAAGTGGCCTCTAATACTTTAGCGTAATGTTTTTTTTATGGATTCTTCTTAAAAAAAATAGCACAAGTTATAAAAATAAAAAAAACTATTACGTTGCCTGTTTTAATAACTTTCATTAGTTTTTTTTTAAATTAATAAACGATACGCCGAAAAATTTGTTCTGGGACAGTTTTTTTTAGTTGGACATTCAGTTCTACGGAGTTTGTGGTATTTTCCAAAGGAAGATGATTCTAGATCATGTTTTAAGATAATTTAATATTCTAAGCCATTGCCATTTCGTTTTAATTGAGTAATGAATTTGTTTGAGTTTTTTTTATCAGATAGCTGCATAGAGAACTTCACTGTAACGTGTTTATTTTTATGAAGTATATCATTATTTTTTATTGTGTTAAGTAACTTTATTTTATTACCCTAAGTCACTTGCGTTTCGTAGAATATTAGGTATCTTGCACAGAATTTAATTAATATACAGGTGTTTTTACATTCAAAATTTTACTATCAGCTTAGCAAATATTATCAGAACATAAAACTTAACTCTTTTACAAAAATACGTATTTTCCATACTAGAAATTATGAAGGTGATAAGAATAATTTGAAATCCGTAGGTATTATAGAGTTGAGTACTGTTTTTAGCCAGTGAGACTATAGCATCCCCAATTGGGGTATATTGTGAGCCTGAAGGTAATGGGGAGGGAAAGGAGACGGGGAAGAGGTAGATTGATATTACCGATCTATTCAAATCTGGTCACTTAACACGGCTAAAGTCATTTCAAGCAACGTTTCGATTCAAACTCTGGTCTTCCACCAGGGCGATACGAGTATCTAAAACTCTGTAGATGGCTAGAAATCACTCATTTATCAAGTTAAAATTTAAAACACTCGCAAACCAAGTTACTCCCATTCCGAGGTTCCACCAAAATTTATTATAAATGTGAATGAAGCAAGCAGTGTGCGCTAGAACAACATTTTGTCGCGTTCATCCTCTGTCTACCACTGCAGTGAAATGGCACGATCTCAGAGCAATAATTACCAGGAGGGATAGCTTGTGTAGTCAGGATTGTTGATTTTTTCCTGACTCTGGCGTGGCTAGGGCTAGGGGTAGGGTTTTTATACATCCATTCATAGCACATGTCGACATGATGTTTTGTTTATTTGCATAACTACTTTTCACAGTATTGTTATCAACAAAAATATAGGATATAACCTAAAAAAGCGTTGAGTCATGTCCTGCTATGTCGCATAGTAAAAAGTAAAAGGCAAAGTCACCGGAGAAGCGCGAGACGGTAAACACGCTTACATACCGAAAAGTGGTGCAGTATTATTTGACATATTGTCTTATCCCTTTCTCTCTCACGGTTTACGAGCTAAAAACCCGGAGAAAGTGATTTATGGTAAATTTGTATAGGTTGGGTAAAAATATTTAGCTCTCTCTTCATGAGTATATTCTTGCTCCGAGGGCATGTGGTTAGTTATTCACATCAGTGAAATCACTGGAACATTTCATGCTTTGATTAATCATATTATATTTTCAACCTTGATTTCATCCTAATTATTATTTTTTTATAAATTGTCCAACAAGACACTCGCTAGCAACATTCAGCGGTTTTAATTTACACAGCTGTCCAAAACACAAATAAAGCCGCTACTCGTGTTGATCTATATCGGTATGATAATGTTGACTCGGTGGGTGCCCGGGCCATAAATCAGGCATTCAATTGTCACAATTTGTTTGCGTTAACTTACATTTTTATGTCTCACACACAATCTTTGTGTCGGGAATAATAAAAATTATGTGGATTAATTTTTTTTTTCCATTAATTGAAGTGTAATACCCGATTAAATGGTGAAATGTTTTCAGTAATCATAATATTTTAAAGATATTCAAAGATATGAAAAAAATAGCTTTGTATAAGACCACGAATATTATTTTAATTTTTATTGCCTTCTCAGTTGACGTTTTGTCTCTTTCAATTCATATTAACTGTCTCTTTCTCTTTGTTGCTTTAGTTATAATTTAATTTTTATTCTATTTTTCTATTATTTTTATAATTTGTTCTCCCTCTGTATGTATATATAACTGCACACTTTGTATTTTTTGTTTAGTTTAATTTTGTACCCTGATGATGCTTAGGCTAAGCGAAACCGGTCGGTCATAAAAATTCAAATAATATCCGTGGTCTTATCCAAAAGTTATTTTTTCATTTCTTTAAATAGACTCAGGTAGACTCAGAAACAATGAATTGCTGTTCCTCAATCATCACAATACTAATTACGGGTATAATTCTCCAATGTCCAGAATGTCAAGACACTCAAGCCATGGTCTTGAAATTTTTGGTAGCAGTCTAAATGATTTTCGTCATTCTTTACGACTCTACCAAAACTTTGACTAAGACCATGGCTTGAATGTTCACTCTTATGCTTATTTTGCCTTATTTTTTGTCATCGCTTCATTTATCTCGTTTATATGCTATTTCTTCTCTGTTACTTTTTTTTTTTATATTTCGTGTTTTATATGTATTTTTTGTAATTGGACTTTAGTCCGTTAATTTATAAATAAATAAATAATTTATAAATAAATAAATAAATATGTCAAACCGCAAAGTGATTGCTTTCTACGAAAATGTTAAAGATATTCTTTTAAATACGGATTTTGAATGGTGAGATATTTTTTTATTTAGCAGGGCATATTTATGGCAAGATTATGGTGAATACCGCCCAAAAGTTGCATCTGGAAGTAACCAGTGGAACTATGACATCTCTAATCGGCGTACATTGTGAAGCTGAAGGTAGTGGGGATGGGAAGGAGATGGGGAAAAGGAAAGTTGGGAAATACCTGGCTATTCAGATCTGGTCACCAAACACAGCTAAAGCCCATTTCAAGCAACGTATCGATTCTGAATGGTGGTGGCCTTTCACCAGGGCGATACTGAGAGTATCTACCAATTTGGAATGTGCCGCAAATTATGTGTGAAATAACACACATAAATTAAATTTAATTCATTTCTGCATACGGGTTTCGAACCAGTGACCTCTGGATCCTGAGTAGAAGATCTTAACCGATTGGCCACGTATACCGTTTTTATATGATTTTTAATAATATTTGCACCTCATTTTAGAGTGGTAGACACTCTCCTTATAGCCTTGATGAGAGACCAGCATTCAGAATTGAACTCTCTCCACCGGCTCTGGGCAGTTGGAACTCTTGTGTGATATTAACAATAATTATTTTAATAAAAAAATGATATTACACTTTATTACTAGTGTTTGAAAAAATTGTTGTTAATTACATTTGACTGTATTTGAACCTTTTTTAGTTGGTGCATTTTTGAGCCCTTTCTCGTCACTAAAATATATTTCAATTTCATTTTTTAGAATATAATTATTAATATGAACAAAACAAGTGATTTTATTTTTAAAACCTGTTGCTTTTGGAAACCATGAAATTATTGTATTTTGAGGTTATTTGTTTATTTTTATTCAGAATTTATTTCAACTTATTTACCCCACAAACTCTGTTCGAATAAAAACCTAAATATATATATTTTTTCAAATATTGTTAAGTTACGAATAACCTGAAAATATATTAATTCCTCCTACTACCATCATTATAAGCGGAAAATGTTGCTTGTGCAATGATGGAGGGCTTAGCTAGCGGAGGATTAAATTCACGACGCCTGGGTGGCAACCCGACGCATTTGTCCACTCAGCTACTGAACTTTCTGACACAATCAACAATAATTATTATACATTAGTTCAAGTGCCCTTTACACTAGTTATCAGATTCACGTTAAAGTGTTGCTCAATCTATGATGCAATCGAAGATCAAAGCTATAAATCGCCCTAAATCAAAAGTACAATTCTGCCACCCTTAGATGAATTAAATAATGTAGATACGTTACCTAGACAACGCGCCTGGTTGCACTAAACCAACTCAACGAGACATACCTTCGAAACACGCTACATATAGCTATCTCTTCCGCACACACGTATTCTTTCAATGGCTATCCTTTTCATACGCGGGTGAAACATTTAATGGTGCAACATTAGTAGTGCTACATTTTTCGTAAGATTTGTATGAATATGACGTGTCTTGTATTTTATGTCTACGCTGCCACCCCAACATAAATACATTTTTCTATCGATTACTAATTTCTAATTAATAATATCGGGCAGCGGTTCTAATCATAAATTAAACAACACTGACTTTACAAATTCACAACTCAAGTGGCCAATACTAATGAAATGCAAAATCAAACGATGTCATGCTTATTTCATTCTGGTTTCGGTATTTTTAATGGCAATTTACATATTTGTAGCTTTTTAAATTCATAAAACCTTGTTCATGTTGACAAAAGTTTAATTTTATGACAGTAGTGATGGGCATAATAATTGAGATGCCATTTCGAAACCACCAAATATTTTAAGAATCGAAGCAGAAAAAATAAATTAAAAATCAAAAAAAATTAATTGTAGAGGTCACATCCTTAATGCGGTCGTGATATAATGTCTAACAAACAAAAAGTTAACTTTTTTCAAAAACTTAATTATTGCATCGGTCAACCATCATCTTACAAAATGTAACATTCAGATTTTTTTTGTATGACTAACTACGAGTGTTTACAATTCCATCACATTTGATGATCAGCGTAATTTTTAGTTGTTAACATTTGAACGGTCCCCGTCGAACGCCGATTCTCGGCCCGTTTTAGCTTTTGATTAGCTGACAAGCATAACATGACCGTAACGCTTGACAGCTCATCACGATTTGACCAAAACCGTTCACCGTTCAAATTTCAACAAATCAAAATGGCGCTGATCGTTGATTGGATGGTTATTACATATGGCGGAGTTCGAAATATTCAATTTTAATGTATAAAGAGTACCTATTTTGTTATTATTCTGCATTTTTTACCGAAGGATCCAGAAAAACAGAATAAAATTTTTGATTTTATAATTATTGTGATGTTATGGCGGATTAATAATTCGAAAAATAATTCGATCACTCGAATTATTATACCCATCACTACTCGAGCGTAATAAAATCAAAAATTCAATTATCAATCTTAATGTGAATCTATTTTCAATGTGAAAAAAAAAACAAATACAAATTTTGATATTCTGAATTCGAAGTAAAATTAAATTATATTGATGTGTCCGTGACAAAGAGATGTAACAATCTAACGCGAAACCGGGTAGTAACTACACCTAAACTGTAACTGACCTAAACAACACATACTTAAGATTGTGTGTATTGGTGCATATGTATACGTTCCCGATAGCGATGTCCTTGCGAAGTCATTGTGAAACAGCCCTTTGTCTTATTTACTACTACTACTTATTGCTATAAACTTTCTATCTTTTTAGATTTTGAATATTCGAATGGTTATTTTTATTAATAAAAATGAAATAATAACTTTGTATAAGACCACAGATTTAATTTTTAATTTTATGACCGACCGGTTTCGCTTAGCCTAAGCATCATCAGGGTACAGAATTAAATTAAATAATAATAAAAAGTGTGCGGTTATATATACATACAGAGAAAGAACACAATATAAAATAAAATAACAGAACAATGAGAAAACAATAGAATAAAATTTAAAATTATAACAAAGGAACAGAGAGAAAGAGACAGATAATGTGAAATGAAATATTAAAGACCGTTCTTTTTATTCATTAGTTGGAAAATATATCCATAGTTTTTCTTTTTAAAAATTGAAACTTAAATCTATATGCAAGTAATGCATCTGTGTGATAACTGTGTTCGACTCAACATTCGCTGCGACACCTATAAAGATATACACGAAAGCTATAAATAAAATTTAAAAAACATTGAAAAAAAAAATTGCACAACTCTAAAAATAATATAAATAACTAGTTTAGTCTTAACACACACGTTAAAAGGGACATAGTGGGTAAATCGTGAAGTAGCGTAATCGCAATAAAATTTCCAACTTTTTTACGTATGTGCGAAAATTACCCGTGTTGTTTTAGCAGGCATTAATTAGCGCCCCACACGGCGATCTAACGAATCATGTACAGAAGACGGCTTAGCGTATTAATAATATAAATGATGATGTTTACAAAAAGCGAATGACGCGTTGAACCAGACGTATTCCAGGTAAATCGGTTATGCATTCAATGGACGATACAATTGAATTCATTCGTGCGATCTAATACGGTACATCCGTTGGTTTTTCCAACCATAAAATCGCACACCCGCTTCTGAATGCCGTAACTCAAAATATGTCACACTGGGAAAAGGGGTCACTGTGTATGTTATTCAATGTCCCCTCGGTAACAAAATTATATGAACAAAATATTATTTTGAAAATCTAGAAAGAATATTTAATTTTTTTTTAAATCACCTGTTAAATTCGGTCAACGACAGATTTAAAACAAAGGGATTTTAGAACAAATACGGCTTAATATAATTATCTAGGTATAACGTGCTACAAAACATTATTAACAAACTCAAACAACACACGAAATATGAACAACTTAAAAATCAGATTAAGGCCCTCTGCACACAGGTATACTCAAAAGAAACTGATCACGGACGCAAATTACTAACCGGTCCGCGATGAGTTTGAACCTCAGAGCAATATATACCAGGAGGGATAGCTTTGCAAAACAGTGTAGTCAGGATTGTTGATTTTTTCCTGACTCGGGCGTGGCTAGGGTTCTCGTGGACACACCTTTTTACATCCATTCATAGCACATGTCGACATAATGTTTTGTTTATTTGTACAACCACTTTGTCACAGCAAAAATATAGGATATAACCTCAAACACCGTTGAGTTATGTCGCATAACAAAACGTAGTGGGCGGAGACGCGGGAGACGGAAAACATGCTCACACACCTAAAAGTGGTGCGATATTATGTGACTACTTATCTTGTCTCTTTCTCTCTCACGATTTACGACGTAAAAAGCCAAGAGAAAGTGATTTATCGTAAATTTGTATAGGTTGGGTAAAAATATTTAGTTCTCTCTCCATATGTATTCTTACTCCGAGGTTTGAACCTTTGTAATTAAATGAGACACCGCACACGGTACTACCGTCATTAAACAGTCACTAACGCTTTAATAATAATAATAATAATAATATTTGGATAATTTGTATAGCGCCGTTTTTGTGAAAAATCACCTCAAGGGCGCTGTACAAATCTTAATTTCTACTTAATATTAATTCTTAGTTCATATAAATATACAGCAACATACTTACCTGGCAGGTCACTTCTGGCAGGACACAATCACCATATCATAATAACCTAAAATTTAGAATAACTTAAATTTTTATTTTTATTTTATTTTGTTTATTTTTTTTTTTATTTTTTTTTTTTTTTTTTTTTTATTTTTATTTTTTTTTTTTAATTTTTAGGGCATGAAGGCAAATTTAAGATAAAGTATATCGGAGGTATTTTTAACTTTTCGTAGTGAAGAACAGATAATGGTGATAATCTTCTAATGAATTTAAGGAATGAGAGTCTGAAAAAGTTTTCTTGGTTCTATTGGGCTTGTTACATCTTGATTATGGATATGATTTTCTGAAAAAATGAGTTTTGAGTTTGGCTCTGAACTCTGTCGAGTCTTTTATTACTCTCAGATCATGTGGTAGTCCATTCCAGGCTTTAGGACCTGACACTCCGAAGGCGCGCTCTCCAAACTTAGTGTCTGGTGTGCGCTTTGGTTCTTTCAACCTTCCGATAGCCGATGACATTGCTGATCTAAGAGTTGACTGTCGCGAATTGGAATCTTCAGGAATGCACAATTCCGATAAATAAGCCGGAGCCATTCCGTTAATTGATTTGAAAACCATCCAGCAAAGCTTAAACTGGATTCTTTCGGGACATTTAAGCCAGTGAAGATTTTTGAGGTGCTCTGAGATATGGGAATATTTTGATACGCCGGTGATAAGTCTTGCCGCGGCGTTGAAGACTAGTTGTAGTTTGTTAATTTGCTTTAGTAACCAGTTGGTAGCAAACTCGACCTGTCGACTCGTTTTTGACTTGAGTCTTGATCCGCCTAGTTTTTCGTCCGATTGAATACATCAACGTTCATTGTCACATCATTTTATTTTATAATTTTTATATCATTTCATTGCATATATTTCATTTTGTATTTTTTATTGCGAAAATGAACGGTCAACAAGTGAATACAAAATTAGTGCGACAAGTAGAAGAAACATCCCGTTTTATATAACTTTACCACCCTGCACACCACACAGAAAACTACCAATTTCGATCACTTGTGAGTAGCCCGCGGGTGCGGAGCTGCGTCACTAAAGAGTTAGTAACCGGATTGTAATTTCAGTCACAAACCAGTTCAGTTTATTTTGAGTATATCCGTGTGCATGCGGCCTTTCGTTGTATTTGAGCCTTTGAATTTGGATAATGATTTATGGTAACCCATTATTCTAACTTCAATATGCATACTATCTAAATACATTAATTTTGTATAAAATCCATTCCTGAGATATATATTTTCTTTTATTTTTAATTTTAATTGTTTTATCTATTGTTTTATCATGTAATTCGAAAAATGTCCTCCACATCACAGGTGAACTCCTAGCGTGGAGAACAATGTATATAAAATATTGTAAATAAACAAGAAGTTAAGTAAATAAAAAATAAATAAGAAAAAATTGATTATTTTCATTGTTTTGTTTGATGATTTATTAAATCATTAATTATCACACTTGTAATCATCACTTAAGATTACGTAAATGCTACTCCTATAACCACGAGTCATTAGACCAACTTATAGAATAAAATACAAAAAAACAAATATTAAGATTTTGTAATGAAATAATCGTAAAAAAATATCAATGTTTTTTAAATTATATTATTCTGTGGATATAGAAACAAGAATCACGATTTTGACAAGTGTATTACAATTTGAAAGTATAAATAAAATGTAATCTAGTGTTTAGAGATCTGAATAACTGTGTAGTATGACAGTTTTTTTAGAATTCAAATGACCAAAAAAGTGCATCTAAAAAGCCTTCAATGTCCATTACCCCAGTTTGATATAATTTGACTTGCGTCAATTTAGAAGCGGAAGTCCGAAGTACTCGATCATTTTTATTTACTAGCAACTAACCCGGTATGCTTTGCAATGCCACTCAAAGAAAGAATTTTACCTAATTGTGTTTTCCATCTGTGGCTAACCAGAGTGGTATACACTTGAAGTAACAATATATGGAGGGATAGCTAATTTGTTTTACCCAACCCATCCGAAATTGTAATAAATCACTTTTTCCGAGTTTTTACATCGTACACCATGAGAGAGAAAGAGACAACAAATTTCTTAAACCGCTTCTATATACTGTCGCAATGATCTTAAGCTGGCTATCTTCGCTGGTTAACGGCGGGACACCGCCCACATTTTTTATTATGCCACTAAACTTGACACAACTAAACGGTTTTTCAGGTTAGATGCTATATTTTTGTTGATAAAAATACTGTGATAAAGTGGCTATACGAATACACAAAAACATTATGTCGATATGTGATATGAATGGATGTATAAATACCGTAGCCTTAGTCTTAGCCACGCCCAGGTGCGCCGAGTCATGTTAAAATCATCAAAAACAAGTCCAAAACTGACTTCACTGCCTTGGCTTGGGCTACCTCTAGTATACTCTAAGGGTATACATGTGGGCTAACCTAAATAGAGAATGTCGGGTTCAATGTTTTTCATACTAATTAAAAAACGATATATCAAAATTTTTGAATATTTGATTTCATTCAAGTAGTAATTTTCGAGAAAATCGAAAACAGACAGACAAACATTCATTTTTATATATCTAGACTAGAATGCGAACATACATAGCGTTCCTAAATATTTTTTTTAAATGTCCTTACGACGAGATTATATAGTGCGCTTGGCACCATGATTATATTACGTAATATATTTATATTGAATTAATACTCATTATATATTATTAGTTTATTACGTTCAAGGAAAAACGTTAGTCCGTAATTTGTCGCTAACAACGTGTAAAAGCCTAGCTGGGCGTAAAATGATTTTTATTTTAAATCAAAGACAACCTTCAGACCGCCACACCAGCGACAAAATTCTTCTAAAATTGTTAATTCAGTTGAAAATCTAAGATATTAATTGCAAAAAATGAAAATGCAGCACTGCTACCCTAAAATAATACAATATTCATAATTTTCCATGTTTTAATCTTAGAGTAACAATATCTAGAGACCTAACTTTGCGAAATTTTGTCCGCACTTTTTGACCAAGCAATGACCAAAGGGTGTGGCCTAAACTCGGAGTAAAATCACTAACAGGGTTGTCACAAATTAAGTAAATTAGGTATTTTGTTGTGAGTAGGTAGTTGTAAATCATTAAAAAAAATGAATGTTGTATATTTTTTTGTTTATTCAAATATACATTAATCAATAAGATTATTAAAATCTTATTTATAGATAAAAATATAAACGAATTAAATTATTAGTACAGAACATTTTATAATACATATTATAAAATGAACTTTAGTTCCATCAACAAAATAGTTTACAAACAAAAGTAAAATAAAAAAAATGTACGGTGATAACAGATGTTAAATCATTTTCTTAACCTTGGAGTAAGAATATATGGAGAGAGATCAATTTTTTTTTACCTATATAAATTTGCGATAAATCAATTTCTCTGCGTTTTTACGTCGTACACCATGAGAGAGAAAGAGACACAAAAAAATTCACAAAACGTGACACCGCTTTTAAGTATTGTAGGGATGTTTTCCGTCCCGCGTTATTTTGTAAGGAAATTTCGAATGCAGATAATAATAACAGTGAACTTATATAGCACAGTTTTGTGATATTTCACGTCAAGTGCGCTTCATACTTAATTAATTAAGCTAGTAATTCTAACTAACAAGGAGAAAATAATATATAATATGTATACAAAATTAAAACTATCTAGATGCATATCGTTATCATAAATCATCAGAGAACAGGTTCAGAAATGGGTACAATAGTGCATGTGCACATCAATAGATTTAAAAAAAACAATTAACTAGAAGCTAAGGGTATAAAAATCCAGATGAAACGTATGAATTCATATTAACATATTTGTTAAATCAAAGAAAAAGAAATTAGATTTTTCTCGTCTTTTTTCATCCTTTGGAAATCTAAAAAATAATTAAATAAATAATAATATTCCAATTTTGGCATAGCCCTGAATCTGGGGACGTAACCGAAATTATAAATATAACTAAGAGATAAACACTATTCTGTCTTTATCTGTTTGCCAACAATTTAGCGTTAGTATCATGAGAAAAAAAAGAGACCGGGATACTTTCAGAAGCCGTACAATATGGGGATTCCCCTCTTGTAATGGTTTCTTATGTGACAGCTAGTAAATATCTCTAAGTTAAAAATATTACGAATCCACTAAAACTCATTTCAAACGGAAGTTTATTATATTGGAACGAATAGTCCAAAGATTAATTACATATTGGTGTAAGTTACTAGTTGTTTTGTAGGTTAGAATGTTAAATATTTGAGATCTAACTAAAAAGACGATTTTTATGGTACATACGTGTGAAAACTGTTTGTTTTTTGGTCCTTTTGTACTTCGATTGAAGCAACCAAGTATAGCACATATGGCCATGATGTTTTGCTAGATATCGGACAAAAAATAACTCAAGTTTTTAACTATTTACGCACTTTTGACAGTCCGTTCGCCTGACACTCCAAACGTGAATGAAGTTCGTACAGATCAAATATCGCGGACATGGTATTTAGCCCGCCCCAAATCGTGTATTGGTTTCAACAATTGTTTGTCTCTTTTTCTCATATGCGTATAGAACCGAGCATAAAGAGAGAGCTATATTTTGCGAGTTTGTCAACGATTTGTCACAAATTAGTACGGTCTCTTTATATTGTTACTCTGAGGTTTTAATTTATATCCGCTAAATACCTTGTAGAAATGATACGAAATTTAAGATTATTTTAAAGCTCTAAGCTGTTAATCACAAATAAATGTTAATGCAGCTCTGCTGCTGTATCCTGGAGCCCTAGCACGAAACATCGACATAGATTTTATCGACCATGTCGGTAATTTGAAATCGTTTCCGAGCCCGACTGCAGATCGCCAACGAACAAACGACAACTCACGTCGACTAAACGCGCTCAATTTAATCGATGTGAACCATTACCGAATGCATTTTACTATCGATTTTCATGTTTTAATTTCTGATTTATATTCGCTAAACGCCTCCGATGGAGGAATCTTGGTTAACCTCTTTCATTCTTCTCAAACTTCGACCCCGAAGTTTCATTACAAAGACACTAAAGATAATATAAACCTAGATATAAGGAGGTATAGCTAATATTTTTACCCAACCTATATAAATTTGCGATAAATCACTTTCTTCAGGTTTTTACGTCGCATACCATGAGAAAGAAAGAGATAAGAAAAGTCGTCACATAACATTGCAGCACTTCAGCAAGTGTGTAAGGATGTTCTCCGTTCGCGCTAACTTCACATCATCGAGTCGATTTTGAGGTTATTTCCAATACTTGTGTTGATTAAAATACTTGCAGTGGTTATACAAATAAATCAAACATGATGGTGATATGTGCTATGCGTGAATGTTCAAATAAGACCGAACAAAGATTTTAAAACATCACTTTTCGGAGGTATTTCAACAGTTTTAAATATTTTTTAACGAACTTTAGAATTTTCACATTTTTAATGATATAAAGACATAAAAACAACAAAAAGCTTCCATCATTATTTAGACAAGCTATCTTTTATTAACGTTTGTGTAATATTTTTACTTTAAAAATCATTTTAATGATGTATTGATATTGTTGTTTAATGTGTTCAAATATGTTCATCAAAAATGTCCGAATTACATGTGCGCGGTAACTAAGAGGCTATCCAACATCCTTTAACATATATTATCTTTGTCTCTTTAATAATATTAATATTTGGATGATTTTTATAGCGCCGTTTTTGTGAAAAATCACCTCAAGGGCGCTGTACAGATCTTGTTAAATTGTAATGTTTATGTAAGATGGAATGCGGCCGCCCCAACAGATTTAGACCAACGTGGGCAAATGTCATCTGGCTGTCGTAAGGGTGTCACTTGGGTGATTTGTTGGATGCCTGGTTCGCTCGCGTTCGGGAACAGTCGGTCGAGATCGGCACTCCCCCCCCCCCTGCCGGTTCTCGGGCCGGCGGTCGAAGGGACACATCTGGACAAGGGTCAAAGCAAGTGACCATTCTGGGCTATGGCACTGCATTTAAAACACTGATATTTAAAGATTAAAATATTTTCTTAAAAATCGAAATTACGTCGAAACTAGTCACTTTAAAATTATTTAGAGTTTATTCACTTAACCTATACACAACAACGGTAATTTTAAAGAAGTAATTTGTGAAATATCCTACTTATTTGGCGAAAAATAACAAGAAAGACTAAAACACGTCAGGCAGCTGCAAAAGCGCCACGTCAGCTTTCTATCGAGTCAGTATAAAGTCAATCGTCCTGATTACACTGTTTCAAAGGTACCTCTTCATGTCCTCCGAGGATATTCGCTAAAAACCTCCAATGGAGGGATCATGGCGAAGCGCTCTCATTCTTCTCAAACTTGGTCCCCAAAGTTCTAGTGCACAGATACTGAAGAAAATACAAACTTACCTGGAAGCTAAGTCCGGCCGTACTGTAGTAGAAGGTTTTGGCGTCGATGACGTCGATGATGGGCACAACGGCTGTCTTGCGCTGGTCCTTGATGCGTTGCAGCAGGGGGCGCAGCCAGTCCTCCACGCACTCGCAGTGCGCGTCCAGGAACACGAGCACGTCGCCGCGCGCAGCCCGCGCGCCCGCCAGACGCGCCCGGATCAATCCAGACCTGGGGGGATAAAATATCAAAAGTTAACTTTTTTTCATTTTTTATAGTTAATACCTCGCAAGATGGTATGACGGCCTCCATGGTCGAGTGGTAATACGCTCGACTACGAATCCAAAGGTCGCGGGTTCAAACCCGGCGTGCGCCAATAACTTTTATTTAATTAATATGTGTCATAACACATTTAATTCATATTAAAAAAATATATATTTGCGGCACGTTCCAGAGTGGTAGATACTCCAAGTATCGCCCTGGTGAAAGACCACCATTCAGAATCGAAACGTTGCTTGAAATGGCTTTAGCCGTGTTTGGTGACCAGATCTGAATAGCCAGGTACTTTCCAACCTTCCTCTTCCCAATCTCCTTCTCCTCCACACTATCTTCAGCCTCACAACATGTCCTATTTGGGGATGCCATAGTCTCACTGGCTCTAGACGGTTGGGAGCAGTTGAGACTCTTGTGCGGTATAGTCCCAACTGCTCCCAACCGTCTAGAGCCGGTGAGAATATGGCATCCCCAATCGGGGTATGTTGTGAGGCTGAAGGTAGTGGGGGAGGGAAAGGAGATGGGGTAGAGGAAGGTTATAAAGTACCTGGCTCTTCAGATCTAGTAATTAAACAAGGCTAAAGCCATGAAAAATAAAAATCGAAATCATTTGTCCGAGAAACTGTTTTTTTTGATGATTTGCTAGTATTTTTTTAAGGGAGGAACTTTTGTCGATTTGCTAGTACTTTTTGATTTGAATATAAAAATCTCCTTCGTGGAACTTTTCCTGGCACCAGGAAACGGTTCCAAAAATAACTGGATAAATAACCGGTTCCTCGCCGGTCACCGGTGACTGGAACCGCGGGGACACCCAATTCCGATATCAACTATCTCTACTAAAATTTCAGTAAAAGGTGCAGTTATGAAACCAGAAATGGCATTTTGAACGTTTTACCTAAAATTCTAGTATGCTTTTAATAAAGAATTTAAAAGATTACTGTTTAGTAATTGTATTCACTGGAAACCTCAGACATTTTTCTAACTACCCATATAGAATTAACAGATGAATCATTTGTAGTATTGCTTGTACTAGAAAGCCAAAAAGAGTCTATTTTTAAGTGCTGACCCTTAAGTTCTTATATTGAAGACTCACCTCTCCGGCAGGCTGACGATGTTCACCCCTCGCCCCAGAAGTCTCGTCTTCACGTAGTAGCTCAGCTTCCCCTTCAGCTCCACGTTCGAAGAGTTGTCGTCTACCAGCACTACCTGCTCGACGAAGCGCTCCCCCGTGTTGAGCACGCTCCACACCGTGCGCAGCAGCACGGACAGCGGCTCGTTGAAGTAGACTATCACCACGGAGGCGGATGGGAGGTCGTCGTCATACACGACGTTGGCGCACATGTGGTGGCGGTAGTCTACGGAAAACGACATTTTCAAACTGAGAAATAATAATAATGTAAGATAAGGAACATGTATGTTGGAGTGAGTAAGAATGTGGATGAATTGGTGAGAGTGAGTAGATCTTAGAGTAAGAATATACATGGCCTGTTCAAAAGAAAAGGTGAATTTAGAATTTTCGCGGGCTGTGTACATTCGATTATCGTTTTTTTGTTTGTTATGTTAGTACACATTTGTTTATCATATGTTAGCATTATCAGTCATTTTGGATTAGTGGTTTGTTTTTGACAACTGGAAAGGTTAGCCACGTTTTTGTGTGTTCTTCGATTTTTTACTTTTTGAAAAAATTGATCAAGGAATAAAATCCATGATTTGTTTTCCCACAACTCCAGGACGCTCATCGTCATTAACATCTTCTCGGCCTTCTGTAAAGCGCTTGTACCACTTATAAACACTTTTTTGAGACAAAGTAGACTCGCCGAATACCACAGTCAACATTTTAAGTGGGTTGGATTACTTTATTCCATTTTTAACGCAAAATTTAATACATATTCTTTGATTTATTTTTTTTCAAAAGTAAAAAATCGAAGAACACACAAAAACGTGACTAACCTTTCCAGTTGTCAAAAACAAACCACTAATCCAAAATGGCTGATAATGCTAACGTATGATAAGCATATGTGTACCAACATACCAAAACAAATCGATAATCGAATGTACACAGCCCGCGAAAATTCAAAATTCACCTTTTCTTTTGAACAGGCCTCGTACATGAAGAGAGAGCTATATATTTTTACCCAACCTATAAAAATTTACGATAAATCACTTTCTCAGGGTTTTTACGTCGTAAACTGCGAGAGAGAAAGAGACAAGACAAGTTGTCACATAATATTACTTAACGATACTTTTCGGTATGTAAGCATGTTTTCCGTCTCCCGCGTCTCCGGCGACTCCGCCCACTACGTTTTTTTATGCGGCATAACAGGACATGACTCAACGCTTTAGGTTATGTCCTATATTTTTGATGATAACAATACTGTGAAAAAGTGGTTATACAAATAAACAAAACATTATGTCGACATGTGCTATGAATGGATGTAAAAGGGTGTGTGCATGAAAACCCTAGCCACGCCCGAGTCAGGAAAATATCAACAATTCTGACTACACTGTTTCGCAAAGCTATCCCTCCTGGTAAATAATTGCTCGGAGTGTATAAGTCTTCATATTTTTATTGTTGTGTGCAAGTAATTTTACTATTTATTACTTCACTGTGAATGTGTGTCAAGAAGTGTAAGGCGTATAAAAAATTAATCGCGATAATATATTTTGATGGCTTCTGAATAACAACAATCAATGTGTAAAATTACGTTTGTTTTACCAATTTATGTCATTCCAAATGTAAGCAACCCATTGTAAGCCGATAGAATTTAAGTGTTACATATTGGTTTGTGTGTCAACATTAGCGTAGTTATCTATTCATCGAATGTAATAAATCTGTGTACTCACTTGCTACAACATCAACTATTTGTCTATCCCTATTCGGACTCGGCCCTGAACCCAACGGCGCCTGGCGCGTAATTTGTAGCGTCAATATTGTGTAGCGACCTTTGTCAAAACTTCAGAGCAACAATATACAAGAGAGAGCGCAGCTGTAGTCAATTTTGATGAGCTTTGCCAGACTCGGTTAGACCTGGGCGTGGCTACGACTAGGGGTAGGGTATTTATACATCCATTCATAGCACATGTCGACATGCATATTCAGAGCAATAATATACAAGAAAGAGCGCTGCTGTAGTCGATTTTGATGAGCTTTACCGGACTCGGCTAGACCTGGGCGTGGGTAGGACTAGGGCTAGGGTATTTATACATCCATTCGTAGGACATGTCGACATGCAAATTCTAGAGCAATAATATACAAGAGAGAGCGTTGCTGTAGTCGATTTTGATGAGCTTTGCCGGACTCTGCTAGAGCTGGGCGTGCTTAGGACCAGGGCTAGGGTATTTATACATCCATTCATAGCACATGTCGACATGCATATTCAGAGCAATAATATACAAGAGAGAGCGCTGTAGAGAGAGCTGTAGTCAGTTTTTACGAGGTTTGCCGGACTTGGCTAGACCTGGGCATGGCTAGGACCAAGGCTAGGGTATTTATCCATTAATAGCACATGTCGACATAATGTTTTTGTTTATTCGTATAACCTCTTTTTCCACAGTATTGTTTTAAACAAAAATATAGCATATAACCTAAAAAACCGTTGAGTTATGTCAATTTATGTCGAATATCAAAACGTGTGGGCGGAGTCAACGGAGACGCGGGACACGAAGAACATTCCAACAATACTTTAAAGCGGTGTGATAATTTGGGGAATTTTGTTTTTTCTCTTCTTTCTCATGGTGTACGACGTAAAAACCCGG
The DNA here is from genome assembly GCA_022651775.1 of Drusus annulatus. Taxonomy (NCBI): domain Eukaryota; kingdom Metazoa; phylum Arthropoda; class Insecta; order Trichoptera; family Limnephilidae; genus Drusus; species Drusus annulatus. Next base: position 947,961 of record JAGWCC010000089.1, on the reverse strand, counting down.
AGAAAGTGATTTATCCCAAATTTGTATAGGTTGGGTAAAAAGAATGAGATCTCTCTCCATATATAGTTACTTCAAGGTCAAAACCTATTAGCTTGTCGTGTAATTGTAATAAAGGTTGTATTCGCTAAACCTAAACTAAAACTTTTTTTTTTCACGTTTAAACAAATACAAAATATAAAACAAATCGTAGATAATATGGGGTATTTCTTTGCCAAAATATGAAACAAATCGTAGATAATATGGGGTATTTCTTTGCACTTGAAATCATATTTAAAAAACTTCATAGCTCATTATGGACATTACGTTACGTGCCGAAAGTTGCGTTGACCAAGAAGTTCAGAAAAAAAAACATTTATGGAAATTTGATAGCGCCACAACTCACCGTTGGTGAGTTTTAGCGGGACGCACAAACATATTCGTTAGGTAGGGGATAGTTAAGGTTAGGTAAGCATAGTTGAGTTGACCCAGAAATTCTAAACAGGGAAAAGCTTTGCAAATTTCACGAAGCCAAAGCTCGCCGTACGAGATTTTCGCTACTTCGGCGCGCGAATTTTCTGCTTTGCGGTAACTATGGTGAATTTGAGGCGTTCGATAAAACGTTCTGCTAGCAGTTGGATGAATCGAGTTGGAATTTGATACCAAGCAAAATATCCGTACTAAAGACATAATGCTGATAGCTAGATTGTAAAATATTCCATTAAATAACTAACTAACTAACCATAGCGCCGTTTCTCCGAAGGGATAGACAGAGAGATAGGCATCTCTTCCTCGGGCGTTATTTCTCCCTTCCTCATAAACGTAGCATGTAGAAAGGAGAGACGTTACAACGGAGCTCTCAGCGGCAAGATAGACTGTAGAAATCTTTAATTTAAGCAAAAACTACGCATTTATTGACGAAGATACTTTTATAAGCTTAAAGGAAAACATAAAAAAGAAAGAAAGATAGGTGTACTCGAAAAAAAAAATATTTCTTCTGAAATCAGATCAACAAAATAAATACAATTTGTAATTTCAATGTATTTGGTAGGTTTTCTAGTTCAATAAAGGAAAATTGAAATTTTATTTTATAAATAATTTAAAAAAAAAAAAAAAAACATGTCTGTTAGTATCCGGTTATCGACGAGCTACTATGAAATTGGCGGTTACGAGGTTTTTGTTCGAAATAGCCGATTTTGCGCATTCAATGTATTGTAACAGATGATTTACCGTTAGACAATAAATGCCGTGATATAAAAGGCTAAGATAGAATGATGCACACCGAGGGGCGTAACACTGCGGAAGACATACAATATCCTAGGAGAAAAATAATGTTGAAGAATACGAAGAATAACTTTGTAATAAAACAACAAATACTTTTTCTGGGCAAGTCGAGTTACATTCCGTGATTTTTCACGGGTATCAGTCAAAACTAACCTTACTATTGTTAATTAAGTCTTATTGTAAAATGAGTTGTTTTCCCTATCAGCATGGCATGGTCTAAATTTCTTCATGCTCGTTCATTCATTCTCTCTTTATGCTCGGTTCTATAAGCAGTTTTTTTTGTGGACAAACTTCAGACTGATTACTTATGTCAGTCGAGCAGACAATAAAATGTGCGTAAAAATATCATAATTTAAGTGAATTTAGTGCAATCTTCAAAAAAACGATATGGCTATATTTGCAGTTGAAGGATGCTTCAACCGAAGTACAAAAGGACCAAAAATACAGTTTTCATAGGTATGTATCAAAGAATTGGTATTTTTTAGTTTGATCTCAAATATTTAACATCCTAACCTACAAAAACAACTAGTAACTTACACCAATATTTGATCAATCTTTGCACTATTAATTTCAACATAATAAACTTCCGTTTGAAATGAGTTTTAATGCATTTTTAATATGTTTTACTTAGAGAGATAAACGAGATTCCCATATGATTTCTTAAGAACGGGAAACCTCCTTTTCGTTCGGCTTCTGAATGTATCCCGGTCTCTTTTTTTCTCATGGTACCAACGCTAAATTGTTGGCGAACAGATAAAGACGGAATAATGGTTATCTTTTCGGTTTTCTTCGCCTTCCATTGGCCGGTAGTTTATAGGCCATACCTCCTTGGTCAAGCTTGGTCATAAAGTTGCTTCAACATTTCGCAAAATTAGGTCTCTAGGTTACTTTAAGAATGAAACTAATAAGAACACATATAAAATAAAATATTTTTAACATTAATGTATGAAACAATATCATTAATTTCTAACATAATATGGAACAGATAAGGTTGCGACCGATAATATTGAGCCAATTGAGCTACAGAAACCTTTTTAACATGTACTGTAATTTTTAACAATCCCATATTTCTTTGATTTTTTTTCCTAATGAAATAACTAACCATCACGCCGTTTCTCCGCAGGGGTAGGCAGAGGACAGACCGTCATACAACTCTGTCTTGCCACACAATCCTTGATTTATTCACATTCATACATACTCTTCTGTTAATCTGACTATTCACATGGCCCGATTCAAGTATTTGATTCACTTGATCGTGACATGTATTCATCGAGCGTTCCCGACTTCTTCAATTCACTTTCGTATCATACATTATTTTTTTGCAGTTTCCCAATTTACTCCCGGACAGAGTGGAGATTCCAAGTCCCTAAACCTAATCTTTTAGTGTATGTGTCTTTTTCTTGTTTCATATTTCATTGTAAAATATTTATATTGTTTCAATAATGAACATCAAAATAGTGCTATTTAAAAATAATAAAAAATCTCGTATATATTTCACTGTAAAATATTTATATTATTTAAAAAATGAATATCAAAATAATGCTATTTAAATTTTTTTTTTTTAAATCTCGTATATTTGCGGTGCAGAAAAAACAGACCATTTCAAGACCAAAGTGAAATGCAGCCGGATTGAAAAAATTGGGTCATGTCTTCATTTGTGAATTTAATAAACGTTTAAAAACTCAATAGCGCATGATGGAAATGACCATACTGAAAAACCGAGAGTTTTGTGGTGCTTGAGACAAACAGTTTTTTTTAAATTGAAATTGGAAATAACTTTAAAACATTAATGCTTTTTTTTAAATATAAAAAACATATTTCAATAATCTAAAACACAGATAAAGTCAGAAAAAAACACAATGGTCACAATTGAGACTCAAACTCGGATTCTTTACTCTATTCGGGAGTAACGCCTTAACTAATTCGGCCACTGGTACCTTATAAGAAAGTGGCATTTTAATCGATCTCATATTTTATTGAAAATTATTTTTAATTTCATCTTTCTAATGGAATCAAAGTTCAACCCGAGTTCATTGTCTTTTTATTTTCTGTTTCATATTTGTGTTTTAGATTATTGATATTATTTAAATAATTAAGTTATTTAAACTTTATAGTAGAGATGTATTTAGTAGTGTTACCCCCCTTCCCGTGTAGCGTACCACATACTTTGAGTGTTCCATGAAACGAAGATAATGAAACTTTTTTGATCTTTAACTTCCCTGATCTTTGAGAATAGGTTCAATAACCCATCCCACTGAAGAGATAAACATACAGAAGTGTGTCGAGGGCGTGTCCGTGTTCTCCCGACCGTCTGGAGCCAGCGGGACTATGTCATCCTGAATTGGGGTGTGTTGCGAGGCTGAAGGTAGTGGGGAGACGAAGGAGATAGGGAAGAGAAAGGTTGGGAAGTATCTGGCTATTCAAATCTGGTCACTAAACACGGCTAAAGCCATTTCAAGGAACTCATCGATCCCGAATTGGGGTATGTTGTGAGGATTAAGGTAGTGGGGAGGCGAAGGAGATGGGGAAGAGGACGGTGGGGAAGAATCTGGCTATTCAAATCTAGTCACTAAACACGGCTAAAGCCATTTCAAGCAACTCATCGATCCCTAATTGGGGTATGTTGTGGGGCTCAAGGTAGTGAGGAAGCGAAGGAGATGGGGAAGAGGAAAGTCCGTAAGTATACGACTATTCAGATCTGGTCACTAAACACGGCTTAAGTCATTTCAAGCAACTCATCGATCCCGAATTGGGGTATGTTGTGAGGCTGAAGGCAGCGAGGAGGTGAAGGAGATGGGGAAGAAGAAGGTCCGAAAGAATATGGCTATTCAGATCTGGTCACTAAAAACGGCTAAAGCCATTTCAAGCAGCTCATTGATCTCGAATTGGGGTATGTTGTGAGGCTGAAGGTAGTGAGGAGGCGAATGAGATGGGGGAGAGGAAGGTCCGAAAGTATACGGCTATTCAGACCTGGTCACTAAACAGGGCTAAATCCATTTCAAGCAACTTATCGATTCCGAAATGGAAGTCTTTCACCAGGGCGATACTGAGAGTATCTTTTTCTCTGAAACGTGTCGCAAATATACTACAAGTTATTTTTTAATGAATTCATTGTAAAATAAGACAAATTAATTTAAATTAATTTAAATAAAAGAATACTTTGTTTTAAAACCACAGAATTTATTATGATGAAGGCCAACCGGTTTCGCTTGGATCAAGCTTCGTCAGGGCACATATAATAATAACACATATAATATAATAACTATTAACTGTTATTATATGTGCCCTGACGAAGCTTGATCCAAGCGAAACCGGTTGGCCTTCATCATAATAAATGGATAACTTTTATAGCGCCGTTTTTGTGGGAAAATCACCTCAAGGGGGCTTTACATCTTATTTAATATAATGTCCAACCACCATGTGATTGGTTCTTACGAAAAAAAAAAAATAATAAAATTTATTTATTTGCGCGCGCCTGGATTTGAGCCCGCGACCTCTGGATTTGTAGTCGAGGATCTTAATCGCTCGACCACGGAGGCTGTCGTATTTTGAATGAAATCAAACATTTTCAAAATTACAAATAATTTTTGGAACAGTAATGTAGTCGAAAAGACGTATATAAATTGACGACATCAGCTTTCTTTCAAATTGGTATAGATAGATAACACTTCTAGAAATTATCTGTTCACTGGGCAATCCCCAATAAATTACCACTGCAGTTCATGCCAAGAAAAACAACACCGTATGCCAAGAATGATTCTGCCTACATTTGAATGCAAGTCTTGGACACAATCGAAAGTCAGGTGAATACAACATAATATATTAAACTGATTTTATCTCGGTGACCTAGTGGTGAAAGCGCTGCCTTTGGATTCCGAGACTACTCATTCGATCAATGAGTGAAAAATTCAATGATTGTGCCATGTCTTCTTGCTGAGGCTCTAGCACGAAATATCGATTCAGATTTTATCGACAATGTCGACAATTCAGAATCGAGCCCGACTGCAAACGACAACTCACGTCGACTAAACATGCTTAATTTAGTCGATGTAGACTATCGTTTGTTCGTTCGAGATCTGGGGTCTAGCACGAAAAATCGATATAGATTTTATCTATGTCGGTAATTTGGAATCGTTCCCGACTCCGATTGTAGATCGCCAACGAACAAACGACAACTCAAGTCGACTAAACGTGCTTAATTTAGTCGATGTGAACTATCGTTTGTTCGTTGGCGATCTTCAGTCAGACTCAGCAATGATTCCAAACTACCGACATTGTCGATAAAATCTATATCGATGTTTCGTGCTGGGGCCTATGGGGCGTCCCCGATTACTTCTTCCATTCGCTTGTGAGTCAAATTGCACTACACTGATATAGGCTTGAAGTAACAATATAGGGAGAGAGAGCTAATTCTTTTTACCCAACCTATACAAATGTGGGATAAATTACTTTCTCCGGGTTTTTACGTCGTACACCACGAGAAAGAAAGAGTCAACAAAATCTCCCAAATTATCACACCGCTTTAAAGTATTGTTAGAATGTTCTTCGTGTCCCGCGTCTTCGTAGACTTCGCCCACATGCTTTGATACGCGAAATAAATTAAAATAACTCAGCGGTTTATTAGGTTACATGCTATATTTTTGTTTATTACAATTCTGTGAAAAAGTGGTTATACGAATAAACAAAAACATTATGTCGACATGCGCTATGAATGAATGTATAAATACCGTAGACCTAGTCCTAGCCAAGCTCATGTCTAGCTAAGTCCGGCAAACCTCATAAAAAACTGATTACAGCAGCGCTCTCTCTTGTATATTATTGCTCTGAGGATATAGGTCAAAATATTTCAAACTTGGATAGTGGACTGATGTGAAACATTTGAAGATGTTGTAAAACACTTTTTGTAGTTTGATATGAACAGTTATTTAGACCTCTAAACACTAAATAACATTATAATTGATGCTATAAAACATTTTAACAATAATAACAAATTTAATTTTTGTTTCAAAGTTTATTTTATATAAATTAATTTATTTTTTAATAACATGTCAATATTGTCATATAAATTTTTCGAAACGTTTAACATTTTATAGAAATAAAAATAAGACAAAATATTTGAGGGCCTCCGTGGTCGAGTGGTTAATACGCTCGACTACGAATCCAGAGGCCGCGAGTTCAAATCCCGACGTGCGCAAATAAATTTTATTTGATTAATATGTGTTATTTCATATTTAACTCCTTAACTGCGCCCTTGGGGTGATTTTTCACAAAAAACGGCGCTATATAAATTTTCCAAATATTTAGTATATTTACGTTTCTGATGAAATACCACCATTCAGAATCGAAACGTTAGTTGAAATGGCTTTAGCCGTGTTTGGTGACCAGATCTAAATATCTAGGAACTTCCCAACCTTCCCCTCCCCGTCTCCTTCTCCTCCCCACTACCTTCAGCTTTACAACATACCCCAATTGGGGATGCCATAGTCCCACTGGCTCCAGACTGTTAGAAGCAGTTGTGCGGTATTTACTATAAAATATATATATATATATATATTTTGCAAAATATATATATATATAAATATATATATATATATTTCAAAGTAGTAAATACTCTAAGTATCGCACTGGTGAAAGACCACCATTCAGAATCGAAACGTTGCTTGAAATGGAAAGTTTAGCCGTGTTTGGTAACCAGATCTGATACTTTTCAACCTTGGCTTCACAATATACCCCAATTTAAGATGACATAGTTCCACTGGCTCTACAGTTGGAACTCTTGTGTATTTACAAAAAAGCCGGGTTGTAATCTAGTAATGGTTTGATATAGCAAAGCAAACTTTGAAATCAATAAAAACTGCATAGAAACATTCTAAAATATCTCTTCATAAAAAAAACATCGTTAGTTTCGTCCAGACAGCGCAACTAGCGCACGAGGCACCGCCGCAACTAACGCCGTATCAAGCAACACTCGAACATTTTTGGAAAGGTCAAATATATTATCAGCCACAGATGATTTCATATACTTAATTAATTTGCCATTTTTTGTAGCTGCCTCGCACGCCAGCCGCGCGTCCTCTGTACGAAGCTATTGACGCACTGAAATATGATTATTTCGCAAGCCAATTTAATGTTTCTTGCATTATAGTTATCGAAGTGCTAGATGTACCATCGCCTTTTTTCGTTAAATGGGCCATTGAAATATGTACACTTAGATTGCGTATACACAAGCCAGTAACGGTACACACTTATTTATGACCGTAATGTACAAATTAGTTAGAACGGCCGCCCATTCATTTCTACTTTGCATGTAAATCTCGCCAAATGGGTATACAGGTTCTTTGAACCTGGTTAAAATGCATTATGATCTAATAGTTGTGAGAATTATTTAAAAAATATATCTTAGGTCAGGGGTCAGCGAACGGAGGCTCCGGTGCCAAACTGGTATTCTATTTTAAAAAAAAGCGGTTTGATTGCCCGACACAAATACATGTATTTACTATTGTTTTTGTCTTTGCTTCAATTTATTGTTAGATCACGTAGAATCGACATTGTTTTTGTTTTGCATAAAGCAGAAATCTTTAAATAATGTCTAATAAAATATTGAAAATCTATAAACAGGTTTGCCACCGTTCATTTCGCTATGTGGCTAAAATCAATGACATTACAAACATTATTTTTTTAATAAAAACTAATATTCTCGGATTACGAATAACCCGACAATATTTGAAAAACTCCTACTACCATCATAATAAGCGGAAGATGTTGCTTATGCAATGACGAAGGACTTATTTGGTAGAGGAATTGAACCCGCGACGCCCGGGTGGGAATCCGACGTGTTTGTCCATTCAGCTACTAACCGGTCATATAGACAATAATTATTTACAATGTTGATATTCACAAACATAATACAAGGATATGCAAGGAAATCAGACTACCGAAAAAGAATAAAGCCAACACACAAAATAACTTACTTTATAAGGGCTGAAATGTTATAATGCGCTGCCGGAAACCATCAGAATTATGCCAATCAATAAATTCAAAATAGGCTGTAAGAACCATTTAGAATACACGTAAATCAAAATAATAAGTTAAAATATTATTAAGCCAAAAAGAAAATGAAATAATTAGATACTTTGTAAACTTTAATGTACAAGTAACTAATATAAAATAAATAAAACTAAAAATACACGTTATTGTAATATTTATACAAAATGTGGTAAGTAATAAACACACGTACGTTCCCGGTAAATTCAAACATTGGTCATGTATGACAAAGATAGACATTCAAAGGATATGTGTGAAATAGATAAAGGACCGGGCGATGCTACACCAACGTCGTATAGGTTGTCCTTTATACTCATGTGGTGCTAAGTTCACCATCTCACTCTCTCTAATGGCGCTTAAAATCTTCGGCAAACAGTGGAAATAATAATTTTATTTAAAATAAGTAATTTGCGTGTACTCACGAATGAAATGTTATTCCTTGGCTTTTACTAGTGTTTGCAGTGTAATGGAAAAACTTTCTCATCACACACGAGGGCATTTTGACACTTATTTATGTGATTTGTTTAGACATAGTATACGACCTCAAGCGACGCGTGACAGTTTAATACTAAATGCGCTAAGTCAGAAGTACGTCAATTACCGTATCTTTTGCTTTCCACTTGGAGAGCTCTACAAAGTTTCTATAAGTTTGTAATGTCATTGGCTAAAACAAAAACATTTATAACATTATGTTCTCTACTTATAAAGCTCAAAATATATTAGTATTAGTTAGATTTGGCATCATGAAATTTGTACAGCTTTTTCTGTCTAGAATTTTCACACGATCGGAACTACTTGCATCTCGCAATTTATTTTTTCATCGTGACCTTTGGAGCTTTATATCCAATTGTCGGCCAAAAAATAAGACGAGGCGCCATATTGTTTGTTACATATTTTCAACTGTTCAATAAGAAAAAAAGTGTTGAAACTCAGGCAAAACCGGATAGTAACTACTATGTAATTATCTAAATTATTAATCAACTAAAAGGATTCATTTCAGCACAGTAAAGCACTCGGTGGCCGGGGCATAGTAAATAATAATGACAATTTTGGAGTCCTGCCTAAAATTAAAACGTGGTCACTACGTGCCGGCCATACAAAAAAATTTTCCAAGAAATGCAAGAACACCCTTCACGAAATCTTCAAGTTCATGGGTATCGTTGTTTAAACTTGAAATGGTTTACGTTTAATGTGATTTTATACGTGTTAAAATTAGTTTTTAAAATATATATTATTTTTGTCACCGATGTATGTACGCATTTTTAAACGAAATGAGATTTTCGGATTACAAATACGTATTTAAGTTCGAGTTAGTTATGATAATATAATTTTACATGTCGTTGCACATATTTGGCAATTTTGTCTAAAAAGTTTGCCCACCCCTGTACGATACGATGGTTAGTTACAATGTATAAAATTGTTGCTCTTAATATTTCAGTGGGAATACTCGTTGGTTTTTTATGAAGGGATTGCGATATGATTGATACAGGGCTAGAGGGAAAAATAAATAGAGCTAGAGAAACTGGAAATATTATAACTAGAATAAGGAATGGTGACTACAGGGTAACAGATTTAAGGGAATGCAATAATGTCGATAGATATTAGGAAATGTGAAAATTCAGAAACCGAGAACTGTTAACCAATTGACACTTTACATGGTACCAAGAAAGAGTAAAAGTGAAAGTAGGGTAACTCGGCTTAGGAAACGTTGAAATATGATAATCGGGATTGAGAATGAAGAAAATTAGTTAAATATAATTATATTTAAATAAGGGTAACAGGGATCAGGAAATTTGTAAATATAGAAATAACAAGTAGTGAACATAATATCGTCGCCGGAGAGGCAAAATGGCTGAAGCGCCATTTAGGGAAGTTTACACCATAGACATAAAATACAAGACACGTCATATTCATACAAATTGAACGATAAATTTGGCAAGCTCTAAGATCTCATAATGCGTGAAAAGGATAGCCATACCAAGCAGAATATAGATATAGATAGTTTAAATGTGTGTATGAATGAGATAGCTATATGAACGTCCCGCGTTACACCTCCGCGATACAAGCCCTCCCTTCCCTAACGAACTCGTGTTCTGTCGCTAGGTTGTCATCCACACACTTATGTATTTCGGCATTCGCTATCTCACTTACACCATTTGGTTGTGAATAATTGTAATAATTGAAATAATAGAGTGATTTGTATGTACTTCGCATGAAAAGAAACTCCATGATGATTTGTTTTTTGTTCCCGAATGATTTTTACACTTGTCAAAAGCACAGGATGGCATTTTATCTCAGAAAAGAGCTTACAGAGATGCGTTTGTGGCAGCTGGTGACAGCTTGTTTGTCAAACGAATGTTTGTGCGAGACTAAACGCAGTAAATCTCAGGTATGCCACGTTGGCTTAGTTTCGCGCAGTCACGCGTAACGTATCTACATTATTTAACCATCTAAGGTTTACACCAGAGTATTGTTTGTTTTATGATAAAATTCATAAGTCTTCAGCACCTGGTTAGATTTTGAAAAAAAAGTTAAATCAATGCTCTCACTGAGTTACCTGAAGCGACAAAAAGTCTCAAACTTGTGTCGTTTGAGTCAAGCCTTCTCCCAAACGGTGAATATATTTTAGATGGCCGAAAAGGCCACAAAGTCTTCAGAATCAAACGAGAGTCAGAGCATAAGACGCAGAAAAAAAACTGATCAAAACTGCATGTTTGACTCATTTTTGACCAAAGTGTCGCTTAAGCCTTTTTGCCTCTCCAGCGGCGATATGGCAGCAGGAATTGGGAGCGGTGGAAATAGATGAGCTGGGATTAAGAATAGTGAGGATAAAAGGGATAGTTTAAATAAGGGTAAATGGGATAAGGAAATATATACTCGTATTATTTAAAATATTTTATTTTTTTAATATTTTAATAAAATCAACACTGAACAACACAAATATGAAACATAAAACGCCTGAAAATAAAAAGACAATGGTCACAACCGAGACTCGAACTCGGATCCTCTACTTTATCCGGGAGTAACGCTTCAACCAATTAAGCCATTGGGACCTTATTAAAAACCGTAATTTTAAAGATTATTGATATTATTTTTTCAATTTTCCTCCGTAAAATGGATGTTACCATTGTCTTTTTTTTCTGACTTTTTTGTTTTATATTTGTGTTGTTGATTATTGATATTATTTAAAAATTAATATATTTATATATAAATGTTTTTGTGTATTCGTATAGCCACTTTTTCACAGTATTTTTATCAACAAAAATATAGCATCTAACCTAAAAAACCGTTTAGTTGTGTCAAGTTTAGTGGCATAATAAAAAATGTGGGCGGAGACCCGCCGTTAACCAGCGAAAATAGCCAGTTTAAGATCATTGCGGCAGTATATAGAAGCGGTCCAAGAAATTTGTTGTCTCTTTCTCTCTCATGGTGTACGATGTAAAAACTCGGAAAAAGTGATTTATTACAATTTCAGATGGGTTGGGTAAAACAAATTAGCTATCCCTCCATATATTGTTACTTCAAGAATACTACTTACTAAATTCGCAAACTGTTTCGTACATTGTCGATAAAAGCTATATCGATATTTCGTGCTAGGGCCCCGGAGTAATATCACTAAATTAATTAATTATAAGTATTAAGTGTGCCTACTTGTGCCGTTGTCATATGCATATTATTAACTATAAATAATTTCTAAATAAAACCAAATTTTAATATTGTCCTGATGATGGAAGGGTACTTCCGAAACCGGTAGACGTAATATTAAATAATAAGGTGGTTATAAACAAAGTTTATGTGATTTATTTATAAATATGGCAAGCCACAAAGTAAATGCTTTTGACGAATATATAAATAATTTCCTTTGCGAGTACCGTACGAGTGTTAACTTTGGAAGTGATGTTAATTGAAATTATTAAATTTTAAAAATAATCCTTTAAAATCCATACCTACCTAATAAAGTAGATACCTATATATAATTTATTTTAGCAGACATTATTCTATGTTTGAAATGGGTGGATTAAAGCAACTAATACTTTTTTAATTGGCAAGTCAAGTTACATCTCATGATTTTTCACGGGTAACAACTAGTCACAAAATAAACTTTCTATAAGCGTGGACAGAAATAGCATTTTTATTTAGGCCGTAAAAAGCACAATAACAGAAATAACACAATGATGATTTTTCTTCCGGATTGAGTATTTATGCTAAAAAATTCACAAACTTTTAAGTATTTATTTTTAATCATAGTGAGGAAGGCTAAGGAAAAAAAAAAGAAAATATAGTTAGATGTTTATACTATTTCCATGGATGTTTACTTTTTTCTCATGTTTTTACGTTTCTACATATTTTAAAAATGGTAATTTACATGTACACCGCGTGAATATATTAGTTTATTTTATTTCTACTAAGAATCTGGGCTGGAAAAAATACCACCTGGGAACCAGTCCACCTTGATAGTATAATGTAGTAAAATGTATGGTAAAATTGTGAAGCATTAGAAAATTGTTAAAAAAAGCAACACTAGACTAGGTTAGGTAGGTTAGGCTGGGTTTGTCTAGTGTTAGGTAGATTATTAAAATTTGACAAAAAAAAGGTTCGCGATACAACTATTGGCTACCCCTCCCATATCGTAAATTTTAATAAAGTACGACATTCATGCTTTCGAAAAGCCAACACCTAGGCACTTACTTACTTCGTCATAATATATGTTATTGTATAATTAACTTTGTACTAAATTTAAGTTCTACGACTAGGGAAATGTGCGGTGCATGCAAAACCACAACTTTGCGGCGGTCTGGTGGTGAAGCGCCGGCCTTCTGTTGAAAAGGTCGCGGGTTCGATAGGACGTACGCGATTGACGATTTTTCACTACCAACTGAAGAAGATGTTCAACAGCTCGACCGTGGAACGATTCCCCGGCCACTATGTTTCCTTCTGCCTACAACACGGGTCTCTTCAAGACCCCAAGTGCATTCGTTCCTATTCCTCAAAAGACCCCCGCCCAGCGTACCCAAGGATGAGTAATCATCATCACATGCCACCATAGGTCGGAGTAAAAATTATTTCCCTCAAGGCCTCCTGGTTCAAATATATGATGTGTAAAACATCAACAATACATTCGACATATTAAATATTGCAGGCGTACCGCTGTGAGCTCCGTTGTGAGTGTTGTAAACTCAGAGCAATAATATACAGGAGGGATAGTTTTACGAAACAGTGTAGTCAGGATTGCTCATTTTTCCTGACTCGGGCGTGGCTAGATTTTCATGGACATACCTTTTTACATCCATTCATAGCGCATGTCGACATAATGTTTTGTTTATTTGTATAAACACTTTTTCACAGTATTCTTATCAATAAAAATATACATTATATAGACAGGTCGGTAGCTGAGTGGACAAACGGAAAGTCGGATTCCCACCCGAGCGTCGTGGGTTCAATTCCTCTGCGGTCCTCCATCCATTGCACAAGCAACATCTGCCACTTATTATTATGGTAGTAGGAGTTTTACTGTTAAATACTGTCAGGTTATTCGTAACCAGGGAATTCTTTTTTTTTTTTATAAAAAGATTATATATATATATATATAGGATACAATCTCTAAAACCGTTGAGTTATGTCGCATAACAAAACGTAGTGGGCGAAGTCGCCAGAGACGCGGAGACGGAAAACATGCTTACCCATATAAAAGTGGTACTATATTATGTGACAACTTATTTTGTATCTTTCTCTCCCACGGTTTTACGACGTAAAAACTCGGAGAAAGTGATTTATCGTAAATTTGTATAGGTTGGGTAAAAATATTTAGCTCTCTCTCCATATATATTCTCACTCCAAGGTTGTAACCCATATTTCTAGTACATGCTTCGTTACCAGAGAGATGCAGGACTGTAGTACGTATTAGCAATACATAGTTTTGGTGGGACTAAAAATCAACGAATTAATTTTATTTTAGCATAAGTAATTATCAGAAAAAATATATGAAAAATTAAAGTACGCAGGACCTACCTTAGATGAATGAAATAATGTAGATACGTTACTGAGACAACGCGCGTGAATGTACTAAACTGAGTCTGAGAGACATACCTGAGATTTACTGCGTTCAGTATCACACAAACAGTCGTTCGACAGACAAGCTGTCACGGGAAAACGGGAGCTCTTCAACCGCAATCATGTGAGATAGCGAATGCAGATATACATAGGTGTGTGGAAGACAATCGTTTCCGTACGTCGTACTCTACTAGGCTAGTCGCTCAGGAAGTTTATCGGGGAAGAGAGATTATAACAGCAACGCGGGTCGTTCATATAGCTATCTCATCCGTACACACACATTCTGTTTAGTATTGCTATCCTTTTCATAAGCGTTATGAACCTTCAAACTTAAATCCAAACCGTGCCATATTTATCGTTCGATTTGTATGAATATGACGTGTCTTGTATTTAATGTCTATGAGACCTACCGATGCATTTAAAAAAATAATCCGGTAATAATTTAATCCCTGGTTGTTATCAAATCGCTATTGCGATGGTTAATCTATACATATTATTTATGAGTGTGATGGGATGGCGTTGCTTGTTAAAACTTTAACGTATTTATTGTTAATATGATGTATAGAGTATATCGTCGCCGGAAAGGCGAAAGGGTTGAAGGGCCAGTTTGGGAAGTTTACACCAGAGCACTTTAAAGTTTTTTTGTACAACACTAAAATTTTTCTTTGGTACCTGGTTAGATTTAAAAAAAAAAAAAGAAGTTAACTCAGGTAACTTAATGCTCTTACTGAGTTACTCGAAGCGAAAAAAGCTTAAAAAAATGTTCAAACCTTAGAGTATACAAGAGGTAGCCAAGCCAAAGCCAGTGAAGTCAGTTTTGGACTTGTTTTTGATGATTTTAACATGACTCGGCGCAAATGGACGTGGCTAAGACTAAGGCTACGGTATTTATACATCCATTCATATCACATATCGACATAATGTTTTTGTGTATTCGTATAGCCACTTTTTCACAGTATTTTTATCAACAAAAATATAGCATCTAACCTAAAAAACCGTTTAGTTGTGTCAAGTTTAGTGGCAAAATAAAAAATGTGGGCGGAGTCCCGCCGTTAACCAGCGAAAATAACCAGCTTAAGAACATTACGACAGTATATAGAAGCCGTCCAAGAAATTTGTTGTCTCTTTCTCTCTCATGGTGTACGATGTAAAAACACGGAAACAGTGATTTATTACAATTTCGGATGGGTTGGGTAAAACAAATTAGCTATCCCTCCATATATTGTTCCTTCAAGGTTCAAACCTTGTGTCGCTTGAGATAAGCCTTCTCCCAAATGATAACTATATTTTAGATGGCCGAAGGGCCACAAAAGTCTTCAGAATCAAACGAGAGTCGGAGCATTCGATGTCACATTGTTCGTTATATTATATCTTCTAGGTTGAAGTTGAATCATAATATAGTAAAGCCAGTTAAATAATCAATTTGAAAAGCATACGTCATAAATCGCTCATAAAAACTCTCTGGGCATAAATATTTAATAATATATGACCTAGTTTAATTTTCGGATCGATAAAAATGTGAAAAAAACCCGCCACTGCACTTATTATTAAATGAAATATTCATAAAAAAATCTACAAACTCGTTTTTCCAATGTACGTAATTAGTAAGAGGGGAATTCAAACAGTTCAGTTGGAATTTGATCACATTTTTTTCGGTAAATTAATGACATTAAAAATATGATAAGATAATCCCGATAGTAGTGTGTTGGGGGCGTTTCTGGTGGAGTAAGGTCAATTTTCCCTAACTCCGAGTGAAATTTATCAAACTTTTTGAAATGTTGAAATTCTTCCTTGAACAGATAATCAATTTCATTTGCTGTGTAGATTCCGCGAGTCAAAAGGTTTTATATGAATTGGCGACATCAGTTTTTTTTTTCAAATCAGTACAGATTACACTTCTTGGGATTATCTGTTCAGTGGCATGGGCCAACAAAAATCGATTCTTAATAAGCAAGTTTTATTTTCCAAAATTATTCGTAGAATTATTAATTATTTGAATTTGAAATAAAACTATTTTTGTTTTAACACCACTTTATCGGATACATACACCAACCGGTTTCGGCTCTACCTGAACCGTCTTCAGAGTTGAATAAATATCTATTTTTTATGTTATTCCCATAATTTCCTCAATTACTCTTTCTCCTTCCAACTCCTAAATATGTATATTTATCTCAGTATTTTGTATTTCAGATTAATTTAATATTGTCCTGATGATGGAAGGGTACTTCCGAAACCGGTAGACAAAATATTAAATAAAAAAGTGGTTAAAAACAAAGTGTATGTGTTCTATTTATAAATATCTATTTATTCATCCCTGAAGAAGGTTCAGGTAGAGCCGAAACCGGTTGGTGTATGTATCCAATAAAGTGGTGTTAAAACAAAAAAGATTATTTTATTTCAAACTTAATTATGTCTTACCACAAAGTTTTTTTTTTACAATAATTCTACACAGGAGGCCTTGAGGAAAACAATTTCCCTCAGGGCCTATGTCATCTTTGGGGATGCTGTGTGGAGGGTTTTTTTTGAGGAAAGGAAGGAGTGAACTTGGGTCTTGAAGAGGCCCATGTTGAAGGAGGGAAGGCTTCATGTCAAAGTTTATTAATTCTTTCTTGAAAACTGACTAAAACAACGCTATCTAAACTCTCCAGATAGATCGTGACGTCATCGGACAACTAATATGGGCGCATGGAATGCTGAAAACCCCACCTCTTACCGCTTCAAGTTCGATATTTTTGAAAGATTTAAAAAAATTAAAACAAATATTTATTTAACTATGGGAACGTGCATGACTGTTATTCAATCGTAAATAATGTTTTTGCGTTTACGATCGCATGGGGCATGCTCCTCTTAACCTAACCTAATATCGCTCCTTTTATTTTTTAATTGCCGTAAATATATATAAGCATTGTTAAAGAGTGGTGTAATTGATTCCGAAAAACTCCCGTGAGTGAAATACTAAAGATATGTTGCACTTTTTCAAATTTTTTTTTTTCTTAACTCGACCGAACGGAATAATAAACACATCGCCAATTTGCAACACTCGTAAACGTAGATAAATTAGTGTTAAAATTGCTAAAAAAGACTAAAACCCTTTAATCGTTTTTATCATTATCCGACCTAATATCCGAACCATTTTTTTTAAATGAAAGAAGTTCAATTGATAATCTTTTGTGATAGCACGTGCCCTCTGTGGTTATCAATATTAGCACACTTCATAGAAATAGCGACGTTATCTTACGTTTTTTATAGTTAAATATCTTTATTGCCGGGCTTCCCACGAGATTTTGATAAGAATAAGTCATATTTTGATAAGTGAAACCATTTATTTTGCCTCGATCGATTTTTTTTAACAATCTCAATATTTTAGGCAGTTATTTATAAGGATATTTCAAAGCACTATAGCTCGTGATGTTTGCGTTGAATTAGAAGTTCCAGACAGAAAAGCTGTGCAAATTTCATTAGCCAATAGTTTTTGCACAGACATAACATACCCGCTCATAAATATGTAAATATTTCAAATTAACTTTAACATTTTGTTAGTAAGGGTACATTGTTTTATAGGTTAACTATTTGTATTTATGCAACTGTTGGGAGTAGAAAGCACCAATAGCTGGAGGGAATTTGAAGAGGGTGAAGAAACACCCATTGCCCAGGTCCCGCCTTAATGGGAAGAATAATCAGATACCTGGGAGGCACGTTGTGAAACCAGGATACACCGCCGGACCCCCAAGGACATATCTGGAGAACTTTATTAAAGGACTGTGATACTGTGTCAAGGGAATAAGCTGAAACATGGGAGATAACACAGTGGAACTATGACCCTACTGAACTAGTGTTTGTGGGAACTATGCAGACGTCTCCTTATCAATAATAATAATATATAATAACCTATTTGTTTAAATATTAAAAAAACCAAGCGTTATTTTCTTCATATTTATTGTAAAATATTACACATTTATTTATGCGCAAGTACTTAGTTGATTTATCATTAACTTGTGTATGTAAGAAGTGTAATCATTTTTTTGTATTGACAAAAGGATCAATGCATTCAAGCGAGAAATCATTGATATGTATTTTATTTTTAAAAGCAACTAAATAGGTACTCCTATAACTGATTCACAACAACTGGAGAACAAAAAAGCATATTCAGACCATATTTAAGTTGTACATAGTCTCAGTATCGCCCTGGTGAGATCGAACGTTACTTGTAATTGATTTAGCCACGTGGTCACTAATACCAAATCTGCATAGTTGGGTACTTCCCAACCTTATTTTTATATTTCCTTCAACCTAACAAATTGAGGGTTTTTTTTACGTTAATACCGCACAAGAGTCTCAACTGCTCCAACCGTCTAGAGCCAGTGAAACTATGACATCACCAATAGGGGTATGTTGTGAGGCTGTATGTAGCGGTGAGATGAAGGAGATGAGGAGGGGGAAGGTTGGGAAGTACCTGGCTATTCAGATCTGTGGTCACCAAACACGACTAAAGCCATTTCAAGCAACGTTTCAATTCTGAATGGTGGTCTTTCATCAGGGCGATACTTAGAGTATCTACCACTCTGGAACGTGCCAGCAAATATACTATATTTTATTTTATGTAAATTAAAAGTGTTACGACACATTTTATGGTTGCCATATTCCCATTGACTCCGGACAATTGAGCCTCTTATACGGAAATCACATATTTTTTGATATCGTCATCGTTTTTTTATTTCTAGTGTTTCCATAACGAGAGTATATTTATTTTACGCAAATTCATTCTAAAAAATGCCGAATGGTGGAAAAGTGCATAGATGGTTCCATCAAATCCAAGTGCCGGTTTTACAATAGATCAACCATTTTTTTACGAGAGGACAGTTTGCTAGCACATGTGACCGTGTTCAAATACTATCCGGTTGCATCAGTTGACGTGGAGCAGATATATGCGGATACAAATAAACCTCGCTGACAACGGGCAAAGATTACCGACATTATCAAATACCGAATTGTGGCTTACTGTGTATCTACTTTTAAGACAGTAAAAATAAGTAAAATGAACTAGAACTAAAAACGACGATTCTTGCTGCATTTTGTGTAGAAAAAAATCACTATTTAGATCGTATTTAAAGGTTTTCAGTGAATATTTTAATCTTTTTCAGCATATTTTAAGGTCTCGGGTAAATATTTCCCACCTTTAGAGCAAACTTTAAGGTTTTAACTGCATATTTAACATTTTTTTAGAGCATAATTCAACGTTTGTGTACAATTTTTTTTTCGACAATTTCCATCGTTTTTTGATCATATATAAAGGTTTTTAGAGCACATTTTCTACCCTTTAAATCGAATTACAACGTTTAGTTACTATTGTAATTTTTTTAGAGCACAATATTTTTAACATTGTGTGCATAATTTAAAAAAATGCAAAATAACGGTTTTCACTGCACTTTTTCTACTTTTTAAGAGCAAATTTCAATATTTTCTAATACAAATCAAACCGTTTAGTATTCGTGACCGAGTATACATGGATAAAAATAATTAATAAAGAAATGCGAAAAAGCGTGATGTCTGTCTCAGCATACATCGCTGGCTTCATCCAGTTGTTTTATTTGTATATCATGTCTAAAGCTTCTCTATTTTTCCAACTATCATCACCGCCCATAAAATGTCAAGTTGTTTTCACTCGATCGTGCCATAGCATTTACATTGTCGTAAATGAGAAGGTAACAAGGAAACATTATTATACTTTTGAGATGGAGTTCCAATTTGTTCACTTTTGTAATCATTCAACTTTTCGAATGCGCCTTAAACAAGTTTGACACATTGCATAATTTTTAGTAAATATCAAAACGTCTGTGTTTAGTCTTAACCTCAATTGAAATATCGTCAACTCATTTTGAATTTACTGAGAAATCCGACCACCAAGGCCATGTACGAAACTATACAGGAATTGACAAGAATAACCTTTAAACTTTAAATACAAATTAATAAAACCATACTTATAAAATCGAAAGTTTAACCTTTCATTAATAAAAGAGAACAAAGTAGCCACCCAAATTTAAAATGTATAAACGAAACTTTCAACAAAATTTCACATTTGAAAATAAGTACATAGAATAATAAAATAAAAACCGAAATCGAAACAAAACTTTTTCACCAAAACTTAAAGTGACAGGTGGGTTGATAACGAGCTTTTGTACAAGGATATTTCCAAGGAGATCATAGTGTATTCCATACCTTTCGTAGAATGTTTCATTGGTTTTGAATGATTGCTATGTATTGAGATTACGCTAATATTTCTGTGAGAATTGTGAAAATCTCGCAGTTTTAATAAACAGAAATGACTACATGAAATACAATCAGACTGCTTTATTGTTATGGTACAACTTTTAAATAGTTTTAAGCACATAAAATTGAACTTTCGATCTGTTAAATAGATAATAAATAACAGTTAAACGTGTGACTTACCATCTAAAGTTCGGCTTAGTGAGATTTGTTTGCTCAAATACTCATTCAAAGCGATTCTTTCTAAATCCGCTTGTCCTTTTTTTCTTTCTTCGCCTTCCAAGAGAACTTCGCTACCCCCGTCTCCCAAACCGGGTATAATTCTAGCTTCATCCGCACTTATTTCTTCTTCGTACAGTATATCCTCCGGAGTTACAGGAGTGTCATTTCTAAAATACAACATCTCGTAAGAGGCATCATCTTTTTTACGCGACTTGAATAACAAAAAGATAGACGAAAACAGAAAGAATAATACGAATGCTTTAATAATGAAGGAGAAACGTCTCCGAAACAGCCACCGTATTAACATTTTTGATTAGGTTATGTTAAATAATTAAGGGAAATAAATTAACAATGATAAACTACGAGAGATCGCGATATTCAGGCGAGATATAACACATCCATGTTGTTGTTTTTAAGACATTTCAAAACTAATGACAATGTTGACTGTTGACACGCCGCAACAGGTGAAGAGCAGTGTTGCAATATGCAAAAATATATGTGTTTGGTAAATCCACGTAGGTAATCTATGTTTCAAATGGTATGATACTGTGCATTGTTTCCGCAATCAATTAAATTCATATTTAATTACCTATTAAAAATATTTTTAAAATGAGGGTTATGTTGTGACGAGATTCAAATTAACTGAACTAATTAAGTAAAACAATTATTTGAATAATTCACTGAAATAATTAATTTAACTAAATAAATAAATGTATTATGTACTAACTGATATTATTACACAAGTTTGAAAAAAAACAATTGCTAAAAAATAAATCAAACTGAAATAATTTGTTTATGTACAATTAAAAAGAGAGAGCCTAGGAATTAATATTTATACAGTGCCCCTGAGTAGGTTTATCACAAAAACGGCGCTATACAAATTGATAAAATATTATTAATTATTTATCGCATTTAGCAACATCAAAAAAAATCATTTGTGTCTGTGAGGTTGTTCAATTAATTCTCATGCTTGTGATATTGTGACGTCACACACAATCATTTAGAATTTTAATTTGAGCAGACCATTATTTAAAAGCCAGCTTACACGAATGCTTAGATTTAAACACCATTTTAGATGGTGGATATTTAAAATTAAATGTCACTGCGGCTCCAGTTACCGGTGACTGGTGAGGAACCGGTTATTTATCCAGCTATTCATGTAACTGGTTCTTAGTACCAGAAAAGTTCACAAAAGTGCACTACACGATCGTCCAACTCCGAACCGGGTTTGAAGTTGGACGGTTGGACGATCGTGTAGTGCTAGCATAATGCGATTTGGGCGAACTCGTTCAAACTCCTTTGATGTGTTGTTGTTTACGGCCACCGATCTCGGGCCAACTCCCTCGAACTCGAGCCAACGCGCACGAACTACCCCTCTACACGATCGTCCAACTGTTGGGAGTTGGACGGTTGGACGATCGTGTAGTGCTAGCATCAAAGAAAAAGGTTTGTAAGCCATGTTTATTTTATCAAGAAAGGGTTTCGGTGATTATTTTTATAGGAGTTTGCTAGCGATATTCTGGAACCGATTGGAACCACTTTCTCGTTTCTAAGAAGCGCGGATTATCAGCGAATTTCTGATTAATAAAGCAAGATCCGCAACCGAATTAACCGTTCTGGCGAAAAAGTACCGGTTGCAGGCATTTTGATTGTACCTGCTTGACATTTTCATTAGCTAAAAATAAGAGCCGGTTCCTCGAAGAAATAATATCGATGGTTCCAGTGGCCGCCTTGGAACTGGTTCTTTGTAACCGGGATAGAAATATCGACCATCTCTAATTTTTTATGTAGTCTGTCTGCAATATATGTGGCAATATTGATGTATTTTTTAAAATAATTCCACTGGCGTATTCTTGCGAGTTTTTATTTCATTTCATTAGAATATTAAATTGGCGATTCAACGTCTTCCCAGTAAAGTAATGACTATGTAGGTACATAACATTTTTTCTAGACAATCTAGATCAATAGACTTCTATTACCATTTCTGTACTAGTATTTTTTTTTAATTACCTGATCCCATGGATTTAATTCTACACGAAAGTCTTCCCACAAAAGAAGAGAGGTACACCTGGCAGAGCCTAATTATTATGGTCATGAAACTCTAGAAATAACGGGGTTATGTATATTTCCAAAGGGTATTTATTTATCAATCTTCCTTACAACAGCTGTCCAAAGGGTAATCGAATCAAACTACCACCACTTCATTGGACGATGACAGTAAAACTCACCAGTATAAGTACCTGTCTCTTAATATTGCACAAGAACCCTGACTGTCTGGAGTCAGTAGGAATATGACATCTTTTACATTAGGGGCAAGTAGGAAGGCACTAAGTGGCAGCGGCCGCATGACGTTCAAGTCTAGTTTTATTATATTTCTTTTGACTGTGGAAAGGCTGATGTAAGCGTAATGAACAAGATTCAGAAAGGGACAGAAAGAGTTTTGTTTGAACATGTAGAGTGGATAAATGGAGTGAGGAGTTTCAGGAGATTATAAAACGCAAAATTGAATGAAAAAAGTTGAGGATGCCCAAAGAAGACATGGTACGATCACGTGAATCAAATACATACAGAGTCTGGTCATGTAAAATGTAACTTCACCAAAAGAGTAAACATGAGACAATTTATAAATGTGAATGAAGCAAGAAGTGTGCCAGGGGATAAATTAACCAACTTGTTGTATATTTTCACCATACAGAGGAAGAATGTCTTTCTTCTCGTTCTCTCTTCTATTGGAAGTTAGTTCATTAGGACAAAAGGGAAGATTAAGTAAAATAAAACAACAAGTTTAATATTATTAATGCATTGTTTAGTTCCACTAATATTCGGCTGCACATTTCAATTTCACCTTAAGACTAAAATGTAAAAATATTTAGTACATAGGTAATTTGGATGGAATATTATTAAAAATATAATTTAGGAGTACATGTACATATGAGAATTATTTTTCCATTATTAAGTCAAAATCTGCAGAGTTGCTAAATAGAGAAATATTTTGAATGTTGAAAATAAACAAAATTAATTTGTGTAAATCATTACAATTTATTGGCAGGCTTGAAAAAATCAATCAAATCCAAGACAATGATTTCTTGTCTTCTTGAGTTGTATGATTGTTTTTCAATTGAATTTTTTCGATTGGGTAAGTACTTAGGTATAATTCTAAATTTGTAATTTTATTAACTTATTATATAAATTTATTAAAATAATTATATTATGTTAAAATGCAATGACTATACTAATTAAAACTCTCTATTGCACATTTTTCTAAGGCGTCTTACACCAAATATTTTATTCACAGAACTAGTAAAGATGTTTCAAATTGTTGTAGTTAAAAAAATATTTTAAAAAGTCTGCAAAAAATATTAAAAAATTTAGATTGTAAATAAAGTTAAATTCAATCATCAATTTACTTAGACGACATAACTGTTAATTTCACATATTTTTTGTTTTTACCATAATTTTGAAACACCCTGTCCATTAGAATCTTATGGTCAATAACTTCACAAAGATTCCATCAACGTCAGGCAAATAGGTATCGCAGCCAGAGTTGACGCGAACATAGTACTCACACAGATGTATTGCTTGCTTACAGTACCTTTCAAACAGTTCATTTTAAATATACCCAATGAAAAGAAAACTAAAACTTTTTGAATAACTTAAAAAACTTTTCAAATATTAAAATTTTAACAACGTATATACTTGTCCTTTTTTCCTTAAAAACAAAAACAATAAATAGGCATAAGCGAGAAAAAAGGCTGTTTCACTGTCGGAAATGTATACATATGTACCAATACACACAATCCTAAGTGTGTGTTGTTTGCGTCAACTTTAACCGCGCAGCCTATAAAACACAACGTTATTATTATGAATGCAGGATGATCCAAATAAAAATATAATTAAAATTAATATTTAAGCATGTTATCACAACCGTAAAAAAAAACAATAAAAATTAGACGCAAATTTATTAAAATTAGTTAAAAATATCATTTGGGTAAAACTCTATTTTAAATAAGATCAAAAGGCAGCAGGTAGTATTTGAATTATGTTAACAGTAGCTCGAAAAACAAAGATACATTTATCATAACATTATGCTAGTGATTTTAGCCCTCAGATTACCTCAATATCAATATGAATATGTTGCTATTCTTATACAAATGACATTGATATGACTGCTGATGTGCAGTCCAGATATTGAACCCTGGTTACTAGAAAGCTAACGCAAGTACAAATTAAAAATACATATATAACAAACAAGTTACATTTGAAGAGACTTCCTACAAAACCAAATATTTTTGTAAAAAAAAATAATGGATGTCCGGAAACTCGAAACTTTTAAAACAAATCTGAGATGCTTTAACACATTCAGTAGCAATACGTGTATACACGTCCATTGTGATCAATTTTAGACGACAGTATGTTTTGTAACAATAAATAGACATGCTAACCGTTATATCCTCAGAGCAAGAATATATATGGAGAGAGAGCTAAATATTTTTACCCAACCTATACAAATTTACGATAAATCATTTTCTCCAGGTTTTTACATTGTAAACCGTGAGAGAGGAAGAGACAAGACAAGCTGTCACATAATATCGTACCACTTTTAGGTATGTAAGCATGTTTTCCGTCTACCGCGTCTCCTCCGACTCTGCCCACTACGTTTTGTTATGTGACATAATTCGTCAGTTTTTGAGGTTATATCCTATATTTTTATTGATAACAATACTGTGAAAAAGTGGTTATACAAATAAATGCTACATGATGTCGACATGTGCTATGAATGGATGTATAAATATCCTAGCCCTAACCCTAGCCACGCCCGAGTCAGGAAACAATCAACAATTCTGACTATACAAGCTATTTCTCCTGGTATGTTATTGCTCTGAGGTTATACCCAATGAAAATCAGCAAACGCTTAACTATATTTTGATCTAAACCACATCCGAACGCACAACCTCGCTGTGTCCAGCGTGGCCTAGCGGGATTTACGCCATTCAGGACACCTAAGTTAGGTCACCCAACCCAACCGATGGAGCAGTGTAACAGAGTGTCAGTAAAGTTTGAGACATAAGTATTTGTTTGCATTTCAGCATGTAAAACAAACGATTTATTCACAATGAGTGCAATCGTAATTAGTTTACATTAATTAATCAGCAAAACGTTTTACTTTGACTATAATAAATGGATAACTTTTATAGCGCCGTTTTCATGGGAAAATCACCTCAAGGGCGCTTGGACTATGGCATGGAAGTATTCTATTAGTCATATGTCTAACACTTCACTTTAGATGTCATATTTTACTTATCTAAGATGCTGCTAGGGTAAGATTGGAAACAACGAAATGTCTTATATAATAGTATGGAATATTTTACTGTCATTACAAAGATCAAAAGGTGCTGAAATCAGCGTTCAAATGTGTTAAAAGAAATTTAAATTATGAAAAGAAAACAGCCATAAATTTATATTTTGAGAATTGTACCACTTTTTCCGCACTGCCGGCAGATGCTCTAACCTACAAACTACCACTTGCGTTTTCTTCATCCGTCAAATCAGTATAATTTTCAAACACAATTTACGTCTTTCACTTGGCTTTGCCAAAATTGTAAAAGCTGAGAGATTCGAATACTAATATATTTAGATTTTATTTTTAGAGGGCAACATTTTTATTCGGATTTGAAATATTCTGTCAACGATGGTCATACTAGACTGAATAAAATAAGTGCTTTACTTATTAAAAAACAACATTTCAGTCAGGCATTTGCATCTGGTTTTGTGATGTAGATTGTCAAATATGACTAACTTAAAAATAGCTTGAGAGCCGTCATAAGTGAAATTGATAAATGCAAATACAAGGAAATACAGATCCGAGGGCTCAAGGTTAATTTATTTTTTCATGTGATTACTGCACAAGAGCTCAAATTGCCTATAGCCAGTGGGTCTATGTTACCCCCGAAATTGAGGAATGCTGTGAAGCAGAAGAAAATGGGGTAGAAGAAGGAGAGAAAAAAAAGAAAGATAGAGATAAACTGACTGTTCAGATTTAGTCATTAAATATAGCAAAAACAGTTTTCATGCATTTTTTCAAATAAATTGAGGTCTATCACTAGGGCGATATTGAAAAAAACTTTCATTCTTGAAAGAATGCACAAACGTCACAGTGACACTGAAAAGATTCAATGATTAATATTAAATCCACTAAAAAACTACTTTTTTTTTAATGGTAGGTACATAAAATAGACAATTTTTTAATCATTAATTTAGCACTAGTATAATATATATAATATAACGAATGTAAGTGTGTATGCATTTTTACTCATTTATTTTCACATTTGATGCAATTTTTTAATTAATATTAAGCACATTTATTGAGTTGGTCGATAATATACACAGTCAAATTAGAATTTGTAAAATTTTAAAACATAACCTCCATAAAAACATTAAGCACGCTTCACATTTTAACCTTTTCACTGCAACCGTATTATACGATAACATGCTATTTATAAACATTGCATTGTAACGCGCCATATTTATCAGGAGAGATAAATCGAAAAGTCCAGCTATGAAAAGATTAAAAGTGCTTTAAAAAAAATTAAACATGCTACACGTTTTAACCTCCCCATTGCCGCCGTATTATTTATCAACATATAAACTTGTTGTGACTAAAGATTGCGTTGTAACACGCCGCGTTATTAGGAGAGATACGCCGAAAAGTGCAGCATTGAAAAGGTTTAAAGCGCTTATTTTAAAACATAGTACATTTTTAATCTCTTTAAGGTAGGTACATACATTGTAACAATATAAGACAATAACTTGAGGTGGTTGAATGTCCAGCATTTATGGAGCTGGACCAGCATTTGCATGGGTCTTGTTCTAATCCCACAGCGAGTACCATTTAAAACAAACTCATGCTTGGTAAATTAAAGTATTGGTCTGCTAAATATCACTGAATAATTATATTAGGTTTTTTGATTTTTATTTCTCGATTTATCAGGATAGAGGGTTGAATTTTTTTCGTGTTGAATGGATTTCCCGGTTAATCCTAATGTATTAAAAAAAGGACCGACTTACCACACAGTATACGATATACACTTAGAGATGCAGATATTTGAAAATTTTAAAATTCTTTTGCCTAAGAAGTAATTTAACGCATGAAAACATTTTCAGTATAACTCGGTCTCGTCTAGAGATGGCTGATACTTCTGTCCCAGTTACATTGTCCCGGTGACTTTACTGTCACTGGATTGACCGATTAAAATTTTCAGAGAAATTGGTTATTTTTAAAACCCCCCTTTCCTATTAAATCAAAGATTAGCATACCGATACACCTTCCCATCATCGGTAACCAGTTACAAAAGTAACTAGAAGGTTCCACATCGGTCTTCGGTAACTGGAGTCGCAGTGACAGCCCATTTCAGATATCAACCATCTCTAGTTTCATCAGTGATTTACACATTTCAACAATAAAAAAAAAAAACATTTTCGAAATATTCTACAGCTGACACACTTACGTGTATATCATTAACTTGAGAATATTTGTCTTTAAATAAATCATTTTTTCATTATTACACGTGATACATAAAACATGTGATTTTTTGTATTATACATAAACAGTTTAACATCAACTCTATATTTTTGCGGGAAAAAACAAGTGATTTGATAGTCAGTTTTACACAGCGAACAGAGCAATCGATAGAGTTAATTTTTCTACCGCAACAAGCCAATTTATATTTTTTACGTTGGCAACACCAAGGAGATATATTATTAGGAGTCTTATTACAGTTTGATTTGTTTATTTTGTTACATTTTTTAAATTGTTAGTATGTTTTATGAGTATTATCAAAATGGTTAGCTTTGGTTTTACCAAACACATAAACAGAATGATGATTCGAGATTTCCGCCTATAATGATACTTTGGCTTAAATTATAGCTGCCAATTTTTGTTGTATCTTTAGTATTAATTCAGGATTAACATTGATCGACATATAAAGCAGACGACAATGATTCAAACAGTTGATAATAATAGTTTTTAGCGGTGGAAAGGAGAAGCCAAACCATGGCTTTAGGATGAAAATGGATACTGAAAAACAGGTAGTTAGGTTAGGTGTATTTGGTAAAACTAAACAAACAATAGATTTTAACGGCCATCTTCCTTCGGCAGCCGAGGAGTCGCTCGGTTGGCTGGCCCCAGCAGTGACTAGACGAAGTCGTCCAGACTGTGGGAGCTGACCGACCCTCAAGGGCGGTTGGCCAGCTCGTCCATGCGGCACCTGACGGCCATTTCGGCCACCTCCAGGCTGGTGTAGTCCAGCTCCTTCACCAGGCAGAGGACAGCCGATAGCAGGTTGGAATTCTGAAATCAGAATTATTTACTTAATGCAAGGTTATATTACTAAAGCAAGGATTAACCCTTTCGGGCCGTATATATATTTAAAAATACATAGATTTTTCGATTTTTTTCCTCCTTACCTGGAGCAAATAAAGATTGGCAGCTATCGTTTTCATATTGCTGGCAATACTGGCTTTGCGCTCTGTTTTTCTTGTTGGATTCTAGCTACTTGTTCAAGCGGCAGCTTAGTTTATATTTGACAGGTGACGCTTGTGTTTAACCTCAATTTCCGCACCGTGTAAATTGTTTTTTTTTAAGGAAGTTAGCAATATGTTTGACACATTTTACACTTATTTTGTCAGAAAACATGTGTAATAGTATTGATTCTTGTTACATTGATATTACAAAATTATTTGGTGTATTTTCTTAAGTAAAGTTCAATGTTCGTTCAAATATACATTAGAACTCAAAGGACATTTTTAACAAAGTATGGCGGATTTTTCGTATTTGTATAAAATTTTGCCATCGTGGCCAGACCTGTTATTCGTTGACTTGAATCCTGTGCACTTCAAAAGCTTTGCAAACATTTCTGAAGCGAGTGGAGATACAACAGCGCTACAATATTTTTAATGGTTTTGAATATGGTGGGGAAGACAAATCTCCACTGCGTTAAGAAAAGTTGCACAAGTGTTTGCACCTCGACTGTATTACATCTACACATTGTCAATTGAGACACTAAAATAATATTCAAATGTATGAATACCCTGGTCATGGGCCGCCTCGTGAAGCCCTTTTGATCGGCCATGACGTTGCTGGCGATGTGGTGGGAGTTGTTGTCCCGGCTGGTGCTGGTCACGCTGTCGCGCTCCCACTGGGAGTCCCGGTGCGCGGGGCCCGAGCTGTAGGCGGGTTGGTGGGGCGGCTCCAGGATCTGGGACGAGTAACTGACGAAAGAAACACAGATTATTTTACGGTCTTATTTGATTTATTCTATACTTATACTTGGGACGGGAAGGAACGAGGACTGGAGGCGAATGGCGAGGGACCGCAGCCAGTGAAGAATGTTTATAGAGGAAGCCATATCCCACCTTAGGATGACTGCGACCGCTGTGATGATGATGTTTTGACCTATCAATGACCACAATATCATTCTTAAATGTAACAATTGGAATTCTTTACGTCTATCCCTTCTGATATAAACATGAGTACGGAGAGCAATAGTGAACTTATTTGAAATAGAAAAGTTTATAGGAAAAGATTTTGTAGCACATCATGATGATATAAAATATTAGAAACAGTATTATTATTATTATTTCAGTTTTTTTTATATTGGTTACTTTGTACATTCAAGTTTACAAGTAGCTATTATTTAATTTTATTTTTGACTTATATACTACTTATTATTTTGATTTATATAGTTTTTACAGGCTATTTTTAATTTATTGATAGGCATAATTTTGATGGTTTCCGGCAGCGCATTATAAGATTTCATCCTTTTATATAGTAAGCTATTTTGGGTGTTGGCTTTATTCTTTTCTGGTAGTCTAATCTATTTATAAGAACCATACACATAACTTCTAGCGGACAAAATGCGAAGCGGTGTTAATAATTACATAGTTGGAACATGGTGAGGTCCAAGTTTGCCGTGTAACTCAGCGTTTAGAGAAGTTGGCGGTCAACAGAAGATTTTGGTGTGTTTTTCTAATGCACATCGACTGTGTTTTGGTCAAAGGCGTTATTCCACTTTTTTTTGGAAATAAACTTAGACCTAGAGGTTTGAACCACTGTCACATTTTACATGGTTGCAAATCGATGATTAACACCATT
Organism: Drusus annulatus; assembly: GCA_022651775.1. Classification (NCBI taxonomy): domain Eukaryota; kingdom Metazoa; phylum Arthropoda; class Insecta; order Trichoptera; family Limnephilidae; genus Drusus; species Drusus annulatus. The sequence continues at coordinate 916,970 of JAGWCC010000089.1, read as the reverse complement.
GTAATTTTTTACCGTTACCACTAATCGCCAGCATTTGATCAAATTATGATTAGGTGTCAAGCATAACAGCATAACCGTTATTTTATCATTAGAGCTTAAATTTCCTTGCAAAAAAAATGTGAAATATAGCATTTCACTTAAACACAGCCGATATATTCATTATGCATTTATACTAGGTTTTGAGAGAATAGTCCATAAATTTTGATGTTTAAGTCTCTTAGTGCCGAATTATCGGCGCAACTAGACTGTTCCTTGCCTCATGCCTCACAGCGCCCATCTGTCACAGCAAACTTTGATGTATCATAATTAAAGACAATGACATGGGAAACACCGTGAAATAAGGAAAGTCTATTAGAGGAACCTTTCTTCATCAAAATAAATTTATTCATGAAACATTTAGGTTTTTTTACATTGAAAAATGGCTGATACCAAAAGTGTTAACATGAATAGTTCAATGGTACGCATATGTATTACTGATGTACGTAGTTTAATTACCGATCATTCTGCCTGTCATAGTAGCAGTCCCCTGGGGGAGAGACGACACTGTGGCGGGCGCTGCTGCTGTTGTGTTGGGGGTGGTACTTTGCCTCCCGCCCGTGGTCACCATTCATGGGAGATGATTCCTGCAACATTAAAAAATATCCTTAGATGAAAGTCAACTAAATTTTGTCAATGGTAAAACTATCATTATTCTGGATATTGTAACATTATATAAAAAGATGTAGAAATTTAATAAAGTGGAAGTTAAATTGAACGTAGTTATGCAGAAAGCATCCAACCCCAAACAGATGAAACTGAGAAAAAAGCGTTTGAAAATACGACAATACACAAGCAGATTACGGCATTTGTAAAGTAAATATCAGTGTTTTTTTTCTTTATGAGAATTATTATAAATACATAATTTATAATCAATTTATTAATTTCGTCTCACACATACTCCTCTGTTATTCTGACTCTTCACATGACCCGATTCAAGTATTTGATTAACTTGATCGTGCCATGTCTTTCTCGGGCGTCCCCGACTTCTTCTTCCATTCACTTTCGCATCATATATTCTTTTCACACTCCTTTATTCGTTCATTCGGTCTACATGCCCAAACCATCTGAGCGTCCCTTTCTTGATCCTATTCATTACGCTCACCTCAGCCTTGCATTCTTTCTGGATATCCACATTTTTAATACGGACATTTATAGTTTTACCGCACATACATCTCAGGGATCTCATTTCCACAGCATTCGGTCTACTTTATAAAATTAACGTTTAGTAATGAAATGTTAGTAAATTATAAGCATGTACATAATCAAATCTACAATATACCACACCTTCATGCTATGAGCACTCTGACTATGGTGAATCTGCCTCCTATAAACTACTTCCTCATTCCCGTTCACAACTTCCCCGTGATCCTTGTTAGGCGAGCCGTTGGTGGCGGCGATGATGGTGTTTTGCTCGTCGCTGGCGCCGCTGCTATTGTGGCTGCCGTTGCTAAGGTTGTGGGGCAGCTGAGAGGCGGACAGCTCGTCTCCAACAGAGGCCGAGCGCTGGAAATGTTGTGTGTTAGTTTGTTAAGGTTAGATCAGGCATAGTTAGTTCCATGGATATAAAATGCATTTCAATGGTTAGCTTAGATTAGATGCGTGTACTTAAAAATATAATTTACTATTAGCATTTCATGAAAAATTTGTCGAATTATCCATTCCACATTGACGATATGATGATTTTTAATGCATTTTATTAATAATATAAGAATTTGTACAAATGAGACAAACTAAATAATTGACCTTCGAGCCATTTATCTGAAGCAATAGGCAGAGAGGATTGGAATATCAATGTCTAAGTAAAAACTCTTTGATTCATTCTCATTCATATATCATCTCATACATACTCTTCTGTTATTTCAATTCTTGACATAACCTGACTTAGTATATCAGTGATGCACACCCTTTTTAGTAGAAGGGCCGTGTTACTTATTTTTCAACTGTTTGCAGGCTCGCAGCCCGTGGGTTGTGCATCACTGGTGTATATGATTCACTTAATTATCATATCTTCCTGGAACAACCCTTACACGTTACATATTCTCCTGACACTCCTTCCTCTGTCCATTCTACGGTTACATCTACTTTGCATTCTTTTCGGATCTTCTCATTCATAATACGGTTGTACATGGTTTTAACATACATACTACTCATTTTCACTGCATTCAGCCTACTTATGTCCAATCTTTACCATTCTCTACTTTACATTAGGATTGGTATCAGAACTCCATTGTGGACTGCTAGCCTTGCCAACGAGATAAACAAATATGTATGTAACATACCCCATAAGTATTATTGTACATACTATGTACTATAATATAAACTTTTTAAAGAATATGAGTAAATAATTAATGATATTAATAGGCTATGATTATAAACAAGCGAATTTAGTTTATGCATTCAGGCCACAGATGATTATTATTTGCAGTTTCTGTCACTTACTTCAAAGTACTGAGATCTTGGGGCGGGTTGTTCGTACCTAGTCTCTTCGACTGGGTCGGGGGAGTAACATCTTTGTTGCCTACCAGGGCTAGTCTGTAAAATTTAATACATTTTGAGAATAGATTAAGAGTTTTAAACAAAATAATATAACGCTTTTTACTTTTATAGACAGCTATTGTTTACCTATTGGTGACATTGTAAATGAAATAAAAACGCAGTGACTTGTTTTGACACCACTATTATGTTATTACCTATATGCCACACCCTGCAAGCCCGCCGGAAGATATTTTTGGGTAAACATTTTTATAAGTTGATCTCGGGAGGTATTTATAACCCATTATGCTAAAGGAAATCAACTTGTTTACCATGCGACGTTTTACACACCGAAAGTCAGAACTTTCTCATACAAAAAGACGCCAATGTATAAAGCGATAGAATTATTCAATGAAGCTGCATCTACCTTAGATGCATATATATAGAGTTCTGTTCTTGGCGTACGTACAAGGGTGACCATTAGGTACATAACGTAATAAAAATTCGGGAGATTGCCCTTCTGATATCTTCAACAGCAAAATGATTTCAAGAGTGCTTGCTGTACTAACCTGAATGTAGTTGGATCCATTTGTGTTTGGTGGAGATCTGGGCAAGGCTGATGGTCTCCCGTGGCCATGGTTTGCGGTGGAATTGTGATCATAATCCTAAAAGGAAGAAAAGGAAAAATAATGATCAGTGACATCATCAATATTAAATACCTTTGTTTTGTTCACTTTTCAACTAGTTTTCTTAATTTAGTGACATCTTCAGGGCAATTGAAATATTACAAAAATGAACATACATGTTTAAAACAACAGATATATAATCATATTCGTAAAAGTCATTTATTTTGTGGCTTGCCATATTTATAAATAAAACACATAAACTTTGTTTATAACCACTTTATTATTTTATATTACGCCTACCGGTTTCGGAAGTACCCTTCCATCATCAGGACAATATTAAATTTAATATTGTCCTGATGATGGAAGAGTGCTTCTGAAACCGGTAGACATAATATTAAATAATAAAGTGGTTATAAACAAAGTTTATGTGTTTTATTTAGATATATAATCTTTTGCAGATTAAAACTTTAATATTAATTAATCATGACGGCCTCCGTGGTTGAGTGGTAAGACGCTCGACAAAGAATCCGGTAGTCGCGGGCTTGAACCCGGCGTGCGCAAATAAATTTTATTTAAGCAATATGTGTCATAACACATTTATTTAATATAAGATAATTTATAGTATACTTGTGGCATGTTCCAGAGTGCTAGATACTCTTAAGTATTGTCCTGGTGAAAGACCACCATTCAGAATCGAAACGTTGATTTAAATGGTTTTAGCCATGTTTGATGACCAGATCTGAATAGCAGGTACTTCCCAACCATCCTCTTCCCCATCTTTTTTGTGGGAAAATCACCTCAAGGGCGCTTTGTGAGTTGGCGCGTTGGACTATTGTGAGGTATGCACTATAGTTTTTTTTACATATTTAGAGACAGTGTGCATAGTTACCATAAGCACTCAGGGCTATAGTGCTATCTCTCATTTCACCTTATCCCTTGACGGTAGCCAAGCTTTCAATAAATTTCACCAGGGTTGTAGTAAAAAATTTTGCTAGCACCCCTCACAAGAATTAATTGAAATGAAATACTTACATTCCTCCCGTTGGTAGTGGCGGGAGGCGACCGCCTCAGGGCGGATGGTCGGGAACTAAACGTGGACTGCGGGGGGCTCTCATACAAGTCCTGGCCCCTGTCGGGGTCCTAAAAATAAATACAAACAGACTATTAGTCCAGAAACTAATGTAAGTACCTGGGCTCTTTGAGAGCCGCACTAACAAGTCTTCCTAAATCTGCCTCACAGCATCACCCAACCAAGTGACAGGACATTTTCACTGACAGAGGACCACTTGTGAGGTGTTATGTAAAAAAAAAGCATTCACAAATAAATTTATATTGAAAAGTAGTAACCTAACCTAACTTTGTGATAAAACAGAATAACTTGGTTACACTACCATTTTAACTTATACTTTATTTATTTATCTTAAGTTAGATCTCATCATTGTGTTCTAATATAAAAGATTATATATATATATATATACAGACACGATTATTTCAAGCATATTTTTCTAATGACATTTTATAAATTGAAAAATAAAAAAATATTAGGTTACAAAAATTATAAAAAACTAACCAACTAACCATCACGCCGTTTATCCGCAGGGGTAGGCAGAGAGGACGAACCGCCATATAACTCTGTCTTGGCACACACTCCTTGCTTCATTTACATTCATACATTGTCTCACACATACTCTTCTGTTATTCTGACTCTTCACATGACCCGATTCAAGTGTTTGATTTACTTGATCGTGCCATGTCTTTCTCGGGTGTCCTCGAATTCTTCTTCCATTCACTTTCGCATCATATATTCTTTTCACACTCCTTTCTTTGTTCATTCGCTCTACATACCCAAACCATTTAAGCGTCCCTTTCTTGATCCCATTCATTACGCTCACATCAGCCTTGCATTCTCCTCGGATATCCACATTTTTAATACGGTCATACATGGTTTTACCGCACATACGTCTCAAAGATCTCATTTCCACAGCATTCAGTCTACTTTCATCCTTCCTCTGCCAGTTCCATGCCTCACTGACATACATCAGGGTTGGTATAAAAATTAAAATATACAAAAGTTAAACATACAATATACCAATATAAATGGTCATGGCAAACATTTTTTCTCAATTCTTTTTTAAATTGACGAATATTGTCTACTGTAGTGATTTCTGATCGAATTTTATTATGTAGTTGGACGGCCCGGTACACGAGAGATTTCCGTGTGCTTGATTTTTTTCTTGTTGCCGATGTAATTAAATTACGCCAACTAGTTTTGATACGACAGTGTCTTCACCAAGGCTATTTAATAATATGCACTTAATTTTATTTTAACACGGGGGAATACGTTCCATAGAACACCTTGTAAAAACAGAATTGACTGTGTTCATAAAAAAAACAAAACAAATAATACAACAGTTTGATAATGAATAAACAAGGCAAATTTTTATCTGATCAATGCTATTTTTATGTAAGTTTTTAATTTTTAATTATTATATTGCCTCAATGAAGAAACTTTTCTTATTCTTCTAGTGCCCTTTTCTATTGGAGATTATGTATCATCAAGCAATCATCACACTGCACTATTTGGCAAGTTTCGCATGGCTTGGTTGTGTTGAATTTATACTTTGAACTTACTAAGACCTATTTTTGGTAGCAGCCCCACGATACAATGAAGATGTATGAATTCAAAACAAGTAAAAAATAAATCATTTATCATCAACGCCTTATATATATCTTTATTTGGTGGTTTGACCCAAGTCACGTTGAAGAGACTTTAGAAGAAGTAGTCAATGTTCATACCTGTTCTCCGTTCCTATAATTCTCCCTATCCGCATTCCTGTCGGAGTACTGCTGCTTGCGACTATAAGTGTCCTGCAACAATACTTAGCTGTTGAATGTCCTTCCGATAGCATAATTAAAAAAAAAAAAAAGCCCAACTGTCCCGAGCCAGTTGTACTATGGCATCCCCAAAATTTGGGGTATGTTGTGAGGCTGAAGGAAGGAGATAGGGAGAGGAAGGTTGGAAAGAACCTGGCTATTCACATCTAGTCACTAAACACAAATAAAACCATCCCACAAGTCCAGTGAAAGGGAAAAAAATATCCTCCCCGCAGATAATGTGTTAATTTATTGAAATAAAGAAAAAAATATTGTATCTGTCTACATCAGTGGTGAAAAACGGGTGGTCCGCAAGTCCGTTTTGTGCGGCCCAGTTACCTATATATTTATATATATTGTTTGATTTGACATGTAAATGTACTGAATTGCGTAAAGATCTTTTGTTAAGCCATATCGTCCTAAACGAATTCTTAAATGTCGGAGGTAGTGCCTACTTTTAGATTTTTCACCAAACGTATGGACAAATATATTGTTCCAGGAATCCAGTTTTGGAAAAAAATATGAATTTTGCTGGAAAACCCCCCTTTACGAAAATTTCTGCTAAAAGGATTACTTAAAGTAAGTGAAACTGGTCATTAAAGCCACCATATTGAAATAATGTTACAATGTTTACGATGATCAGTTATGACATGCATAATAAACAATATTAAATACATAATATTTTCATGTATTTAAAACATATTGTGTGTCGAGAATATATATTTGCAACAGATATGATGTTTTTCAAAACAAGGTTGAAGTTAATAATGATAACATTATGTATGAGAAATAATTAAAATGATTACTGTATTATTAAAATAATAATAGTTATTTGTTTTTCAATGTGAAAGCCACACAAGAGCCCCACAGCTAGTGCGACTATGACACACTCCAATGGAGAATGTTATGAAGTGGAGGAAAATAGTCGGATAGGATAAGGGGAAAGAGGACGGTTGGAAAGTTTCATTTCTAATTAATTAACATTTTTAAGCTATGGTAATTTCCAGCAATATTTTAATTCTGATTTAATGCTATCCCCAGGGCGATACTGCAAGTATCTCTCACAACAAGATTCAAATATATTATAGAATAATTTAATTTGTATGTGTGAAAAATTACTCAAGGTTTATTTGAATTTAGTCAGGATTTAAATCCATGACCAGAGCCATTTCAAGCAACATTCCACTTTAACCAGGGCGATACTGAAAGTATCTACCACTCTAGGATTTTTCAACTTTGTCACGGAGGTCGACAGAGGTTAATTTTTATGTCAGAATTAATTACGTTCATCTATTATTAATTGGACACCACTGGTCAGATACATTAGACACATGGCACCCGCAATGTTAGGGAATGTTGTGTGGCGGGAGGGGAGAAGGAGAAGAGGAAGGAGAATTACTAACCAATTCTGGTTCATAATCCTCTTCAGCGTCAGAATCATAAATGGGAGTTCCTTTTCTGGCAGCCTCTTCTACCTGAAAACCAAATAAATAAAATATGAACACAAATGAGTACATTATGGCTACCCTCATCTTCTGGAAGGAGGAGTAAGGTGAAGGTGTAATATAAGACATTTATTAATTTAATGAATTGATCGGAAAGTACATGTGTTAGTAAATTATCCTTTGCCACCATCTTAAGTGGAACTCATTGTCTTCCAGAACAATGCGCAATTGGATATTGCCGACGCGGGCTGCTTGCCTTTTTTAAGACTTGTGCCAGATAAATGCAAGTATGTAAGTCTGAGACGTACCTCATCAGGTTCCACCGGAGTGTTGTCCAGTTTTTCCAGTCTCGGTAAAGCTCTGAGAACTGTCAGGCGGTAGCTAGAAAAAATAAAGGATATTTAAAAAACAACAGTGACCATGGATATAAAGCTACACAGAGGGTAAAAAATTGTGTATCAGACAGCAGGAAGTTATACCTTAAGTATAATTGATGGATAACAATTTAACATCAGTTCAAAAATCTGTACACATGTCCCATGGCTTTTTTAAGGTTAAATTGCTCTCAACCACGAAATTAATGCAATTAATATTTGGGCCACGAAACATCTTACGAATGTTTGTGCGACATTTTTATCTAGCGTTCACATTCATTCCTGTGAAGAGATACGAATATAGAAATAAATATCTCTATTGACACGTGTAGGTGCTGTATATTTATTCCCAATAAAAAGGGATACGACTCACTAGGCAAATCAGTTATCCGCTAAACTTCTTACAGTTACTAATTAATTTTACGAACCTTACTCTGCTGGAGGTTTAAAAGGTGGAAAAGGACCTTTGATGGGGAAAAGAGGATATTAATGGCAAAAATGTGGAAAAGGACCTGTGATGGGGAAAAGAGAACATTGATAAGGAAAAGGTAGAAAAGGACTTTTGTTGGGGAAAAGAGGACATCGATGACCAATATGTGGAAAAGGATCATTGATGGGGAAAAGAGGACATTGATGACAAACAGGTGGAAAGGGACCTTTGATGGAGAAAAGAGGAAACATTAATGACAAAAAGTTGGAAAATGACCTTTGATTGGGAAAAGAAGACATTGACGACAAAAAGGTGGAAAAGAGGACATCGGTGACAAAAAGGTGTAAAAGGACCTTTAATGGGAAAAAAGAGGACATTGACGAGGAAAGGGTAGAATAGGACTTTTGATGAGGAAAAGAGGACATTGATGATTAAAAGGTGGAAAAGGACCTTTGATGGGGGAAAAAAGGACATTGATGACAAAAAGGTGGAAAAGGACCTTTGATGGGGAAAAGAAGGACATTGATGAGGAAAGGGTAGAATAGGACTTTTGATGGGGAAAAGAGGACATCGATGACCAAAAGGTGGAAAAGAACCTTTGATGGGGAAAAAATGACATTGATGACAAAAAGGTGGAAAAGGACCTTTAATGGGAGAAAGAGGAGGTGGAAAAGGGATATTTAAATGGGAAAAGAGAATATAAATATATTTGTCTGGGAAAATTGGATATTTATGGTGAAAGACGGCTAAAGACATTTGATTGTGAAATTAGGGTTATGAAAAATGAAGAGAAATTATAGTAGTCAAATGTATCGGATAGACAGCTCCTTCACTTCTTGGTAGAATTCAAGGTCCAGATGATGTCGATGAATAGACAAGTGTAATGGCTCACTTGGCATCCTCGGCGCACGGGTTCTCCCCCAGCCACAGGATGCGCAGCGAGGGGGATAGTCTTCAGGTGGCGGATCTCGGACAGGTCCGCCACGCGGTTCTTGCGCACGTACAGCTCCTTCAGCCGCCGGCAGTGCTGGAAGTCCACCAGGGTTCGGATCTTGTTTATGCTACGAAAGAAAACATTAATTAAATTAAATAATCAGACCGAGATTCAGGTAATTCCGTAAAAATAAATCGAGCCAAACAAACATCCATTGTGAATAGAAATAGATAATTCCATCCATGACGCCTTTTATGTTTGAGATTGTGTTCGGATGAAACTTCGCTTACGAATGTAAAGATGAAAACCTGCTCCCAACCGTCTGGATCCAGCTGGAATATGGCATCTCCAATTAGGTTGTGAGGCTGTTGTGTGACGAAGGTTGAGAAGTACCCGGCCATTTAGATCTAGTCACCAAGCACGGCTATTGCCATTTCAAGCAACGCATCGATTCTGAATGGTAGTCTTTCACCAGGGCGATACTGAGAGTATCTACCACTCTGGAACGGGCCGAAAATATGAATTAATAATGAAATAACACAAATTTAATAAATAAAAATTGTTTGTGCACCCCGGGTTTTGAACCCGTGATCTCTGCATTCGTGGTCGAGGATCTTAACCACTTAACCACGGAGGCTGTCGCCTTGAAAAAATAATTTTCAAGAAATATGAGTATGATAAAAATGGCAGTGAGTAAGCGGGTTAGGGTGGCACAGTTGGTTAGTGTTCCTCCCGGATAGAGGATAGGTCCCGAGTACGAGTCTCGATCGCAACCCAATCTTTTTTCTTTTCTGTATCTTTTTCTATTTAATATTCTTTGAACATTGTTTGAATGATCGATCAATTTTCACGAGTGGATCTCCCCACGGAGAGGGGTGCATCATGTTGTTTTACCTACAGAGTATCACGCCAATCACCAGAAGTCAGCGAACGTTTTATTGTTTGCGTGTCTGTAAAAAGATTTGTTACATCGCGTGTGCGGCCAGTTCAAACAGTGTGAAGTTCGGTGGCAATTTTAAGAGTAAACTTCAAGATGAACGATCGGCACTTGAGCGTTTGAAAAACTAATTATAAAATAAGTATGGTGTTATTAGAGCCGGATCGACTAGTCAATGTATATTTGTGGTTAGTTCCAAGTGTCAGTAAGGTGCCGAAAACTGAGAGATCTCCCGGTTAACCGGCAATAATATGAGACGATAAACTTCGTAATGTACAACTGGTTATTTCCGTCGCGCGTCGTTCAATCAGTGATATGTATATTTCAAATTTGTTTTGTTTGCACTAAGCAAATTAAAAACAAAAATACTTTGCACAAGGTGATCATTTTGAATATGTAATAGCAAAAAGTGACAGATTCGAATGGTTTTCTCCGGAGTGCGTCTACATACAAATCTTTGGGCTTGAATGTCAAAAACAATAATAGTTACATTCAGAACAGGAGAACGGCTTTTTCTCCAGAGCGATTTAGCATGAAAACTCTAATTAGCTCGAATTTATAGAATATCGAGAATATTTTCCTTTGAAACGGGTAAAAAAAATCTCCAGCTTACGTCAGCGTGCGAGTAGGTAAAATTTCGAGAGTTTTGGAGTTAGTTAGTATTTGATTTTACATGTTCGAAATAATAAAACGCAATAGATGCACTTAATCTCGATTTTCTAGAACACGCTTAATGGAAATCGGAAACATGATAAGGCGTTCATATTCCAAAACATGAGAATGGAATTTAACCAGATAACTTCAGCGTATTACTTTTCATGCGTAAGTTTCGAGAGAACATGGGAGTGGTTTTTCTTCGGAGTTTATCAGTGCGTTAGCAAGCTTCAAATTAAAGAAAACGAAAAAGCATCTGGAACACGAAAATGGTTTTAAACCAGTGATCATTAGCGTGCTTGTCTTTAAGACTCAGCACCCAAAAATAGGGCGAAACGTCACTTTTTAGCTTTCTAATACAACAATACTAGTTAGGAAAATGTCGAAACGTGGAAAGGTTTCTAGTGAATACAAATTTTAAGCTGTAATCTCTTAAATTCTATGGAAAACATACTTACATGTCAGTAAAAGGTGCAGATTGAAAACCAGCGCAGCAATTCTAACCTTTTTTGCCTAAAATTTCAGTATGCATTTCATTAACAATTTTAAAGATTACTTTTCAAGAATTGTATTCACTAGAAACCTAGATATTTTAACTACCCATATATAACTAACAGATAAATCATTTGTAGTAGCTTGTATTAGAAAGTCAAGAAGTATTTTTAAGTGCCTACCCTTAAGCTTAAGTCTTATGAACAGAAATAATTACATTTCGAACACAGGGATTGATGTTTTTCTCGTGAATTCGTAATTATTTGTGTCTGCGGGGTTGATTTTCGAACGTTATTTAAACTGAGAACATGAAAATGGTTTTTCTCCAAAATTCGTCAGTCCGTTCTTCTACGAATCTGTTAGTACACAGGCGTCATCTTTAAGAAGAAGTCAAATAAACCATAATAAAATATATTTTGGTCCGAATTCGATGTTTCGTGTGGCCACTTTCTGAAACGGAACGTGTGGTCACGTTAGACATCCATCACTTTCAGTCCGAAAGTTGGCAGCTTGCCTCAGCTTTCTTACGCTTTTGCACCCTATTATGTTACCCCAAAAACCTGAAAACAAACCAGGTCAGGTCAGGCCGGTGAACCGTTAAATAAGCAGAGAGCATGTTTTTTGACCTTGGTCCTATGCGGCACGGGCCCGGTCATTTAATCTACTTCCTTAATATACAATTTTATACAATAAATAATAATATTATTATATGATTGGTAATCTAAGCATGGGTTAGATTTTGATAAAGGAAAAGGCCATTATTCTTGTGGCGTGTTATGAATGCGGAAATAGAAAATTGGGGTGTTTTTTTAAAACACTAAGAAAGTGAAATGCTTGTATGGAGGAAAAGGGTGTTTGGAAACTTGTCCTGTAAACGTTACAAGCTGAAGATAATATTTCATGTAATAAATAGCATTGGTTTCGGAATTATTTTTTTTCAATCTTTTTTATTATTGAACAATACAACGTAGAACAGCATCGTTTGAGTTAGTGTTTTCTTTTACATAATTACATCAAAGTTTACAAAGTAACTAATTACAATTCATATAATTTTTGACTTAATAATAATAACTTGTATTCTACTTAATATTACTAATGTATTTTAAATGCTTCTTAGATGCTATTCAAAATGTATTAATTGGTATAATTTGGATGGTTTCCGGCAGCGCATTATAACATTTCATCCTTTTATAAAGTAAACTGTTTTGTGTAATGGTTTCATTATTTTTTGGTAGTCTGATTTCTTTGCATATTTCTTGTATTATGGTACCTTGTCTGTCTTATTTTTTAAATATATAAATTTATTTATTTACGCCAAAAAAGGTTTTACATAATTTATCTAATATACACTCATAAGTAAAGAAAGTGTGTCTAATACCGTAGAAAGAATTTCCTTTGTCAGTACGTACGACCATACAAGTGTGAACTTTTGAAATGTTGAACTGAAGTTAATTGAAATAATCAAATTTAAAAAATAATCTTTTAAAATCTCTACCTACCTAATAAAGTACCTACCTATGAAGTATTTAAGCAGAGATTATTCTATATTTGAAATGGACGGATTGAAGCAACTAATATCTTTTTCTTTGCAAGTCAAGTTTGTTGTGATTTTTCACGGGTAACAAAACTAGTTTTGAATAATTGGTAATTGATAAGTGTCGTTACATCGCCGCGGGTTTTTTTCAAACTTTCCAAATGCATCAATCAAATAATTATATTAACGTAAGTAATAAACATAATGTAACAGCAATTTGATATTATATATTGATACAGGCTGATTTTATTAAATGCATCTATTTTGGCGATAGTAAAAACATGGAAAAATAATAATATATTCGGCATATTTTTTTACAAGAATTCATCAATTCAATTTTTTTCCTACATATTCTATGATATCTTATTTGCAGTAAATTTGGCATTATACTTGTAATCCTTACGATAAAACTACGCCAGCCTGAAATAATGAAGGTCAGAAATATCAACGGATTTTACTTTGATAAGGATTACGATTATTCAGCCGATAATCGTACGATTATGATTATTCAACATATAATCGTAAGATAAACAATCTAAAACTATGTTACCCTTTGTATTCTGACGATGCGCTGCTGATTTCTATCAGTATGGAAGATTTACGGTCTCTCGTGTCTAGGATGAACGAAGTGTGTATACAAAATGATTTAATGATGAATGTAAGCTAATCATGGTGTTTGAAAGAGAGAGTACGAAAACAGCGTGAAATATACTTGGATAAAGTGGATGAGTTTTTATATTTGGGAAGTATGTTTACGAGGGATGGAAAGACTGACAATGATATTGAAAGAAAGGTAAGTGCAGGAAAATCCATATTATAAATTACATATTCACAACGCGCTAGCAGTCCACAATGGAGTGCTGATACCAACAATGATTTACGGCAATGAGGCATGGAACTAACAGAGGAAATATGAAAGAGACTGAATGCTGTAGAAATGGGATCCCTAAGGGGTATGTGTGGTAAAACTATGTATGACCGTGTTACAAATGTGGAGATCTGCAAATAACGCATGCTCAATCAATAAGATTAGGAAAGGAACGTTTATACGGTTTGATAATGTAGAGTGGATGAACGAATATATGACGCGAAGGTGAACGGTACAAGAAGTCGGGGTGCCCGAGAAAGACATGGCACTATCAAGTGAATCAAATTCTTGAGTCGGACCAATTCAAGAATCAGAATAATGGAAGAGTATGTATGCGACAATGTATGAATGTGAAAGAAGCTAAGAGTGTTCTCAGTGTTCTCTCGATGAAACGGCGTGATGGTAAAGTTAGCAAATCAATCGTAAGATTATTATTATTACAACTTTCCGAAAATGCTTCCAAAGACAATACTTGTCTTAGATAGAGCTAAATAATGAAAATATAATATCGTCGCCAGAAAGGCAAAAGGGCTGAAGCGCCATTTTAGGAAGTTTACACCCTTGGAGAAACAATGTATGGAGAGAGAGCTAATTATTTTTACCCAACCGATACAAACTTGCGATAAATCACTTTCTCGGGGTTTTTACGTCGTACACCATGAGAGAGAAAGAGACAACAAATATAATACTCCGCTTCTATGTACTGTCACAATGATCTTGGGCTCCTGGGTCGCCGCGAGACTCCGCCCACATTTTTTTTATTATGCCACTAAACTTGACACAACTTAACGGTTTTTTAGGTTAGATGCTATATTTTTGTTGATTTCAATACTGTGAAAAAGTGGTTTTACGAATAAACAAAAACATTATGTCGATATGTGATATGAATGAATGTATAAATACCCAAGCCTCAGTCTTAGCCCCGCCCAGGTCCGCCCAGTCAGGTAAAGATCATCAAAAACTGACTACACTGCCTTGGGTAGATACCACTCTATATACTGTAAGTTTACACTAGAGCAAAGCACCAGTTTTTTTGTTTTACAATAAAATTCACAAGTCTTCGGTGCCTGGTTGGATTTTGAAAAAAAAGTCACAAAATTGTGTCGCTTGAGTCAAGCCTTCTCCCAAACGGCAAATATATTTTAGATGACTGAAGGGCCACGAAAGTCTTCAGAATCAAACGATAGTCAGAGCATTCGATGCAGAAAAAAAATCTGATCAAAACTGTATGTTTAAATCATTTTTGATAAAAGTGTCGCTTAAGCCATTTTGCCCTCCCAGCGACGATATTATGTTGCATATTATTGTTTTAACATTTTAAAAATACTTTTATTAAGACACCACCTTTATTTACCATTTTAAATAAACATATTATTCGAACATAATTGAAGCACCATGTATGTATGTAATAAAATAATTTGCCTTGGAGCCAACGTTCGAAATAATTTGAATATTCAAATGTAGAACCGAATGTGTTTGCATGTTCGAAAAAGCTAGCTTGGCGGTGTTGAAAAAAAAACGCTACGACACGCTTTAACCAGACGACAGCCATCCTGATATAAACTACCGTGGAACAAGCAGTGCAGTCGTGGAATTACACACATTTAAATATAGAACGTTGGAAATAGAATTTGAAATAATTCAATCATTAGTGTTTACCTCTACGGCAGAGTGTTAAAGTTTTTTTTTAACGCCCCTTCTCTGTACTCTTCAAGAAAACTGTATTATATTTTAATCATTAATAATAACAACGTGAAAAAATGTCCTATGAATACGGTATTTGTAGCAGCCATGAACACCAAATGACCGTTATCGTAGAAGCCTTTAAGATATCCGTTCTTAGATCCAATCAAATATCAAACTACTCGTATTAACTGCAATAAATCGAAAATTCAACCTTACATAAATACATGATTTATAGATTTCTAACATTCAATTTGCAATTAATATTCGTTAAGTACTTTTATAAAGAACAACTTTTTAACAAAACAACTTTTTTTCTACGCCTGCTCTCAACACAGGAATTCCTAGCGAGACAGGCACTGAACTACCACCTTTAAGCCTGATTCACACCAACGTCCGGTTCCGCTCAGTGCCGATATTGTTCCGCAAGAAAACTTATTGATATGGTATGAATATCAATCAAGGAGTATGTGCCAAGACAAATTTGTGTGGCAGTATATCCTTCTGCCCACCCTTGTGATATTTAACTACTTATTTAGTTAAATAATTATTTTGAAGTGTAAAAATACTTACAACGCAGATTTTTTTTTTTTTTAAACTATTTTTTTATCACAAAATAATATTTTTAATAATTAATAATTTACAAAAATATTATTTAGTGATAAAAAAAATGGTTTTGATAAAAAAAACTGCGATGATAGTATTTTTAAATAATTATTTTGAAGTGTAAAAATACTTACAACGCAGATTTTTTTTTTTTTAAACCATTTTTTTATCACTAAATAATATTTTTAATAATTAATAATTAACAAAAATATTATTTAGTGATAAAAAAATGGTTTTTGATAAAAAAAACTGCGATGTTAGTATTTTTACACTTCAAAATAATTATTTAACTAAATAAGTAGTTAAATATCACAAGGGTGGGCAGAAGGATATACTGCCACACAAATTTGTCTTGGCACATACTCCTTGATTGATATTCATACCATATCAATAAGTTTTCTTGCGGAACAATATCGGCACTGAGCGGAACCGGACGTTGGTGTGAATCAGGCTTTATGTTGTAATTTTTGAAAAGAATAAAAAAAATTAAAAAAAATAAAAACATTTTTTTTTGATAGTGAATACCGCACAAGAGTCCCAACTGCTCCCAATCCCAACCGTCTGGAGCCAGTGGGACTATGGCAGTCCCAATTGGGGTATGTTGTGAGGCTGAAGGTGGTGGGGAGGATAAAGAGATGGGGAAGAGGAAGGTTGTTAAGTACCTGGCGATTCAGATCTGGTAACTAAACAATCCATTTCAAGCATCCTTTTCATTCTGAATGGTGGTCTTTCACCAGGGCGATATTAAGAGTATCTACCACTCTGGAACGCTCCGCAAATATACTATATATTATTTTATTTGAATTAAAATGTGAAATAACACATATCAATTACGTAAAATTTATTTGCGCACGTCGGCATTTCAACCCGCGACCTCTGGATTCGCAGTCAAGCGTCTTAACAACTCGACCACGGAAGCCGTCTCACACCGAGGAACACCTCGATATTTCCAGGCTACCCCGGATGAGAGACTGAATGAAGACGTTCATTTTAGATTTTATGTTAATATTTAGCCATGATAAATATTATATATTAAAACATGAAAATGTGTAGCGGAGTTGCTCTGTTGATTATTTTAATTTTAACTGTGATGTTACTGTAGAGGTAACGACTAGTTACTTTAAAATTGGAATTAACTTTAAAGCATCTGATAGTATTAATACGCTAAGCCGTCTTCTGCACACGATTCGTTAACGCTAATGTCTGCAAAAACAATACTGGTAAATATCACTCACACGTAAAAAAAGTTTGAAATTTTATTTCGATTGCGCAACTTTGCGATTTACTTATTTTACTTTATTCAATAGTGAAATAACAATTATAATACCCGAGTCACATATACAAAAAATAACTCCGAATTTATTCTACAATTCAGAAATTTAAAGTTCACTGCTATAAAATACAAAATTAATTATTTATATTTTTGAAACTGCCAATTCGTGATAAAAATCCATTGTAATGATTGAAAAATGACATTTTTTACCCTTTTTCATAATGATTAAAAAATAAAATATTTTATCATTTTTTCGTAATAATTTTAATCAGAGCAGACTAGAAACTACCCCAATATTAAATATTTAAATAATGTTAAAAACAAAAATATGAAACAGAAACTAAAAAGAACAACTTTATCAAAAGACGGCAGCCTATAATCGGAAGAAATTCAAATATCAATAATTTTCAATAGAAGTATGAAATCGTTTAAAAATGTCGCTTTCTAATGAGGTCTTGATGGCTTGGTTGGCAGAGTGTTACTCACGGATAGAGTAGAGGTTTCGAGTTCGAGTCTCGGTCATGACCATCGTTCTTTTTAGTTTCTGCCTTTTTTCTGTTTCATATTTGTGTGTTTGGATTATTAATATTATTTAAATATTTACTAATTACTTTGCTTACGGAGATACAGGCAACAAGTAATATATGCGGCGCAGTGTCCTCTCTGCCTACCTCTATCCGACAATCGACAAGTAGACGGTACGTCATCGTCACATTTGCAACAATACCAACAAAAGGTCTCGCCTACGCCCATGTGTTTATTGTAATATATTCATAAAATGCGAGGTGTGTACATTTGTTCATTCTTCTGTTAGTGAGTAAACGCATCTGCGAGACGTAGACAAGCCGAACATCACTGCATACATTTTAAAAGTGAAAACGCGAGGTTGCATAATGTGTAGATTATTATAGTAGAACCAGTCTATTTCATGGAGATGCATCACCACTAAAATAGATATTAAAAAAGAGTGAATACCACACGATAGGTCTACTGCCCGGAGCTTTGGGACTATGGTATTCCTAATCAGGGCCATGTTGGGAAGCTGAAGGAAGTGAGAAGAGGAAGGAGGTGAGAAAGAGAAAGGTTGGGAAGTACCTGGATATTCAGATCTGGTTACTCAAGACGGCAATTGCTATTTCAAGCAACGTTCCGATTCTGGATGGCGGTCTTTCATCAGGACGAAAGAAACAATACGTATCACTCCGGAGCGTGTCGCCAATATGCTATATACTATTTTAGTTGTATTATATGGGATATGACACATAATCAAAATTTAATTTAATTTATTTGTACACGCCGGGTTCCGAACCCGCGATCCAATGCTGAAATCGGGAAAAAAAGGAGTAACCAATCTAAACATTGCGAGAACACTCAAAAACAAATTTTATAATAACCAATAGGCGGTAAAACCATGTATGCTCGTGTTAAAAATGTGGATATCTGGAAAGAATGCAAGGCTGATGTAAGCGTAATGAATAGGATCAAGAAAGGGACGCTTAGATGGTTTGGGAATGTAGAGCGAATGAACGAAGAAAGGAGTGTGAGAAGGAATGGAAGAAGAAGTCGAGGACGCCCGAGGAAGACATGGCACGATCAAGTGAATCTAATAATTAAGTCGGGCTATGTGAAGAGTCAGAATGACAGAAGAGTATGTATGAATGCGAACGAAGCAAGAGTGTGTGCCGAGACAGAGTCGTACGGCAGTCCGTTATTTCTGTCTGCCCTTGCGTGATGGTTAGTTAGTTAGTTGCCCAATAACTAGATTTGGCCCAGAATCTTGCACGTTTTATTTTCCGATCACAAACGGCCTTTCGACCGGGCAACCCCGGGCTCGTAGTAATAATATTGTTATTGAGATTAGTGTGGCAAAGTGGTTCCGCGGTCGGGCCCATATTTGGCCACTGAAGCCTGCTCGCCGAAGGCATTCCGCCCACTGCTCAAATCACAATAATATCATCATAACTTGTGCGCAGACAGTGTGCTGGTGTTTTTGTGAGATTTACTTCGATGTAGTCTTCAAATCTTGGGACCTCTGCCCTAAGCAGAGAATACCGGATTCGACAGAAATAAAATGAACCGTGAACTCGAAAATCTAATCGAGGGAGCACTTGTGGAGAAGGCCAAATCCCACCCTGGGATGTACACAGCAATGATGATGAATAATTAGAATCAGAGAATAATAGAAGCAAAAGTTGTCTGAAAAAGAACTACCGATTAGGAAAATCTGTGTTTTAGATATAAGGCAACTTTATGCCAAACCTTGGAGTAACAATGTATGGAGAGAGAGCTAATTATTTTTACCCAACCTATACAAACTTGCGATAAATCACTTTCTCCGGGTTTTTACGTCGTACACCTGAGAGAGAAAGAGACAACAAAAACAACACACCGCTTTTATGTACTGTAAGGATGATCTTAGTCTCCCGCGTCTCTGGGGACTCCGCCCACGTGTTTTCATATGCGACTAAACTCGACACAACTAAACGGTTTTTTAGGTTAGATCAAAAACTGACTTCATTTCCTTGGATAGGTACCACTCTATTTACTCTAAGACTATCGCCTTTATATTATAATGTAGAAGAAAAAAAACAAAAACTTTGAGATGGACTGACGACTCGAAGAGAACTGCCGATTTCAGATGGACGAGTGCCGCCTAGAATCGTCAAAATCAGAAAAAAATGAAGAAGGATTATGTCCAAAGCTGGACGCCAGAAGGATCAATAAGAATTAAATAGAACTTTGAAGTATCTCTTTAATAAGTTGGCAGGACGAAGGAGTGTAGGGAGGTATAAACTTAAAAACTTACGTGAAGGCAAACACCGCAACCTTGGTACTAGAAAATTGAGGTTATTTTTATTTATTATTTTTTTAATAATATTTGGATATTGATAAATAAGCGCCAGAACGCTACTATCGATGATGAACGATCGCCAGAGGTCGCGGGTTCGAAACCTGACGCGTGCAAATATTTTGTATTTACATTATTTAAAATAACCTTAGAGTATACTAGAGGTAGCCCAAGCCAGGGCAGTGAAGTCAGTTTTGGACTTGTTTTTGATGATTTTAACATGACTCGGCGCAAATGGGCGTGGCTAAGACTAAGGCTACGGTATTTATACATCCATTCATATCACATATCGACATAATGTTTTTGTGTATTTGTAAAGCCACTTTTTCACAGTATTTTTATCAACAAAAATATAGCATCTAACCTAAAAAACCGTTTAGTTGTGTCAAGTTTAGTGGCAAAATAAAAAATGTGGGCGGAGTCCCGCCGTTAACCAGCGAAGATAGCCAGCTTAAGATCATTGCGACAGTATATAGAAGCGGTCCAAGAAATTTGTTGTCTCTTTCTCTCTCATGGTGTACGATGTAAAAACTCGGAAAAAGTGATTTATTACAATTTCGGATGGGTTGGGTAAAACAAATTAGCTATCCCTCCATATATTGTTACTTCAAGAAAATAACATACAGTGAATTTGTGGTACGTTCAAGAGTGACGGACATAAAAACAGTAGTAGAAATAATTTAAATATTGTCACGTTATTCGTAAGATGAGAAATATCTACTTTGACGGTCTCCGTGGTCGAGTGGTAAGACGCTCGACTACGAATCCAGAGGTCGCAGGTTCAAACCCGGCGTGCGCAAATAAAATGAATTTAATTAATATGTGTTATAACACATTTAATTAATATACAATAACAGACGGTATATTTGCGGCACGTTTCAGAGTGAAAGAGAGTCTCAGTATACCCTGGTAAAATGCCACCATTTAGAATCGAAATGTTTTTTGATATGGGTTTAATCGTGTTTAGTGACCACATCTGAATAGCCATGTACTTCCCAACTTTCCCATTCCCCTTCCCACTCTCTTCAGCCTCCCAACACTCCCTCATTAAGGGTGTTATAGTTCCACTGGCTTCGGGCACATAACATAAAGTTCCCAGTTTGTACGAACCTCTAATTCATTCAGAATATTTATTTAATTTCCTCCTTTTTTCATTTGGTTTCCTTTATTTTTTCAATAAAGCTGTTTAGTTATTTTGCGAAGGCTGATGAAACATGTTGATAATCGAGTTAAAATTGGATAATTTCATTTCGCCCAAGACGAATATATTATTTTTTCCTCAAATTTGCGACCTAGCCTAGGAAATGTGGTCTTTCCTAGTTAGGCAGGTTGAACGTTGTACTATGAAACTATATGTTTTTTATGGCATTTTGACCTTGTCGTCAAGTTTAGTATAATATGCAGTGTTGCCATACGTGTTTTCGCATTAAAAAATAAATATATATTTACTCGTATATATATATTTATTTTTTTAATGGCTTAAGCTATCGCTTAAGTTATCGCTAGCCATCACTGAAGTTATTTCTTAAGTTAATCGTTATCGGTTAAGATTGTCCCTTAAGGCTCAGCACTTACTATGTCTCTAAACGTCATTTTGCGGCATTATAATACAAGTAATACTGCACATGAATTATCTGTAAATCCTACGTGGGCAGTCAGAAAAATGTCTAAGGTTTCCAATGAATACACGTTTTTATCTGTAATCTATTAAATTAAATTAAAAACATACGTAAATGTCATTAAACAAGTGCAGTTTAAAAACCGACGCAGCCATTTTCGAACGTTTTACCTAAAATTAACTTAATTATTACCTAGTATGTATTTCATAAATCATTTAAAAGATTACTGTTTAAAAGTTGTATTCACTGGAAACCTTGGACATTTACCTAACTACCCGTACAGAATTAACAGATACATCATTTGTAGTCTTGGAGAAACAATGTATGGAGAGAGAGTTAATTTTTTTTACCCAACGTATACAAACTTGCGATAAATCACTTTCTTCGGGTTTTTACGTCATACACCATGAGAGAGAAAGAGACAACAAACATAATACTCCGCTTCTACGTACTGTCACAATGATCTTGGGCTCCTGGGTCGCCGCGGGACACCGCTCACATTTTTTATTATGCCACTAAACTTTACACAACTAAACGCTTTTTTTTAGGTTAGATGCTATATTTTTATTGATATCAATACTGTGAAAAAGTGGTTGTACGAATAAACAAAAATATTATGTCGATATGTGATATGAATGGATGTATAAATACCCTAGCCTTGGTCTTAGCCACGCCCAGGTCCGCCGAGTCAGGTAAAAATCATCAAAAACTGACTACACTGCCTTGGATTGATACCACTCTATATACGCTAAGTTTACACTAGAGCAAAGCACAGTTTTTTTTTGTTTTACAATAAAATTCACAAGTCTTAGGTGCCTGGTTGGATTTTGAAAAAAAAATCAAAAAACTATGTTGCTTGAGTCAAGCCTTCTCCCAAATGGTTTGTAGTATTGCTTGTATTAGAAAGCCAAAAAATGTGTATTTTTGGGTGCTGACCCTAAAGTTATCGCTCAAGTTTAAGGCATCCGTTAGTCTGCTGCGGACGTATAGTGAATGAATCTCCGTGGGTCGTTTCATTAAAATGCGGATCGTCCGCGCTGACTGTCGCCCGCACGGACGATCCTCGGGCCGCACGCACCAGGCGTCCGCGTCACGGACTACCGCACGACCAAGAGTTTCCACGAACAGAGATTTCTTGCGGCGTATTTGCCACTTGTTCACCGAAACCATAAGATTTACACTAACTCTTATTGAAAAAAAAATCGGTGACCGCTGTGGGATTCGAAATCAATCCACCCGACAGCCAGCCGAGCTTCTTACCCACCGGGATATCGATAGCCTATCTCCGATTTAATAAAATACGAAAGTGATATCGTCGATGGAAAGGGAAAAGGGCTTAAGCGACACTTTGGTCAAAAACGAGTTGAATATGCAGTTTTGATCAGTTCTTTTTTCTGCATCGAATGCTCTGACTCTCGTTTGATTCTGAACACTTTTGTGTTATTATTTGGGAGAAGGTTTGACTCAAGCAGTTAACTCATTGAGAGCATTGATTTACCTAAATGATTTTTTTTTCAAAATCCAGCCAGGTACTGAAGACTTTAAAGTGCTCTGGTGTAAACTTCCCAAAATGGCGCTTCAGCCCTTTTGCCCTTTCGGCGACGATATGCAGGCGTTTCGTATCTAATTTATTTGGGAATGTCAAAGGTCGCACTATTGCATACTGGTATCATCGGCTATAATGATAATGAAGTAATCACAAGTTGTCGCTCCAAAGGCAATCGGAATCTGTGCATAAATTTATTGAGCTACGTGGAAAACACATATTTGTGTTTTTGGAATGTTGAGTCATTTTTTATTATCGTTTTTGTGTTACGGAAGCCTTTGTTGTTTTGATGACCTTGCACGTAGATTGACAAAATAGCGAACGTTTTAATATTTTGTTACATTTATCAAAAAAGTATTTTCAAATACGACAGATATTTAATTTTTTTTCGTAGAAGTTCGACTTATTTAATGAAAATGAAATAATAACTTTGTATAATATAATATAGATTTTATTAAAAAAATATTTGAACGACCGGTTTCGCTTCGCCTAAACATAAAAAAAGAGAACAGTAAGAAAACAAAATAATAACATTTAAATTATAACAAAGAAACAGAGAGAAAGAGACAGATAATATGAAATGAAAGAGGCAAAACATTGACTGAAGATGTGATAAAAGAATAATGAGAAATTTTATGAGTTTGGGGGAAATATACCTAATATTGGACTACTGGACAAATTTAATTACGATTATCAATTTTAATGGCTTTCTTTATTTCCAGCGCTTCAGTATTCAAGTATTTAATCTGTTGCCATGACCGTTTTTATGGAAAATATGAGCACCGGTACTTTTATTGAAAAAAATTATGGTCATAAAAATTAAAATAAAATCTGTGGTCTGATACAAAGTTATCATTATTCATTTTCATTTTATATTTTTTAATTTGTGATTTCATGCGTCTTGCCTGTTTTGTTAAGTTTTAGTTTACTGGAGTAAGGGCCGATATTATGATGTCCTATTATATTTGGCGTTGGATAAAAACACCCTGATATCTTTATTACATACAGATATCACTAGCTGCCCCACCATGCGTTAAAACTGTGCAAAAACATAGGCGTCATTTTCGAAGGAATGAAAGAACTCTAAAAATGTCTTAACCCTCCAAAGCTTACGACCGAATTTCAGCACTCAAAAAAAATACACCCTTTTTGGATTTCTAGTACAGCGAAAACTACAAACTATTTATCTGTGAACTCCATACGCGTAGTTAGAAAAATGTCTAAGGTTTCCGATGAATACAATTTAAAAAAAGTTATCTTTTAAATTATTTATGAAATGCGTATTGTAATTTTAAGTAAAACTTTAAACTGCACCCTTTACTGACATTTTAGTATGTTTTTCATAGAATTTAAAGGATTACAGGTAAAAAAATGTATTCACTGGAAACCTCAGACATTTTTCTAACTACCCATAGAAAATTTACAGATAAATCATTTGTAGTACTACTTGTATTAGAATAGTACAAAGTAACGTTTAGCGTCATTCTTGAGTGCTGACCCTTAAGCCAAAATTTTAGATATTATTCGCCATTAACCGAAAGCGCAGCTCTGACACCCATAAATACATTTCTGCCGATTTCCATGACCTAATTTATACATAATGAACATATTAATATTTACATAATTATCCGGCTAAGATGTTCAATATTAATCGAGGTATTATAATTTTACGTGAATTTGGTCGTTAGTGTGGAAGGCCGATAACGTAAGACGTTTGGTGTGACAATTCTGACCCAGAAGATGAAATTTTGAAGTACATAAGCTTATTAATTAGTATGGGACTGTCCGTCGTAAGATTACGAAAACAATGTTTTCTACACCAGATCAGACAACTCCCTGGAACATAACAGTTTTTTATGTGATTCCGTTTAAAAAAAATGTTTGCACTAGGCTTGTCCACTTTATTCAACTTTTAATAGCTATTTTGTGTACAGGAAACAATTTGTATAAGATAAAGAATTAACTTTTTTTTGAACAATCAGGAGTACCTCAGGGTTCTAATTTAGGTCCGATCTTATTTTCCATATTTATAAAAGTTATTTCAGACTATTTAGAACCCAAAAGAGGTGAATTACTCTGTCATGTTGGAGGGTTCAGAAAAAAATCTAAGATTCCTCTACTCGAGGGAGTATGGTTACTACCCGTGGCTTTATCCTACTGACTTTCTCTTGGATATGCTCGGAAAGTTACATCATACATATGGGTGAAAAAGGAAGTGTAGTTTGTGTTCATTGCTACATATTTCTTTGGATTGATTCGTGGATGGTCCGAAAGCTCGTTTATCACGGAGAGCGTTTATTTCTATGTTCATGATGGGTATCTTCGCCATCTACAATATATATGGTTTTTGACACTCGGCCTGCAAGACTAACTTGCCAATGGTCATGCCAGTGGGAAGAGAAATCTTATTATTGAATCGAATCGCTTCGGATGTTGATATGTTTTGCATCAATGAGACTGCTTTCAAACGGCAAGCATTGTTGTTGTTTGTGTAATCATACTTTTGTTATTTATAATAACAATAACAATAATTCAAAATTGTTTTTTTTTGTCTTTATTTTACTTTCATTCAAATACATATTTTTACGTGTCGTTTTATTTTTATTCTTTACGAAAGTTGTATAAAATGCTATGCGCCCTTACTTATTTTCTATAACAAATGCTTTAAAATTGTCTGTTTTGTAACGTTTTTTAAATAAGAAATAAGTTAATTAAATTTACAAAACTTGTAAATAACTGAAATATATTATATTTGATTACCATTCAAGTTTTAACCATGCCTTTGCATTAATATAATATACAAAGCCATGGTCATTATATTTACATTATATCTACTAAAATAAACAGAGAAGTCATTTGTATAACAATAGGCGTATTGATTTGATTTACATACTTAATATAACTGATTACCAGAAGCGTGCACTCCACAAAGGCACATAAGCACTGCCCATCCTGCCGCATAAAAATATGTATTATATTGGATTAAATAATATGAAATTATTGCAAAATAAATCTACACTTTCAAAAAAAACGCGCGAAATTTAGCTAGTCGCATCGCTGCGAGCGCTTCACCGACCGTCCTACTAGAATGTGGCAAAGAGAGTAACTACATATGCTCAAACGCCGCCAACGTCAGAGTAGATTATTCTATGTTCATTAGACTACACTAAATATGTATACTGTGAGCTGTTTCCCGTTCAAGTGGCATGTTAGTATCTTTGTTAGTGTCTAAGGCAGTGCTTTTACAGAACAAATCCAATAGCAATCAGTGATATTTGTTGGTGCCTATCTCTATTATCAATTAATCCCCTATTTCTACTTACTAAGCATTTACATATTGTTGCTTAACGTAAACACTTTATAAAGAACATCTAATTCAGTTGGCTCTGAGTTAGCACTGAAATGTTAAGATTTTCATTATAAATTATAAGGTATTAGCGAATATAAATTGGACATTAAAAGATGGAAATCGATGTCGAAAATACAGCTGAGATGCAATTTTGTTTATTTTTGCTTAAATCTCTGATTGAATCTTTGAATTAATTTACTCCATACAAGAATTCGGTCTCGAGTGTGGAGGCCTGTCCAACGCTTATAGAGCTTTAACATCACAAGTGAGAAGTGTCGTCATTCAGTGGGTTTCTAATGTTTCCGGAAACCTTATGTTCAAAACCAACATTCACATTCTACGTGACAATTTAAAGATAAATATGAAATAATAAGAAACGTAGTAGGCAGTCCGTCTCGTGGTTTTGAAATCTGTGTTACTGACAACCTGCAGGGTAAAGATTTTTATAATGATAGCCAACTTCCGATAGGAGAGGGCTTTGGAAGAACAAGTCTAATACATTACATAATCGGTATGTGACTGTTACACCAACGCAAAATACAATCTACACCAAAACTGCAAGTTTTTGCGTGGTTGTATCGACATGCTTACGATCTTGGAGTTACAATATAAGGAGGGATATCTAATATTTTTACCCAACCTATACAAATTTGCGATAAATCAATTTCTTCGGGTTTTCACGTCGGATACCATGAGAGAGAAACAGATAAGAAAAGGCGTCACATAATATCGCAGCACTTCTAAGTATGTAAGGATGTTCTTCCTCCGCGCTAACTTCGCATCATCGAGCCGCATAGTTTACGTAAACGGTTTTTGAAGTTGTTTCCTATATTTTTGTTGATTAAAATACTTGCAGTGGTTATACAAATAAATCAAACACTAAGGTGATATGTGCTATGCGTGGATGTTCAAATAAGACCAAACGAAGATTATAGAACATCACGTTTCAGAGGTATTCCAATATTTTTCAGTTTTAAATATTTTTGACCGAACTTTAGAATTTTCTCATTTATAAAATCAACAAACAGCTTCCATGATTATTTAAGCAAACTTTCTGTTATTAGGTTTTGTGTGATATTTTGTCTTTATAAATCATTTTTACGGTGTATTGATTTGATATTGGTTTGTTTAATGTGTTCAAATATATTTATTAAAAATGTCCGAATTTTAGGCGGTAACTAATAGGCGATCCAACATGCTTGAATATATATTTATCTCCTTATATCTGGTGTGTCTATAAAAACTCTAGCCATACCCGTTGTCGACTTTATGCAACTCGAGTCAGTATAAAGTCAACAATATTGACTACACTGTTTCGCACAGCTATCTCTCCATTTCATCCAAGCTTAAGATCGTATTGCGCATGCTCCTCTTGGCCTTAGACAACCAAACAGGATTCCTTTTTTTTTTGTATTGCCGGATTTGGCTTATCCCCGCATACGCTCTATCTGTTGGGTTGGATTTTTGTATTTTGCTAATCATTTTCGATCGTATTTTGCGTCTGTGACAATCGAGTGCCAGTGGTAAGACGCTCAACTACGGATCCAGAGGTCGCGGGTTCGAACCCGGCGTGCGAAAAAAAAAATTATTTTAATTAATATGTGTCATATCACATTTAATTGATATTGATTAATTTGATTTTTATTGCTTTTATGTCAGCAAACAGAATAACATGACGTAGCGTAGTGATGATGAATTTTAGTTTGCATAATGTAAAGGTGTGGCAAGCATTGTTATTGAAAAATAATCAATACGACATAATAAAAGATAGCTCATTTTGTACTACTCGATACATTGGTATAGAGTTCACGAGGTGAACCCGCAGATAATAAAATTAAATGGGCTCATTGAACCCATTGACATGTGAATTTTTCCAACATTGAAATAAATATCTCCAAGTAATGGTTGGAAGTGACATTGTTTTTCATAATTGTTGTTGAACATTAGAAAAAACATTCAAGTCAAAGCCAAGGTCAAGTCAAAGTTTTGGTAGAGTGGTAAAGAGTGACAAAAATCATTTAGATTGGTACCAAAAATTTCAAGACCATGGCTTGAGTTAACAAGTGTCGACATTCTGGACAGTGGAGAATGATACCCATAATTAGTAGAGTGATGATTGAGGGACAGCAATTCGATGTTTCTGAGTCTACGGCAACGAATGTTGAACTGGACGAGTTGCAGCAAAGAAGATGAGTCAATAATACAATTAATAATTTTGAAAATGAAAAATCTAATGAAGCCATCGTAGATTGTGTAGATCTCAAAAGCTAAAATACCAAACAGAATCACTTTGATATTTGCAACTACTCTAGAATATTGATTGCCATTCGATATTTTTGGGCATGCTTCATGAAACTATCCTAAGGTTATGTAGGGCCCAAAGCCACCAATGGGTTGACCATGTAGAGAAAACGACAGATTATAGGAAACTGAAAATCATGACTACATGGGTGCACCAGAAGAAACGAACTAGATGTACACACCAAGAAATATGTAGGTTGACGTGGAAGAAGATTGGAGCAGGGTGAAAATGATGGCATAGATTGGGGAAGAGATGGATTTATCTTTTTCGTTCTCTTATTTTTGCACTGACACTCTGCGCTGACCTGCTTACAAAATATTTCAAAGTGGAAATTTCTTTGAACATTTGATACCAGACCTGAATTTTATAACTAATTAAAATAATTAGATGCTTTGATGGGTATTGTATTATGAAACAAACGGAAATCTCCACCAGTCTTAATGATTTTTTTTTTTACCTGAAAAATTGATTCTTAAATGATGTTTCTTTCTATATGTTGAAAAAAAAGTGATTACTATTTCAAACAGGTTGCAATTTATTGACATCTAAAGTTTTCAGTTTATTTGAAATAACAATTTAAAAGTTTGACAATGTCTGAATTTTCGTTTATAGTCACTATCATTAATTTAAATTATTAAAATAAAGCATGTGTTGCGTAATGCTAATGTGACACAAGGGTCGCATATTTAAGTTCTCAATTTCTAATCATTAGGTGGATAATACTTTATCCACCTAATGATTAGAGATTACCACTCATCTGAGCGACTGTCCAATCTGCGTGCGACATCCACTAATGTACACCTAAACAGTGGGTGTATTACACAAGGTAATCCTTCTCACTATATAAATAGTTTTAGCTTCCTGTACGAGGCCTGTTCAAAATAAAAGGTGAATTTTGAATTTTCGCGGGCTGTGTACATTCGATTATAGATTTTTTTTTGTTATGTTGGTACACATATGTTTATCATATGTTAGCATTATCAGCCATTTTGGATTAGTGGTTTGTTTTTGACGTTTTTGTGTGTTCTTCGATTTTTTACTTTAAAAAAAATTGGATCAAAAAAAAATTTCACTCAGTCAACATTTTCACCATGCCATGGCCATGTATACTGTAATATTCGAATTTATTCTAATTATTAGCTTCCACCGACTTAAAGTTTTGAAGTGATTTCATTATTTTTCACTGGCTTATGCATACTATTTTGACAATGATGTCACATCATACTAGAGTATTGTACTGTCAATGAAATTTTGAATCGATCGACTATACTTAAATATGCATGAAGATAATACTGTTTGACGGGATGTCCTATGTTTGGTTTGGCGTTTTTAGGCTAGGCCTAGCGAAGGCAAACATACTTTCGGCCTCGATTAGTTATTTACCATCGGAACACACAGCGGTAGATACTTGGATATCTTTGAATATTAAAACAATGCGGCGATGGACATAATCGAAATATCGACTACAGAAAAATCGATTACTTCATTTAAAAAAAAACGCCACAAATGTTAAAATTTAATTTACGTGAGCTAATCTTCACCCTGCATACTAAACCAGAACAACTGCTCTTGTACCAGTCACGTAAGTTTTGAAGCCAGGGAATACGGTGCCTTCCTCTACAACGTCTTTCATCAATCTTGTGTTTATCGTTCCCCATGGAGTGACTATGATATTGAAGTTTTCACCTTTTTTAAATCTAGTACAATTTCGCAATTTTTGACTATTCGATGAAAAATCTCTACGTCAATCTCTGTATCTGTCGAGGGGGTATTTTGACTAAGCACTATATATATATACTCATTTCAAAAGCTTATATCGTCCGTCTAATGGTTGGTTCAGTGTTCAGGTTTCAATGCAGTGCACAGAAGAATAGAAAAAATATATAACAACGAACCATTATGATAATTAACGGTTACGGAAGAGTTTTTTCATCTTACTGTAGGTTTTCCTAGGCATTTCGATGCAAACCCTTTCAAAATACATATATTATGTACAATCTTTTTGTTAAAAAAACCACCATTATGAATCAATTATCAACAGCAGCAGAATGTGCCATATGGTAAAATGAGGCCGGTTTACAATAAAGATTAACTTCAATCAGTTTTTCAAAAGCTATTGTTCCATAACGATATACTGAAAGTTTCGAAAAATCATGTTTTTATTCATTAGATAATCAATAGTTTTCCAATCTTATACAACGGTTTTCCAAACATCATGTATAAGGTGTTCGACCTTGCGCCTCTAAAGGGTGTTCTGTTATATCGATTTTCTACCATTGTGCTGACCCATAGAAATACACGTCATGTGTAGGTGCCATTATATTACAGTAACTACATGGTTATATTGTATGTCGGTATGTGTTAGGTAGGTACTGCATTCATTTGTGTATAACACACGCCATGGCAATTTCAAGAAGTGGTGATTCACTAATGGTGGAACCCATTAACATTTTTTTTACTAAATCTAATATGTAATCTAGAAAAATCACGATAACCGTGAACATTCGAGAAAATACTTGAACATCATGGAAATTCGTGAAAAAAATAGTGTAACGTTACGAAAAAAAACAGCAATATTTAACGATATAATTTCCTTGTGACACTTTCAAAATTGGAATGATGTATGCGAGTGTGAAAAATATTTCCATCAAATTTAACATTATTAAGCTTTGCTAATTTTAGTTTTTATTTTTAGTGACAGTTGTTTCGACATTCAAGGCCACTATCAAACTGTCGGACTATCTAATGTCTTTGAACGCCGAAACAGTTGTAATTAAAATTAAAAATTAAAACTAGCAGAACTTAAATATAATATTAAATTATAAAAATATATGTTATGTTAAAATTGCCGATCGATCGAGGAGTTGAAATGACATCATTCGATGACAGGTGAATTGATAGTATATTTCATCTGAGGTTCACATTTACTTTGTATTTTAATTAGGTGAGCCCTTAGAGTAACGTAGAGACCTAACTTTGCGAAATTTTGTCCGCACTTTTTGACCAAGCAATGACCAAAGGGTGTGGCCTAAACTCAGAGTAAAATCACTAACAGGGTTGTCACAAATTAAGTAAATTAGGTATTTTGTTGTGAGTAGGTAGTTGTAAATCATTAAAAAGAATGAATGTTGTATATTTTTTTGTTTATTCAAAGATACATTAATCAATAAGATTATTAAAATCTTATTTATAGATAAAAATATAAACGAATTAAATTATTAGTACAGAACATTTTATAATACATCTTATAAAATGAACTTCAGTTCCATCAACAAAATAGTTTACAAACAAAAAGTAAAATAAAAAAAATGTACGGTGATAACAGATGTTAAATCATTTTCTTAACCTTGGAGTAAGAATATATGGAGAGAGATCATTTTTTTTACCTATATAAATTTGCGATAAATCACTTTCTCTGCGTTTTCACGTCGTACACCATGAGAGAGAAAAGAGGCACAAAAAAATTTCACAAAACATGAAACCGCTTTTAAGTATTGTAGGGATGTTTTCCGTCCCGCGTTATTTTGTAAGGAAATTTCGAATGCAGATAATAATAACAGTGAACTTTGTGATATTTCACGTCAAGTGCGCTTCATACTTAATTAATTAAGCTAATAATTCTAACTAACAAGGAGAAAATAATATATAATATGTATACAAAATTAAAACTATCTAAATGCATGATCGTTATCATAAATCATCAGAGAACAGGTTCAGAAATGGGTACAATAGTGCATGTGCACATCAATAGATATAAAAAAAAACAATTAACTAGAAGCTAAGGGTATAAAAATCCAGATGAAACGTATGAATTCATATTAACATATTTGTTAAATCAAAGAAAAATAAATTAGATTTTTCGTCTTTTTTCATCCTTTGGAAATCTAAAAATAATTAAATAAATAATAATATTCCAATTTTGGCATAGCCCTGAATCTGAGGACGTAACCGAAATTATAAATATAACTAAGAGATAAACACTATTCTGTCTTTATCTGTTTGCCAACAATTTAGCGTTAGTATCATGAGAGAAAGAAAGAGACCGGGATATTTTCAGAAGCCGTACAATATGGGGATTCCCCCATGTAATGGTTTCTTATGTGACAGCTAGTAAATATCTCCAAGTTAAAAAATATTACGAATCCACTAAAACTCATTTCAAACGGAAGTTTATTATATTGGAACGAATAGTCCAAAGATTAATTACATATTGGTGTAAGTTACTAGTTGTTTTGTAGGTTAGAATGTTAAATATTTGAGATCTAACTAAAAAGACGATTTTTATGGTACATACGTGTGAAAACTGTTTGTTTTTGGTCCTTTTGTACTTCGATTGAAGCAACCAAGTATAGCACATATGGCCATGATGTTTTGCTAGATATCGGACAAAAAATAACTCAAGTTTTTAACTATTTACGCACTTTTGACAGTCCGTTCACTTGACACTCCAAACGTGAATGAAGTTCGTCCAGATCAATTAACCGCGGACATGGTATTCAGCACGCCCCAAATCGTGTATTGGTTTCAACAATTGTTTGTCTCTTTTTCTCATATGCGTATAGAACCGAGCATAAAGAGAGAGCTATATTTTGCGAGTTTGTCAACGATTTGTCACAAATTAGTACGGTCTCTTTATATTGTTACTCTAAGGGTGAGCCATTATGGATCGTGTTGACCGAATGGCCAAAATGTCTGTTTGCAAAGATGGTGTAGCCGATATGTATTAATGAATTTGTCAATGTAATTTACAAATTAATTAATCAGTTTGTAATTAATTTTGTAATGTCTGTAGTCGAGGTTTCCCAGTGGTTACGAATAGCAATACCATTTTTTACCTGAAACTTCTGAAAAGCACACCCTAGGTCCTGAAATAACAAGCCTCCGAGCATTTTTTTTCAAAAGCATCGACTTAATATATCGATGTCCCAAAGTCTGAGAATATGAAAATGATATATATCTTTTAGTGACAAAACGCTGATTAAGATAGCTGATTTAACGTAATTTATTTTTATATACCCTTAAAGGGATTTTATTTCTTTACGTCCATAATTTAAGCTTTAAAGAATTTACGTTATCAATACCAGTACCTACTCATATTATGTAATACATGTAGTAACATTATTAACTATAAATAATTTCCCTTGCGCGTAAGTATGCCCGTACGAGTGTGAACTTTTCAAATTTGGAACTGATGCTAATTGAAATTATAAAATTTAAAAAAATATCTTTTCAAATCCCTAATTGACTCGCCTTCTTTACTGCAACTCATCCAGTTCAACATTCCTTGCCGTAGACTAAAAAAATAATTGCTGTCCCTCAATCATCACTCTACTAATTATGGGTATCATTCTCCACTGTCCAGAATGTCGAGACTTGTTTACTCAAGCCATGGTCTTAAAATTTTTGGTACCAATCTAAATGATTTTTTGTCATTCTTTACGACTCTACCAAAACTTTCACTTGACCGTGGCTTTGATTTGAATGTTCTTTCTAATGTATATTTTGTCCTTTTTTTGTCATTGATGATTGTAATATTATGTATGAGCTGTTTTTTTTCTGTTGCCCTTTTTCCCATTTCGTGTTATACATTTTTTTGTAATTGGACAATAGTCCGTTAGTATATACATAAATCCCGACCTAACCATAATATGTTTTAGCAGACATTATTATATATTTCTAATAATATTTAAAATGAGTGGATTAAAGCATTTGATATTTTTTCTTGGCAAATCAAGCTATATCCCGTGATTTTTCACGGGTATCTAGTAAAATGTAAATACAAAGAAAAACCATCAAAAAACTATTTAATGGCAACCTTTGAATGAATAGATTTTAAGAGTTACTCATTAAAAACTCATTGTAGTTAAATACAAGGCTAAATGTGTTGACTGTCATTCCGTTTAGAATAACATAAGTTCAGATAGTTTTTTAGAAAAAAGACGTGTACAAATTTACAGCGTGCAAAAGATTTGTCATTTTCATGCCAAAACTTGTTCCAATGTCCGGTTCTCTAATTCACAAGGACGTCGTTTAGGACAGAAGTGGCGACTACACAACTGTCCTAAAAAACACCAAAAGCACGGTTTCTTGAAGTAACAATATATGGAGGGATAGCTAATTTGTTTTACCCAACCCATCCGAAATTGTAATAAATCACTTTTTCCGAGTTTTTACATCGTACACCATGAGAGAGAAAGAGACAACAAATTTCTTGGACCGCTTCTATATACTGTCGCAATGATTTTAAGGTGCTGGTTAACGGCGAGACTCCGCCCACATTTTTTATTATGCCACTAAACTTGACACAACTAAACGGTTTTTTAGGTTAGATGCTATATTTTTGTTGATAAAAATACTGTGATAAAGTGGCTATACGAATACACAAAAACATTATGTCGATATGTGATATGAATGGATGTATAAATACCGTAGCCTTAGTCTTAGCCACGCCCAGGTGCGCCGAGTCATGTTAAAATCATCAAAAACAAGTCCAAAACTGACTTCACTGCCTTGGCTTGGGCTACCTCTAGTATACTCTAAGCACGGTTTACACGCGGCAAGTCACTAGACAGTTTGGTTACCATCTTGAAGTAACAATATATGGAGAGAGAGCTAATTCTTTTTACCCAACCTATACAGATTTGGGATAAATCACTTTCTCCGGGTTTTTACGTCGTACGCCATGAGAACCCAAATTATCACACGGCTTTAAAGTATTGTTAGAATATTCTTCGTGTCCCGCGTCTCCGTTAACTCCGCCCACACGTTTTGATACGCGAAATAAATGAACATAACTCAACGGTTTATTAGGTTACAAGCTATATTTTTGTTTATAACAATACTGTAAAAAAGTGGTTTTACGAATAAACAAATACATTATTATGTATGTACATACATTATGTCGACATGTGATATGAATGGATGTATAAATACCCAAGCCCTAGTCCTAGCCACGCCCAGGTCTATCCGAGTCCGGAAAACATCATAAAAACTGACTACAGTAGCGCTCTCTCTTAAATATTGTAACCACTTACCACTGTCCACGTGTAAACCGGCCTTAACTATGTCTGAGTGTGTAGTATAACTGCTAGTGTTTTGGGTTACGCATTTGATTATATAAAAAAAATCCATCCCATTCCCACTCCACGCCTCTGTTCTCCTTAGGAAAGATCCCTTAAATGAAAAAGGATGCAGCTCCAAGTAGAAAAAACATGAAATATTTAACTTCAGTCAAATAAAAAATTTTCAAACAGTAACAAGTTCAGAACTTATGTATTTCTTTTTATCTTTTCCTTGCTTAGGGTTTTTAATCCAGTAAAGATTTTTCCCTAAGAAAACACTAATGTAAAAATAAACTCAGTCAAGTAAATAAAACCATCAGATGGTGATAGTAATAAGGCCTAATGAGCCGCAGTACTAGTTAGATAGACATTATGAGGGGTATTTGTATAAGCCCCAGCTAGTTAGTAGAGGATTACGAAAGAATCCATAAAATCAACAAAAAAAATCATTTGATTATATTACCGGTTCAGTTCCCGTCAAAGCGCAAAAAAAAGTTGTATTGATTTTTTCATACATATTGAGATACATTTTTCCATTGTCTGGACGCTGGTAATTACATAATATGTAATTACCAGCGTTTATATTATGCTTTTATATTATTATTATCATTTATGTTATTTTCTTAAATTTGATTTTTATGTTATCTCTTTCATTGTTTTCATTTAACTCATATGTATTATTATTTATATGGCAAACAGAGTATTGCACCCACCGCTCTGTTCCGCTGAAATAAAATGCTATTATTATTATTTAATAATAATATTTGGATAATTTGTACAGCGCCGTTTTTGTGAAAAATCACCCCAAGGGCGTTGATCTGGGTATTCTGCGCTAATCTGGGTATTGCAACGTTAATTTTCAAGTGTGAATAAATTAACTACAATTATAAAGCTGAAATCCGTTTCATCTGAGACAACGAAATCTCACGAATGTTGAGCTATAGTATCGTGAAATTTGCAAAGTTGAAATTTATAGGCCAACGTAACTCTCAGCTAGCAACGTCGTTTCTACCGTCGAACTTTGAAATTTCAATAGAAGCGTCAAAAAATACGGTGCGATAAGATTGTAATATAAAATTGTTTGATATTTTTCAATGGATTTTTCAATACGAAAAAAAGCATTCGAAAAACAGGTGTAGTAACTTTGAAGAGAAGAAGGGGGAATTTGTGCTTTACTATAGATACCCAACACCGTGTAGGTGGCTCCCTTACATACTGCATGCGAATCGATTTTCCGTATCTTACAAGATAATCTAATATTTAGTTACTTAGGCATCCCCTGCCGGAACCACCCCCTGTAAAGTAGATTTCATTATTGCCCGAGTGCTACGCCATTTCAACACACCTTCATAAATACCGGGTCATCATCGCCGTATCTTATCCTGATTGCTTTATGCAGGTGAATCGGTAATGATTTACTCAGGGAAACTGGAATGGTGGACCTACCGCGTAGTTCTAGATAGATAGCAGTTGATGGCCTGCGTGGTCAAGTGGTAAGGTTCCAAATTACCGACATTGTCGATAAAATCCTGTCTGTCGGGTTCATCCTGCAACACCCTGTACATAATGCCATTTAAGGGTCAGCATCCAAAAATACACACTTTTTGGTTTTCTAGTAAAAGCAAAACAACAACTTTTTATCTGTCAATCCCATACGGGTATTTAGAAAAATGTCTAAGATTTCCCGTGAAAACAATTCTTAAACAGTAATCTTTTACATATGGGTAAAAAGCATTTACTTTGTGGCTGGCCATATTTATAAATAAAACACATAAACTTTGTTTATAACCACTTTATTATTTAATATTACTATATTATATATTTTACTACCGGTTTCGAAAGTACCCTTCCATCATCAGAACAATATTAAAAAAAAATATTGTCCTGATGATGGAAGGGTACTCTCGAAACCGGTGGACATAATATTAAATAATAAAGTGGTTATAAACAAAGTTTATGTGTTTTATTCAGTAATCTTTTAAATGATTTATGAAATGTATGCTGGAATTTTAGGTAAAACGTTTTAAAATGCCTTTGCTGGTTTTAAAACTGCACCTTTTACTGATATTTCTTTTTTTCGTAGAATTTAAAGAATTACTGTTAAAAATTGTATTCGCTGGAAGTCTTAGACATTGTTCTAACTACCAATAGAAAATTTGCGCATAAATCATTTGTAGTGTTGCTTGTACTATAATGCTACAAAGTGACGTTTGGCGTCATTCTTGGCTGCTGGCAAGTCAGACGGTAAACATTGTTGGATACAACGCTGTCTGAAGTTCCTCATCGGAATGTCATAATATATTCGTAGTTCATAGTTGTATATCGCCCGCCAGACACAATTTTCTCGTATGGCTCCAAAGATTCGTCTTAGGATTTGATTGCCAAAATTATCGTCAACATTTTGATGGAAAAAAAACCTTAAATTACGGTAACGAGATAATGAATGGTAAAATGATTCCTTGGAAAACTCAGTTCGTTATCTAGAAGTTACTCTGGATACAAAATTACGATGGAACATACATGCAAAAAATACACTTATAAAAGCTACACTAGCCAAAGATACGGAGCACTATACTCCCTCACGAATAAACAAAGCAAACTATCAACAAAAAATAAACTTCTTCTGTACACTTCCACCATCAGGCCAACCTTCACATAAGCATGTCCCATCTGGGAAAAGCTTCCAAAATAAGGTTCTTCGCAACATCACAAAAAGTCCATTGTTTGTTAGAAATACCATCATACAGAGACATACACAAACATCCCCACCCTTCGTCAACACATTCTTGATATAACCAAATCATTTTACAATAAACTGCCATTCATTTCCAACCCATCCATCAACTAACTGTTTTGGGCGGTTCTTCCCAAAAAAGAAGAAGACCCTACAAATCAATACCTTATCCCCCCGTTAGATAATTTTTAAAAAGGTTCCACATTTCGTTGCTGAAATAAAGTGGAAATATTTTTTTAAATAAAAAGGTATACTTCCCATTTAAAATATACGACCCACACACACAACCATTAATTTCAGTTTTTGGCGCCTAGCGGTCAATAAATTCTCAGCAGTTCCCTTACTTGAGGTGACGAAGAACATGAGGCATTAGTTCCCCATAACTCAAAAAAATTGAATTAATGAAAATACATACTTAAATAGTTTCCTTTGCAAAATGAACAATTCGAGTGCAAAAGTAATGGCTTCTATATTTTTATCAAACCGAAGCCATAACGAAAGTATGATATGGTCCAGTCGCCGAGAGCTCCGAAATTACTGTTATATATTTGTGTGTAATAAATGGGAACGACGATTATTATGACAGTTATTTATTAGACCGGTTGGGTCGACAGTGTCGACACTAGCGTTGTGACCGCTCCGTTCGTACTTCATTTTGCGGCAGTTCAAACTTCGTTCATTTATTATTGAACAAATACTTCAATTGAAGTTGGTAGTTCGCTCGCGCGATCGCGCCATCTATGCACATTTTTGTAGTTTTTACAAAAACTTCAATTTTAGTTCTTTGTTTGTTCGAACGATTGTATCGCACCATCCACAGTTCAATTTTAGTTTACTTCAATTGTAGCGTTCGCTCGCTCGTTCCACGTGTTTTGGTGTGTTTTATTTGATCATGATTTTATACGGGACTATTGTTGTGATATTTTTTGTTGACAGTTACTTTTAATTTTCTAAAAGAATTACAAATTTTGATTTTTTTGCTTGTTTTGTCTGGCGTGGGACACTAGTTTTTCCGAGTGTTGTTATAATCATAATATAATATTTATTTTTTGTTTTAATAATAATTGTCCATATTTTTTTTTTCCTTTTATAAAGATAATAAAATTATTTACTAATAATAATTGTTATACTTTTACATAACCCAATAGATGGCGCTAATAACTAGCGCGAACTCCTAGCGTGGAGGACAATGTATATAAAATATTGTAAATAAACATGAAGTTAAGTAAATAAAAAAAATAAAAAAATATATGTAGTTTGTAAATCTCATATGGCCGTTTGTAATGGGTTTATATAAAGCTTGGGGTGACTTGAATCAGAATATCTGTGGTACTTCAATTGAAGGGTTCACCGTTAAGGGTTCATTTGAAAGAACTAGCAGTTCCTGAAGCATTCACAAAACTTTTAAGTTTTTCCCGGCGCTAGTCGACACTCGGCAGCAGGTTAACAAGTGCAAGTGGTAAATATTACATAGACAAGCGAAGCATAGACAATACAGAGTTATCGACTCATAGATACTCTTACTCATTTTTATTATTTTTCTTTCTGTCAAATGCGTGGTTTATGAAAAAGAAGGAGAGATCAAAATGGCGCTATCAGCGATATGTTTATAATGCCTCTTTGATTCGTCAATATTGAAAGCAGAGCGAGAGGTGGGCGGACAACTTCTTAATTATTCATAGAGGAATAAAATTATAAATAATAATATATATTCTTCGGATGGACACCTCCGTGATAGTTTGATATGAAGGTCGTATCTCAATAATAAAGTCGCCGAAGAGGAAATTATATATAGCTGTTTTACATTTTATTTTTTATAATTTTAAGTATACAGCAGATTGTTTAAAGCAACAAAACTCTAGAACGGTGAACTCTAATGTTACTGTGTTCGGTTAGATGGTCGAACGGTTCAAAGCGTCGGGTTATCACCCAGGCGTCGCGGGTTCAATCCTTTGTCTATTTAAGTCCTCCATCATTGAACAATTAACATGTTTTGCTTATAATTATGGTAGTAGAAGGGATCCAACTTTACAAGTTGTTTGTAACCTGGGAATGTTTGCCTTTATAAAGTAGTAAATAAATGGTGCCCTGAAGATGTCACGAACAAGTAAATAAATTAGTTGACAGAAGAAAAAAAAGGAAACAAAAGTAAGTCATTTATAATATTTCCTTACAAATATAACATATTACAACAATTAATAAATAAATGTTTTCAATTTCCTTGCGGTCCTTCCTCATTAGCCATTTAGTAATGTTTTGATTAAAGGAATACATGTTGGTGATGGCTACAGTCTCTGTTGGGAGTTTGTTGTAATTGATAAAAAAATAAATAAATTATGAATTGGAAAATCCATTTAACTGTCGAAAATAAGACAAGACGCCATCTCGTCGCCGGAAAGGCAAAAGGGCTGAAGCGCCATTTTGGGAAGTTTACACAAGAGCACTTTAAAGTTTTTTGTTTGTTTTACAATAAAATTCATCAGTCTTCAGTACCTGGTTGGATTTTGAAAAAAAAAGTTGTCCCAGGTAACTCAATGCACTGAGTTACCTAAAGCGACAAAGCTTTTAAAAGTGTGTCGCTTAAGTCAAGCCTTCTCCAAACCAAAAGGCCACAAAAGTATTCAGAATCAAACGAGAGTCAGATCATACGAGGCAGAAATAAAAAACCGATTAAAACTGCATATTTAATTTATTTTTGAGCAAAGTGTCGCTGAAGCCCCTTTGCCTTTCCAGCAAAGATACAGAAAAATAATATCTCGACAGATAATTGACCTTTCAAAGCCGCATGGCCCGTGATAAAAATTGCTTTACGAGCTTAAAACAGATACTTAGAGTATCTACCAGAGTGGTAGATACTCTAAGTATCGCCCTGGTGAAAGACCAGATTCAGAATCGAAACGTTGCTTGAAATGGCTTTAGCCGTGTTTGGTGACCAGATCTGAATAGCCAGGTACTTCCCAACCTTCCTCTTCCCAATCTCCTTCCCTTCCCCACTACCTTCAGCCTCACAACATACCCTATTTGGGGATGCCATAGTCTCACTTGCTCTAAACGGTTGGGAGCAGTTGAGACTCTTGTGCGGTATTCGTATAAAAAAAAATAAAAAAAAAACAGTCGCGTCGACCTAGAAATTCCAGACAGAAAGGGTGTGCAAATTCATAACGCCAGAACTCACCGATTTAGACATTCTGTTCAGTGTATGCACACTCTTGCATTAGCGGTGCTGTTTATTAATTTCATTATCAACATTCATCATCACCGTAGTGTAAAGTCACTTTCCTTGTAAGTGCAAGCGAATACCATATATTAGCGTTGTGACCGCTTTGAAAGAACTGCTTCAAAGAACTACTTCTTTTGGCAACAGTTCGTACTTCATTCATTGTTCATTGAACAAATACTTCAATTGAAGTCGTTAGTTCATTTTAGCGTTCATTCATTTTAATAACTTCATTTCATTGAACAAATACTTCAATTGAAGGTGGCAGTTCAATTTAGCCTCCATTCATTTCATGAACTTCATTTCACTGAACCAACACTTCAATTGAAGGTGGTAGTTCATTTTAGCCTTCATTCATTTCATTAACTTCATTCCATTGAAAGAAGTACTTTTGAAGCAGCACCGATTTGAAGGCGATTCCGACCTGCAATTCCGTTTTTAGTAAATTTTGTTGATTTGCTAGCACTTTTCGATTTCAAATCTCTACCGACTAGTGCTATCTTTTGACGAGTTCGACTACAATTGAAGTGTTCACCGCGACAGGTTCATTTCAAAGAACTAGCAGTTCCTGAAGCGTTCACAAAACTCTGAAGTTTTTCCCAACGCTAAACAGGCGGATCAATCCCTCTTCTCTCAAATCTTATTTTTTCGCGAGTTCGACTTCAATTGAAGGGTTCACTTCGAAGGGTTCATTTTAAAGAACTAACAATTCGTGAAGCATTCACAAAACATTGAAGTTTTTCCCAACGCTACCATATATAGAGATTTGATTGAAACGCCGTGTATTGACAGCGTGTACATATACTCGTATATTGGAATTCCTTTCCTGTCATTTTCCGTAGAGTTTCTGACCTCGCCACAAAATCAAGGTATCAAATTTATCGTGACAAAAGCAAATCTACACGCCAAAAAATACGCAAGGAATAACAGGATTTGTTCGTAATACAATAATACAGCAAAAACTTGGAGGCGTGACATTGTATATTAAATAAAACAATACACTTTGTAAAACATCACTTTATTTGAGTTAACCGCCAGCCAGGTTTCGCTTTTCTCAAGCTTCGTCAGGGCTTTTACATCAACTGAGAAGTTGATGTAAAAGCTTGAGAAAAGCGAAACCTGGTTGGCGGTTAACTCAAAGTGGTGTTTTACAAAGTTTATTGTTTTATTTAATATACAATAAAACATACCAGTAATTAAAAATGGTACTAATACAAGTGAACAATTTTTCAAAAACTGATTTGTAGTTTAGAAGCGAAGCTAGCAGTCCACAATGGAGCGCTTGTACCAACTCTAATATATGGCAGTGAGGCAAATAACTGGCGGATCAAGGATGAAAGTAGACTGAATGCTGTATAAATGAGATCCCTGAGGCTTATGTATGGTAAAATCATGTGTGACCGTGTTCAAAATATTGATATTCGGAAAGAATGCAAGGCTGATGTAAGCGTAATGAATAGTATCAAGAAAGGGACGTTTAGATGGTTTAACGAATGAAGAAAGGAGTGTGAAAATAATATATGACGCGAAAGTGAATGGAAAAAGTCGGGGACGCCCGAGGAAGACATGGCACGATCAAGTGAATCAAATATTTCGATCAAGGGAATCAAATTGACCAGTTAGTAGCTAAGAGGACACACGCGTCGGATTCCCA
This sequence comes from Drusus annulatus, assembly GCA_022651775.1. NCBI lineage: Eukaryota > Metazoa > Arthropoda > Insecta > Trichoptera > Limnephilidae > Drusus > Drusus annulatus. The sequence goes on along the minus strand of JAGWCC010000089.1, from coordinate 873,399 downwards.
CCCGGGCGTCGTGGATTAAATTCATTTACTAGCTAAGTCCTCCATTATTGCACAAGCAACATCTTCCGCTTATTATGATGGTAGTAAGTTTTTCAAATATTGTCAGGTTATTCGTAACCCGGGAATGTTTGTCTTTCTTAAAAAAAAAACAAATAAAAAAACTTGAGTCGGGCCATCTGAAGAGTCAGAACAACAGAAGAGTATGTATGAGACGGTGTACGAATGTGAATGAAGCAATGAGTGTGTGTCAATAAAGAGTTGTGTAGCGGTCCGTCCTCTCTGCCTACCCCTGCGGTGAAACGGCGTGATGGTAAGTTAGTTTTTGATTATTATTTTGAAAATTGATAGTTCAAAACACTTTGGGAATTATAAATATATGTTGAAAGGGGAACTCACCTCAGCGCCAAGACTTCCACATTGACCATCCTTTTGAGAATGCTGATATCTGTAAGCTCAGCGCCCCTAGAAAAATAAACATTTTAGTGATTCATTCATTCATTCGGAAAAAAGGTTTTATGTACAACGCCACTAAGCAATTCAATTCTCTACCCAGCACCATCAGAAACATACAAACCAAAAGCTCCTTTGAAAGCAATATCATTACTCACCTTAAAAACCAAGTTTAATTTAGTTCTTAATATGTAGATTTTATATCTTCAAAGTTGTCATTTACTTATATTATTTTTATTATGTATGTACTATATTTTCGATATTAACATGTTACTATGTAGCTAAAAAACCACTTTTGCAAATTTCCATCCCAACACAGGCTTATGCCTTGTGGGATGGGCAATTATACCAACCAACAACAACAAAAATGCATTGTCAAGTAAAATAATAAATAAATAAAATAAAATTTAATGCACTGATTAGTAGCTGAGTGGACAAATAATAATGATAATCTTTATTTAAGTAAGAATAATTTATAACAAGAAAATAAATAAAAATATAAGGTTGTCTATAAAGGTGTAGGTACAATGATTAATATATTTGAACAAGAGATCGATAGATTGCATACAGCATGCATGGCCTGTTCAAAAGAAAAGGTGAATTTTGTATTTTCGCGGGCTGTGTACATTCGATAATCGTTTTTTTTGTTATGTTGGTACACATGTGTTTATCATATGTTAGCATTATCAGCCATTTTGGATTAGTGGTTTGTTTTTGACAACTGGAAAGGTTAGTCACGTTTTTGTGTGTTCTTAGATTTTTTACTTTTGAAAAAAAATGGATCAAAGAATATGTATTAAATTTTGCGTTAAAATGGAATCAAGTGCTCCAACGCACTTAAAATGTTGACTGTGGCATTCGCCGAGTCTACTTTGTCTCAAAAAAGTGTTTATAAGTGGTACAAGCGCTTTACAGAAGGCCGAGAAGATGTTAATGACGATAAGCGTCCTGGAGTTGTGGAAAAACAAATCGTGGATTTTATTCTTTGATCCATATTTTTGGAAAGTAAAAAATCGAAGAACACACAAAAACGTGACTAACCTTTCCAGTTGTCAAAAACAAACCACTAATCCAAAATGGCTGATAATGCTAACATATGATAAACATATGTGTACCAACATAACAAAAAAAAAACGATAATCCAATGTGCACAGCCCGCGAAAATTCAAAATTCACCTTTTCTTTTGAACAGGCCTTGTATATACATAAAATAAACAGTAGTTAAATAGAAGTATAGACTATTATGCGTATTCACTTAATATAATTAGGGCGGATAAAATCGAGTGGTAGGTAGGCAGTTTACGTAACAACCTACGAAAATTCCTTTAAAAAAAACTCGATGTTTACAAATTAATAAAAACACAAAAATAGGTCATAAATTTATTGTTTAAACTAGGCCAAAATTTCTGAGTCACCGTTAGTGGGTAATAATGAAAATCTCATAATTAAAACGGTAGGCGTAAGGAGAGTTGTGTATTCGTGTAGTAAGTTCACACGAACACAATAACCACAGGTAAAGTTATTTTATATATGTTATTTGGTATAATTCTCCAACAGGTGGCGTGTGAATCAGTTGAAGCGGAGTCTTACAAAAACGAATGGTAAAATCAGTTCTTCACAACCATCCTCTTTCCTTCTCTACTCTTATCAGCCTCATAATGCACCCCGATTGGAGGATGTCATAAAAATACCTTGGTTTTATTTTACAGGACACCATTTTTACAAAGTAGGAGGAAGATTTTTTTCAAAAAATCACTTCTATTTAGTGACAAATAATTACCAAAATTGCCACTAACATCACTAAAATCTACACCCTTTGTGGCTTACATATTATAATCACTTAATAGAAGTAAACTCTTTCGAGCGTACTATACATGGCCTGTTCAAAAGAAAAGGTGAATTTTCGCGGGCTGTGTACATTCGATTATCGTTTTTTTTTTGTTATGTTGGTACACATGTGTTTATCATATGTTAGCATTATCAGCCATTTTGGATTAGTGGTTTGTTTTTGACAACTGGAAAGGTTAGTCACGTTTTTGTGTGTTCGATTGTTTACTTTTGAAAAAAATGGATCAAAGAATATGAATTAAATTTTGCGTTAAAAAAGGAATCGAATGTACACAGCCCGCGAAAATCCAAAATTCACCTTTTCTTTTGAACAGGCCTCGTACATACAGAGGCATGCCCTCCATAGGGGCACATAAGCACTGCCTACCTTGCCGTAGTCGCATAAAAATATGAATCATATAGGATTAAATAATATGATATTATTTACACATTCAAAAATACGCGCGTAGTTCAGCTTATTGCATCGCCGCGAGCGCCCCACCGACCGTCCTACTAGAACGCGTCAAAAGCAGGAACTACATATGCCCAAACGCCGCCAACGTCAGAGTAGATTATTCTATGTCCACTAGACTACACAAAATATGTATGCGTGTATGCTGTGAGCTATGTGCGTATTCAGGTGGCTCGTTTGTGTCAGTATCTTTGTTAGTGTATAGGCAGCGCTTTTAAAGAACAAATGCAATAGCAATCAGTGACATCTGTTGGTACCTATCTCTATTATGAATTAATCCGCTGTATTTTCTACTGCCTACCCTGATCAAAAACTGTGTGCACGCCACCGATGCCATACCTGTTTATATAAAAAAAGGTAAATCAGTTGAGATAGGTATTTAAAACTTGCGCTTGGAATAGTCCATATATTGACCAAAGATCAAAGAAATATGTAACAGGCAAATTGTTTTACCTTAATTTTATTTTTGGCGTATCCTTTTCTCCATGCTTCATTGATCCGATTCTAAGAATAGGCAAATAGTATCATCTAGACAAGTAGGTACTTCTAGATAGGTAGCTAGTTCTGGATCGGTAGACTATGGTTGGCTACAGCTTGTGGTCGCATGGAGTCAACCGAAGCGAATGCGTTGAACCCGACCACGCCGTGGTGAGGCTTCCTAATCGCCGCCATTGTACCATTTTATAGGTACACTTTAATTTAATAGGTAGGAACTACGAAAGATTGTGCTCGACGTCACTTAGGGCCGGTTGTTTCATCGGTAGAGTAGCTAAAGCGGTGACGGCCTCCGTGGTAGAGTGGTAAGACGCTCGACTACGAATCCAGAGAGGTCACGGGTTCAAACCCGGCGTGCGCAAATACATTTTATTTTATTAATGTGTGTTCATAACCCATTTAATCACCAATAATATATGGTATATTTGCGACACGTTCCAGTGTGGTGGCTGTAGATACTCTAAGTATCGCCCTGGTAAAAGACTACCATTAAGAATCAAACCGTAGTTTGGTGACCAGATCTGAAGAGTCAGGTACTTCCCAACCTTCCTCTTCCCCTCCCCACTACCTTCAACCTCACTACATACCCCACTTGGGGATGCCATAGCCTTACTGGTTCTAGACGGTTGGGACTCTGGATTCACTATAAAAAGTTTAAAACCTTAAGAAAGTGGAGATTTTTTGTCAGTCATGTAAAATTGTAAAATTATATCGGGAAACGCATTTTCAAAGATCTTTTTTATGTCACCTATCGCATTGAATGTTGAGTCGAACACAGTACTCACACATATGCATTGCTTGCATACAGGTGTTTCAAACTTATTATTCGATTTCAGAAAAGAAAAGCCCAGTGATTTTATTTTAAAGGTTCAATTAAAAAAATACAAATATTACAAACTTTTCGAATATTCAAAATCGGTCACCGTATACACTTGTAGTGCCCTTTTTGCTAATAACAATAAATGGGCGTAAGCAAGACAAAAGGCTGTTTCTCAGTGACTTTTAGTAACGACAACACCGACGAAAGTGTAAAAATATGCACTAATACACACAATATTAAGTATATGTTGTTTGTGTGAATCCAAATTGTACTACCTATACACTGAGTCAGAGAAGAATTAAATTTATGGTAATTTAACAAAGATTATAATGACTAATAATATGTGTGTTTTTGTTAATCCATTAACATGTTTAATTTAATATTAAGTATTATTCAAATCGAATGCGACATACCCGCACCGCTTTGCGAGGTAAAGTGATTCTTTAAAGTGACAGCTGTTTCGCCTTCAGAAGGCTTTCCACGGTTTGACTGACCTCGGAAGGCGAAATAGCTGTTAGGATTTTTTAACCAAATTTTGACTGACTTACGGTGGGTACTCTCGATCAAATAACAGAATGACCTTAGGTTTTACTGTCGCTTTAGCTAAACCGCGGGTGGAACAACCGGGCCTTAAGGATTTGTAGGTAATCAGTTATTCAGAAATGTAAAGTGTCCTTGAGGTGATGTAATTTTCTTCACGGAGTCAGTGTAGTCAGTGTGTGACTATGCGCTCTACAGTTGGCGGAATGTCGTGATCCAGAAGGAAGTGGGGAAGGGAAGGAAATGGGGAAGAGGAAGGTTGGGTAGTTCCTGGTATTTACGAAATGTCAACAAGAAGCACTAGGTACCAACATAAAAATACATAGAGGTATGTCTTAGAATAAAAAACAGGTATGTACTCCAAAAAACTCTAAATTCGGAATGGACGAATAAAACAGATCAATTTTAATTTTAAGAAGGTCTTCGTAATGCAGCATAATTTCAAGCTGATGATGATGATGAGGAGAGGGGGGGAGGTGCACAGATTGATGGTTCATCCAACGAATTAACAGGAGAACAGCGCGTGTGGAGAGGTCAAAGATTAAGTCAGAATTTCATGGAAATATATTGAGGAATTCGTCGATGCGATATGCGAAACCTACAATCAAATATTTATTTAAAGAAATGAAAATATAACTTTGTATAAGACCACGAATATTATTTTAATATTTATGACCGGCCGGTTTCATTTAGCCTAAGCGTCATCAGGGTACAAAATTAAACTAAATAAAACATACAAAGTGTGCGGTTATATAGGGTCCGCCAAATAACTTTTTTTTTTTGAAAAAAGGGCGCAAAACATCGAGTGTAGCTTCGGCTGTGTGGCACGTAGCGCCGTCCTGTTGAAACCAAATGTTGCCAATATCCTCCTCTTCAATTTTTGTGAACAAAAATTCGTTCAACATAGCCCGATAACGATCGCCATTGACTGTAACGGCCACTCCTTGCTCATTTTCAAAGAAAAATGGCCCAATTATGCCTCTGGACCAAAATCCGCACCAAACAGTGACTCGTTTTGGGTGTACCGGCTTTTCAATGTATGCGTGCGGGTTTTCTGTGCCCCAAATACGACAATTTTGCTTGTTTACATACCCGCCAAGATCAAAATGAGCTTCATCCGAAAAGATGATTTTTTTGGCAAAATCGGCATCTTCTGTAAGTCGATCGCAGGCCCACTCAGCGAAGCGAAAACGCATTGGATGGTCAGTTGGCTTCAACTCCTGAACCAATTGGACTTTGTATGGCGTCATACCAAGGTCTTTATGCAAAATTCGTCTCAATGATGTCTCCGAAATGTTCAATTGTTGAGAACGACGGTGAATTGATGTTGATGGCGCTTCACGCACACTTTCTGCCACAGCATCGATATTCTCGGGTGTACGCACTGTTTTTGGCTTTTCACGCTTTGGTTTATCGATGAGGATGCCAGTTTCTTTCACTTTTTTTCACAAGATAACGAACATACGGAGCTGACGGTGCTTCTCTTCTTCCAAAAACCGTACGCAATTTTCGCACACATTCTGCAACATTACCATGATTTTCAAAGTAATGTCGCAATATTTCCCAGCGTTGTTCAAGCGTATACACAACCATATTCGCTCAGCGGAAGGATAAAACTAATTATCTGTCAAATCAGACATGAGCTAAGTGTTACCATTCACGAAATAAGCACTAGTTGAAAAAAAAAAAGGTATTTGGCGGACCCTATATATACATGCAGAGGGAGAACAAATTATAAAATAAAATAACAAAACAATGAGAAAACAATAGAATAACATTTAAATTATAAAAAAGGAACAGAGAGAAAGAGACAGACAATATTCACTGAAAGAGACAAAACGTCAACTAAGAAGGTGATCAAAGAACCGCACACTTTGTATTTTTTGTTTTATTTAATTTTGTACCCAAATTAAATAAAACAACTAAAAATTAAAATTAAATGCGTGGTCTTTTACAAAGTTTTTTTTTCATTTCTTCAAATATTTCAAACCACAAAGTGAATGCTTTCTACGAAAATATAAAATATTTATTTTATACCACACAAAGATTTTGTCGGATAATATTCATTATTGGATAATAATATTCAAACATTAACATTATCATCGCATACAAAATACAATCTGGTCCTAACCGCTAATGTTACTGCTGAAAAACGATTCAGAAATTTTGTAAATCGTTTTACGGTAAGAATTTAAATGGTAAGAGCCAGTTTTTATTGACCCAAAATATAAATCACTCACATACCGAGTGCATCTTCTGAAAACATTAGATGTTTTTGTTACAGACTCATAAGAATTGATGCATGTGAATCTCGGACAAACCCCACGTGTTTTAGCAACGGAGATGGTCATATTAAATAAAAAAAAGAGTATTAAAAGAGCTCAGAATATCATTAAAATATTAGAAATATTTAAAAAAATATATTTAATTTAATTTAAATATCATTAGAATATTATTTTTCACCTCCTTTGTTGCAAATCATCCAGTTCAACATTCCTTGCCGTAGACTCAGAAACAATGAATTGCTGTTCCTCAATCATCACTACTAATTATGGGTATCATTCTCCGCTGTCCAGAGTGTCGAGACTTGTTAACTCAAGCCGTCGTCTTGAAATTTTTGCTACCAGTCTAAATGATTTTTGTCATTATTTACGACTCTACCAAAACTTTGACTTGACCTTGGCTTTGATTCGAATGTTCGTTCTTATGTATATTGTTGTCCTATTTTTGTCATTGCTTCATTTAATATTATGTATGTGCTGTTCTTTCTCTGTTGCTCTTGTTTCCCATTTCGTGTTATGTATTTTTTTTTCTAATTGGATTGGATTGGTCCGTTAGTTTATAAATAAATAAATAAAACATCAATTAGGACTTCATCCTTGAAGTAGGCTAGTGATAATGAAAGCACAACGAAGTGTCCATTGCATCCTTTGTTCTACGGTAGCTCGTCCTTAGGTCTATTGTTTGGCTGATTTGAAACCCAGACGTCATTAATGAGAATGGAATATTACGAATCTCGGGAGAAGAAACGTCATAAATTTGCCACAAGCTCTTCTCGGCGTCGTTCGAACTTTGCCCACTTTCCACAGATGGTAAATGCAAAACATCGTTTTCAAAACTATTAACGAAATAAGTCATTTGCGCATTGTGTCTTTCTTTGTAACTAAATTGGTTTTTGAACCACTCATTTACGTGAGTATGTACGATACAATATCGTCGCCGGAAAGGCGAAAGGACTGAAGCGCCATTTCGCCAAATTTACATCAGAGCACTTTAAAGTTTTTTTTGTTTTACAATAAAATTAAGTCTTCAGTACCTGGTTGGATTTTGAAAAAAAAAAGTTAAAACAGGCAACTCAATGCTCTCACTGGGTTGCCTGAAGCAACATAAAGCTAAAAACAGTCCCAAACTTGTGTCGCTTGAGTCAAGTCTTCTCTCAAATGGTAAATATATTTTAGATGGTTGAAGGGCCACAAAAGTCTTCAGAATCAAACGATGGTCAGAGCTTTTGATGCAGAAACAAAAAGTGATCAAAACTGCATATTTAACTAATTTTGACCAAAGGGTCGCTTAAGCCCTTTTGCTTTTCTAGCGACGATATGGGTATGCGAATGAAGCAAGAATTGTGAGCCAAAATAGAGTTCTGTGGCGATTTATTTTCTCTGCTTACACTTGTGGAGAAATGCGAGATGGTCGGTATAACATCGTTAGATTCAACTAGGTTTTAAAGATAGCGATATGCTGGACACGCGGAAAGCATGTCTGATGACAGGACACCGAAATCATGAAAGACCAATGGCGAGGTGGACTGACTGCATGAAAGAAGACTGAATGTTGATTGGGATAAGACCTTAGGAATGCAGGGGACCGGAGTCGGTATGGAAAATGTATAGAGTAGACCCTCAGACCAAGAATATATATGGAGAGAGAGCTATATATTTTTACCCGACCTATAAAAAAATACGATAAATCACTTTATCCGGGTTTTTACGTCGTAAACCGTGAGAGAGAAAGAGACAAGACAAGTTCTCACATAATATAGCACCACCATTCTGTATGTAAGCATGTTTTCCGTCTCCCGCGTCTCCGCCCACTACGTTTTGTTACGCGACATAACTCAACGGTTTTTTAGGTTATATCCTATATTATTGTTTATAACAATACTGTGAAAAAGTGGTTACACAAATAAACAAAAACATTACGTCGATATGTGCTATGAATGGATGTATAAATATCCTAATCCAAGCCACCCCGAGTCAGGCATAAATCATCAATACTGACTACAGAAGCGCTCCCTCCTGTATATTATTGTTCTAAGAGTAGACCAAATCCCACCGTTAGACGTATAAGTTATGATATTGATGACGAATTAATCATCTGCGATTGAAAACTGTACAAAAAAACCCTCATTTTTAGTTTACGATTTCCAGCTAAGATGATATTCACACCTAAGAATGTTCACTGAGTCCAATGTCGCTTTCATTGCATTAGCATTTATATGAATACGATTACTGCAATAAATAGCATTCCTCTGAACGTCTGAATGTCCATTGCATTCATAAGTACGTTATTTGTTAGAACTATGAATAATTCAAGTTTTACATAAAATATTATGGAGATTTCACCCGAAACATTCTCCGCCCATCGTAAGTGAGAATAAAGTAAATTGGTTTATAATGGTAGACGTTGCGAGGTGTGAACTAATTACGTGATATAAATTAACCACTGTCAGTATACAAATTATATATAAATTGACTGACTGTTTCATTGTCTGACACTTTCTAGCTGAATCATTGAGATCTCAAAAGAAAATATCACGTAACAATGTATGCATTTTTTCGTCCAATCGATAAGGAAGTTAAGACAACTTTTAAAAATTATAAACAATATTCACCGTCTAACTTAAATGCTAGTATTTTTTTTATTCTCGCAAAAACGGGTCCAATTTAAGGTTCAAAGTGGCGCCAGGGGATACAGCATTACGTGACGTCACAAAGTTGTCGATCTCGTTCGCGATAGTGTCCCGAGCGGTATCTTTGACGTCAGAGCGAGGCGGAAAGTTTATAATATTTGTTGGTTATTTATGACTAAATTAAATATTAAAAAAAAAAACAATGTTACTCTACCAACAACTTTGGAATATAAAATAAAAATAGCTAAAAAATCGTTTTATTGGGTCGAATATTGAAATTCATAAATTTGAAATGACTTTTGACAATTTATTATTTTATGTTTAATCATATTTACAAAATAGCTAGAGAAACACTGTATTTTTAAATAATTTCGGTTAGGAAACTAATAATTGCCAAAATTGTCTGTGAAAATATGAAAAATGTAAGGCTCATGTATTTTAAAAGAAATAAAAAATAACCCAAGTGTATAATCAGAGCAACAATATAAAAGAGAGAGCGCTGTTGTAGTCTGTTTATATGTGGTTTGCCGAACTCGGGTAGACTTGGTCGTGGCTAGGACTAAGGCTAGGGTATTATACATCCATTCATCGCACTTGTCGACATAATGATTTTGTTTATTCGTATAACCACCTTTTCACAGTTTTGTTATAAACAAAAATATAGTATGTAACCTAACAAACCGTTGAGTTAATTTATTTCGCGTATCAAAACGTGTGGGCGGAGTCAACGGAGACGCGGGACACAAAGAACATTATAATAATACTTTAGAGCGGTGTGATAATTTAAGAGATTTTGTTGTCTCTTTCTTTCTTTTTTTTTTTTTTTTTTACGTGAATACCGCACAAGAGTCTCAACTGCTCCCAACCGTCTAGAGCCAGTGAGACTATGGCATTCCCAAATAGGATATGTTGTGAGGCTGAAGGTAGTGGGGAGGGGAAGGAGATTGGGAAGGGGAAGGTTAGGAAGTACCTGGCTATTCAGATCTGGTCACCAAACACGGCTAAAGCCATTTTAAGCAACGTTTCGATTCTGAATGGTGGTCTTTCACCAGGGCGATACTTAGAGTATCTACCACTACCACTACCATGGTGTACGACGTAAAAACCCGGAGAAAGTGATTTATCCCAAATTTGTATAGGTTGGGTAAAAATAATAAGCTCTCTCTCCATATATTGTTACTTCATGAGTGTATGTTAGATAATTTCAAACCTTATGATCAAAAAAAAAAAAAGAAGTTCGTTGGGCATTTAATTTTACTTAAGTATTTAGTTATCAGTATTTAAGCCATTAGTAATATATCTTAAGTGTAAGTTATTGGTTATAAGTTATAGATTAGATAAATTACGTTGTAAAGCGCCCTTGAAATGATTTTTGGTGTAGATATATTATTTAAGTCGCAATATTTTTCATTGTAATTTCTCACACGTTACCCAGGCTGGTACATTCGCTAAGCCACCGATGTATTTAAAAACTAAATGGTAAAAAAAAGTAACATATCAATGAATTTGATTAAAACATTTTTAATTGCGTGAAAATTTGCCATATTTTTTTACGCAATCGCCATGGTATATTAGCCAGAAAGCAAAATACGAATAATTTTTAATACTTTTAAGCTATTAAATTAAAATAATTTAGGCATTCGTTACAATTAATTACGAAGTCGTAAAATGTAATACAACCGTAATTAGTCGTTTAGATGTTTAAATCATAATAATACATGAAACCTAGTTTTAACGATTTTTGATATGATGAAATAAATTATATTGACCGTGAAGGAAAGTGACTGGAATAATCTGTTATGTATTTATATTGTTCATAACAGGAGCTGAAAAACAAACTTAAATTACTACAAAAATACAATATATAGCATTGATTTTAACCAGCGATTCCTTGGAGTAAAAAATGAAGATAGAGTTTTGGTCTCCGATAACGGCAGTAAACAGTAAGGGTCGGGGCGAGGGGTGGGCGGTTTTCGTCTGAGCGACATGTGACAAATCATTCATCGGGGCGATACTAAAAGTATATATCACTCTTATAAGCGAGAGGAAGAGGTTACAACGGTGCTATCAGCGGTACAGTTATACCATGTCAGTACGCATAGGGGACAATATAAACTATGTAATAAAATTAGCTAGCCGTGTTTAGTGACCAAATCTGAAGTCATGTGCTTCTCAACCTTCCTGTTCCCCATCTCCTTCCCCTCCCACTACCTTCAACATCACAACACACCCCAGATGAGGATGAAAATAAGACCTATTAACTCGTATACCTCAGACAGGGCATTGAAATTGATTATCTACTCAACAAAGAAATTAGATATTTGTAAATGTTCGATCGATTATTTCATCTGAAGTAAGGAAAAGTTGAGCTTACTTCGGGCACACGAACACGCCCACAACAAGCTTTAAGGCTGATTCACACCAACGTCCAGATCCGCTCAGTGCCGATATTGTTCCGCATGAGAGCTTATTGATATGGTATGAATATCGATTAAGGAGTATGTGCCAAGACAAAGTTGTGTGGCAGTATATCCTTCTGCCCACCCTTGTGATATTTAACTACTCAGTTAGTTAAATAATTATTTTTAATTGTAAAAATACTAACATCGCAGATTTTTTTTTTAATCAAAACCATTTTTTTTATCACTAAATAATATTTTTATTAATTATTAATTATTAAAAATATTATTTAGTGATATAAAAAAAGTTAAAAAAAAAAAAAATCTGCGTTGTAAGTATTTTTACACTTCAAAATAATTATTTAACTAAATAAGTGGTTACATATCACAAGGGTGGGCAGAAGGATATACTGCCATATAACTTTGTCTTGGTACATACTCCCTGATTGATATTCATACCATATCAATAAGCTCTCTTGCGGAACAATATCGGCACTGAGCGGATCTGGACGTTGGTGTGAATCAGCCTTTAAACGGTTATGCCTTCAGTGGTCCCTACAACTCAATTGAGTATAATTTTACATGGTAAATGGATATTGTAGAAACCTGCATTTTACTAAACTACTCGTAACTAATCATTACCCCGTAGAGTCAGTAAGAGAGAAATATACTAATTATATTATTATTTCAGTGAAGTGTATACCGCACAAGTCCCAAATTCTCGGAGCCGGATTTCTAATTCTCCAAAATAGAGCAATGAGAATTATATTTAGGCGAAATAGATACTCAAAAGTAACTAAAATGTCAGAGGAACTAAATTGGCTAACAGCAAAACAAATGCTAACATTAAACACATTGATGTTCATACATAAAATGAAGAACAATTTGTTACCAAAATATTTTTCTGACAAAATTATCTACAATGTTGATGATCACAAATATAATACAAGGGCATGCAAAAAAATTAGACTACCAGAAAAGAATAAAGCCAACACACAAAAAAAGGTTACTTTATAAAGGGATGAAATCTAATAATGCGCTGCCGGAAACCATCAAAATTATGCCGATCAAAAAAATCGAAATAGCCTGTAAGAAACATTTAAAATGCATATAAATCAAAATAATAAGTAGTATATAAGTTAAAATATTACAAAGTCAAAAAGAAGGAAATAATTAGCTACTTGTAAACTAGTACAAAGTAACTAATATAAAATAAATAAAACTAAAACTACACTAAAACTAAACTCAAACTAAACTTAAGCTAAAAATAAACTAAAACTAAACGTCGGCATCCCCAACTGGGGTGTGTTTTGAGGCTGAAGGAAGTGCGAAAGGGAAGGAGACGGGAAAGAGAAATGTTAGCAAGTACCTGGCTATTCAAAACTGGTCACCGAACGCGGCTAAAGCCATTTCAAGGAATGTTTCGATTCTGAGCGGCGCGCGGTAACTTTCGTAAATTTCGCAAATAAACGTGAGCTCGTGCGGTAACGTCTTCTAACCGATTATATTAACGAAAAGTAAACATTTTAATATAAAATGGAAAATGGCGAAAATTCAGTTTCTCGCCAACGACTACGTAGCGGCTAACGATCAACGGATCGTAACGCCGCGCGCCGCGCCGCCGCCCGTTACGATTCGTTATGACGATAATGATAAAGAGCATTGGTGCTAAACATACGGTTGCCGTACGCCAATGATGATAACGTCGCCGGAAAGGCAAAAGAGCTCAACACATTCATTGGTGACACCGCGCGTTGACGGACGTGTGACCGGTATGCGCACAACGCGCCACGCGCGGTTTACCGCCTCTTCGCTTTGAACCGATCTAAAGCAGACGCAGTCATGTGGTTTTGAGTCGTTCCACAGGGCACAGAAAAACCCGTCACTGTTCGTCAGTTTGATTTGATCCGTCATTAATATGTCAATATGTGAGTGGACTAACGCGTCGGATTCCCACCCGGGCGTCGTGGGTTTAATTCCTCTGCTAGCTAAGTCCTCCATCATTGCACAAGCAACATCTTCCGCTTATTATGATGGCAGTAGGAGTTTTTCAAATATCGTAACCCGGGTATGTTTGTCTTTCTAAAAAAATAAAAAAATAAGTAGTTGTAAAAAAAAGATATAATAATAATAATATTTGGATGATTTGTATAGCGCCGTTTTGTGAAAAATCACCTCAAGGGTGCAGTAAAGATCTTATCTTCTATTATTAGATATTAATTCCTAGTTTAAAGAGATAATATACAGGAACATGCTTACTTAAAATTATACTTATGATTTTTATATTTTATTTCTTATTTATTTATTTTTATTTAATTTATTTTTTCCAATTTATGACATGGGAGCGAAATAAAAAATGGACATTCTGAATTTGTCGTACAGTACAGTACAAGTGTAAAAACAAATTGCTGCACCTTTGAAAAAGTTTTCGCACCCCTGGATATAACGGAAGATAAAAACGAAATAATTATTGCGGATACGGTTTAACACTCGATGAACACGAAAAGAGCAACTTCTTACTCTTACGCATTATACCGTTAGTCCAGCCGGTGTCATGTAATACCTAGTTAGGTACTGCCTTGCCTGTTTCTTGTTTTGGTTCCGACGAACGGATGCGTTGCGAAACATTCAATAGATTCATTTCGGAAAAAAACATCATTATGGAGGTGCTAACGAGGCTTGTAATACTTTTTTTAAACTTTCTACGCATAGAAATTCAACAAATTGACAAATTTAAAGGTAGTTTTTTACCCGTGAAAAATCACGGGTAACATAAAAAACACACATTTTCGTAGAAAGCCATCACTTTGTGGTTTGACATATTTAAAGATATGAAAAAATGATTTAATAAAACAAATTTATAACTTTATTCCACTTTTTTATATTTTTTGACTGGACCGGTTTCAGCCTATAACGGCCATCTTCAGACTAGTACAGGTTTTTCTTATTCTATGGCTTAGAATAAGAACAACCTGTACTAGTCTGAAGATGGCCGTTATAGGCTGAAACCGGTCCAGTCAAAAAATAAAAAAAGTGGAATAAAGTTATAAATTTGTTTTATTAAATCATTAAAATGGAATTCCACCATGAATTAACAGTTACAAAATTAGATTTACAAAAAAATTAAGTTGTTGCCAGTGAAAAATCACGGGATGTAACTTGACTTGCCAAGAAAAAATATTAGTTGCTTTAATCTAGCCATTTCAAATATAAGAATAATGTCTGCTAAAATGCATTATGGGTAGGTACTTTAGTGGGTAAGTAGGCATTTGAAACGTTCACAAATCTTTAGCAATTAAACTTGCATATTTTGGAATTTTTCCTGTTTTATTGTGTATTTTGGAAGTGTTAATATTTTGTTATTTTTTGTGCATATTTGATGTGCTTAAGCTAGGGGTCCAAATACAGACAGATTTGATGTGCCTTTGATAGGGATCCAGATACCGACAGATTTGATTTACTTTTGCTTGGAGTCCGGATACCGACAGATTTGATGTGCCTTTTGCTAGGGGTCCAGATAATGACAGATTTGATGTGCCTTTGCTAGGGGTCCAGATACCGACAGATTTGATTTACTTTTGCTTGGGGTCCGGATACCGACATATTTGATTTACTTTTGCTTGGGGTCCGAATACCGACAGATTTGATGTGCCTTTTGCTAGGGGTCTAGATACCGACAGATTTGATTTACTTTTGCTTGGGGGTCCAGATACCGACAGATTTGATTTACTTTTGCTTGGGGTCCGGATACCGACAGATTTGATTTACTTTTGCTAGGGGTCCAGATACCGACAGATATTTTGCATCATTGGGGAGGGAATCAAAATGAATCTTCAAAGAATCTCTCCCCATTGACGTAATCTTCACCACTTCCTGATATTAGCTTTTGTAAGTGATATTTATGTGCATTTCTTATGTGTATCAAACAATGTGCTTTATTCGTAATGCATATGATATTTTAAAAATAAACTACTATTATCCTTAATGCCTAAGAAACGGAAGGGAGACAACAGGAGACCGGCAGGACTCTTCTGACGAGGATGCTGATGTTTTAAGAGTTGATTTAGAAACCGTTTCCCGTAAGGTCGGCAACCTTGCTCACAATCCCCGTTCAAGGATTGCCATAATAATGACCACAGCACAATTCCACACAACAGTAAAGCACGGTGAACGTCCCCTCACAATAGCGAGGTAATCGAGGAAACGTCTACTGGTCACTGGTCGTGTGAGCCAAGCGGCAAACTGTAGGACGCAGGCGGTAGCGGTAGACTTCGTGCGTGCATTAGCAGTAGAAAGATTCCATTCTACTAATACTATTATATTCTGCTACAAAGCACGCTGCTTCGCCACCGGCTAGTTTCTGTATGCTGGGGAAACGCATTCACTTTTGTTGTGATCACACGTCGTAATGTGTTTCTCTAACTAGTCTATATTGTGCGACACTTTGGTCAAAAATGATTTAAATACGCAGTTTTGGTCAGGTTTTTTTTCTGCGCCGAATGCTCTGACTCTCGTTTGATTCTGAAGACTTTTGTGGCCCTTCAGCCATTCTTCTCCACTTTTTGTCGAAATGTGTTTGTTTGTTTTTATTTTTTTATTTAGATTTATGCAATTTTTTTTTCACAGATCTAGTAAGAAAAACATTTATACATTTCACAATAATAGAACAAAGCACATAAGGTTCCTTGGTAATCTTAAGAATCATAGGTTTTTTTTTAACATATTCAGCACAAATCCTACGAAAAGTGCCAAGACTTGAGGCTTCTTTTAAGGCATTTGGAAGACTATCAAAAAGTTTTTGACCTTTATAAAACACGCTGTTTTGAGTACACAAAAGTTTCGTTGTGGGAAGCCTAAAATTAGAGAAATAATTATTAAAGCCATAACTAGATTAGACTCTACATATTTAAACGCGTTGAAATAAAATTGATTCTAATTTTAAACTTCGTTTATCTCCAAATAATGGTTCACGGAGATAAAACATTTTGGTCTTAGGCAATCCATCTTTTTTTTCTCTACGGGTGCGTATAACTTAACCAAAAAAACGTAATGCAAATAATTATATCGTCGCCGGAGAAGCAAAAGGGCTGAAGCGCCATCTTGGGAAGTTTAAACCATATCACTTTTGAATAAGATTTTTTTGTTTTACAATAAAATTCATAAGTCTTCAGTACCTGGTTGGATTTAAAAAAAAAAAGTTAACTCGGGTAACCTCAATGCTCTCACTGAGTTACTTGAAGCGACAAAAAACCTTTTAAAAAATGTCCCAAACTTGTGTCGCTGAGTCGAGCCTTTTCGCGAGTGGTGAATATATTTTAGATGGCTGAAGGGACACAAAAGTTTTCAGAATCAAATGTGAGTCAGAGCATTCGATGCAGAAAAAAAAACTGATCAAAACTGCATATTTAACTAATTTTTGACCAAAGTGTCGCTTAAGCCCTTTGCCTTTCCAGCGACGACATTTGACACGGGTGACATAATAATTACGTCAACAGATCTGTCCTTTTTTAAAATGGATATATATTATTGACCAAATTATTTCAGGGATTGACGATTTCAGAAATTTATTTAATTATATTTACAGTGTTTATAATTAGTTAATCACATAACAATGGAGTTCCACCGCGAGTTGACAGTTTCCAAAATAGACAAATTAAACAATGTTTTGAATGCATACAACTTTTCCTTCAATTAGTGACGAGGTACGCTTTCCCAACGATCAATATGCATAATACAATCATGGTGCGAAACGATGGAAAACCTTCTAAAAAAAGTAACCATCATTCAATGCAGTGCTTCTCAAACTGTTTTAATTGCCAGTCTCCAAATTCTGTAAATAATGTAGGATTCCAAAACTTAATTAGCTTTACTACCCGGCTTCACATTTTATTGAAAAATATGTTTTTTTTTACAAAATGGACACTGTAAGATCGCCATATTTTTCTCCGCACTTCGATCATCTGACAAGCATAACAACACGACCGTTATGCTTTTCAGCTGATCACAATTTGTTCAAAAGCTGAAACGGACCGACAATCAGCGTTAACTGGGGACGTTCAAATGTAAAAAAAAAACATAATGGCGCTAATCGTTGAATGGTGACGGTGTCAAATGTGACATAAGATTGAAACAACCCGCACTAAGTCCATCTCAAACACCACGTACTAATCTGAAAAAAGTGTTTTGTACGATTTTTTTTTATTTTTGCCTATTATTTTGACAGAATTCCGGCTGCTATAATCATTATAAAGTTTTTTTAATAACGATTGATGTGGTTACAAAACCCATGCATCCTTGAGGTGATATATCACAAGAACGGCGCTATAAAAAATAACAAAGTATTGTTATTCAAAGCAAAGTTTTAATAATTCTAAATAATTGTGGTTTCTCTTCAGGACTTCAAATTATTTATTTAAACAGAGATCGTATTATTTCGCAAGGAGTAATTCTCCTCTCACACTGAAACATTATTACCCGAAGCCAGTGGGACTATGGCATACCCATTTAAAGTATGTTGTGAGGCTGAAGAGTGTGGGTAGGGGAAGAGGAAGGTTGGCAAGCACCTGGCTATTCAGATTTGGTCAGCAACACAGCTAAAGTCATTTCAAGCAACGTTTCGATTCTAAATGGTGGTCGTTCACCGGGGCGATACTGAGAGGGTAAAGTAAAAACGCAGCACATTGACTGTGATTTCGTGATTTTTCAGTAAGCTAGAATGCAAAGATTATAAAAATTACATTTTTGATCTTGTAGCCGAAATGTGTGTTTTTTTTTAAATATATTTTTTATGAAGTATTTTCAACAATTTGGAGTTAAGCCCACCTAACTGAAGAACTCCTGAAAATTTATGAACATTTTTTTTTTGTTTTAACTAAAAACTATTTTCGGTTACAACATCAACAAGGTTGTATTTTTCAATCAAGGCACTGGTGATTTCTTGATACCAAAAGAAGCGGAATACTTCGCTAGGTAATTAGCATAAATAATATTGAGCGATTGTACCGGTATGAATCATTTTATGACTCGTCAGTGGTCATACTAGGCACTCATCATCCTAGGCACGTCGGTAGAGATCGCACTTCTTGGGATTATATTCTACCAAGTGTTGAAAACCAACATCAAGATCAAAATGCCATTTTTGTGAGGAAGAAATATCGTTGGGTATTGTTTTCACTGCAGCGGGAATCGACCACGATTTTTCCGTCACACCGCTGAGGCTGAATTAGATTCCCGGTCTTTACGATACACAATGAAGTATAAAATTCGATAACAAGCAGATAATGCCTTTTGTTCATTTCTTATAAACTAGCACGGAGGAACTCCCCAAGGCTTGCATAATGGCTTACAATAAAATAATAATACCGTAAATAATGTAAGAATTCAATTGAAGAGTTCATGCGAAAAACAGTATAGGTCTGAAAAGTTTTTACACAATCCAGTGTTTTTTTTATGTGAGTACTATTCGGAACCAGTAGGACTGTGGCACCCGAGATTTAGGGAAAGTTGTGAAGCTGAAGGAGGTGGGAAAAGTAAATTTGGGAAGATCTGACAATTCAGTTCTGGTAATTATTTAAATACTTTAGCTGGAGCAAGTAGTTACGAAATTGTAAAATAATCTTTAACTACTTGTATTTCTTTTATTTCTACGATCTGAATCCTATGATAGTTATAATCCATATTTGAAAAAAAAACATTTATCTACGTAATTTTTTTCAAATATGGATTACAACTATCATAGGATTCAGATCGTAGAAATAAAAGAAATACAAGTAGTTAAAGATTATTTTACAATTTCGTAACTACTTGCTCCAGCTAAAGTATTTAAATAATTACCAGAACTATATATATAATATATATATATATATATATGGCTGTTTAAACGTCAATAAAGAACACTGTTAATAGTTTATTTTAAAAAAATGGTTAGTTTCTTACGGTATTAAAAAGGTTATATTTTCAAAACAAAAAAAAATATTTAACGCATTTAAAAAAAATCATGCAATTAGTTCACTGTCAGAAAATCACACATTAAAATCGATACAAGCATAATATAATGATGAACTTAAGTTAGACTTGTAGATTACTATAAATAATTATTGCACTGCGCAGTGCAAGTATGTGCATTGATATGCAAACGAAAAAGAGCGCAGTCTTTTATTTCGTACAAAATGCACTAATGTCCCTTTTTCTAAAAACCATACATTTTTGTGCATACTAAACATTATGACTGTCGTTTTACTAGCCATCACGCCATTTCTCCGCAGATGTGGGAAGAGAGGATGGACCGCAATACAACTCTATCTTGGCACACACTACTTGCTTCATTCATATTCACAAATCGTCTCAAACACATACTTCCACTATACTGACTCGACTCAAGCATTTGATTCACTTGTCGTGCCATGTCTTCCTCGGACATCCCCGACTCCTTTCATTCATTTTTAGTGGTCGGATTATTATTCAGATATTTATATCATAAAACACAGTCCTGACATACCTAATATTTGTGATCATTCATCCGCATGTCACTACGTCATTATGTTATAAACATTAGCTTATGAAGATTCTGTATTTACATATCAGATGAAAACCAGAAAAAAATGTTTGAACTTTTAGAGTAATACTGACGAAATATAAAATAACTACCGCCGCTTTTGTCAAAGGCTTCAATGTGTACAGAAATAATTTCCACTCAACATTCTAAAGAAAACCAAAATATTATCAAAATGTATTTTGATCATTGTCATCTTTGTCAATAAACTGCACCGGATGACCGATGGCTATCGCGGATTATTACACCCTCAACCATAACGGCGGAAAAACAGAGCGTCATTCTTTTGTTATAATATTATGGGATAAATTAATAATACGATCAAAACATTTTTAATTCACTTCCGCAAAAGATCTTCTAACTTACCAGCAGTTAAGTTTTTTGATGGCCGATAAATCTGATTGTTTCGATCTCGCCACGACCATTTCTTCCGTCAAACGCGTCATGGTGGAATTATTGTTGTAACACGCGGAATTTAACAAACAAAACGAAAACAAACAGCACTATTTCACATTTTATGCACGGAACACACGAACTTGTCTCGCGGCCGACGAAAAAAACTGACGAGAATCTATGGAATAAAATATGGATGGAGAAACGTCAAACGTGGGACGGTGTTGCAATAGATTAAAAAACTACCTTCACACCTGTAGAGGGACACAAATATGTTTTTGTCTCGCAATACCAGGTATATGAAAATATACCTGGTAATAAAAATTAAATACCTATTAGCGAGTTATAATTGACCCCCTTCAATTAGAGTAGTATCAAGTTTTTGTTTTATTATCCTTGTTAAATAATATCATCGTAGGAACTTGGAATGTGTACAATATAGGAACATACATTTTTAGGGACATTCGCGAACAGATAGTCAACGTCAGTTCGACTGACAGATGCTGTCAAAACTAACCTTTACGTTTGTTATGTGTTTCCATTTCTGTCATATCGTTTAAAATGAATTAAACCTTTTTAGTCTTAGAGAATTATAAAAAAATGGATCCTTCCGAAGCGAATGATGACAATATTTCAAATGGGGGACAAATTCAGTTCCCCGATTCGGTTTTAAATGTGATCGAACAAGTGCTTCCGAATACGGACCAACTCGACAATCCGGACTTCAATACGATAAACTATATAAATACGTTGTTTCCTACAGAGCAGAGTCTTTCAAACATCGACAGTGTCATCTCTAAAATGGAGTATAAGATCACAACGATTGACGATGAGATAGAAACTCTAGTTCGCGGCCAAAATGTGTCGAGAGAAAACGGCCAGAAATCACTGGAAGAAGCGCACAAAGTTATAAGAGAATTGGCGATACAAGTGCGAGATATCAATAAGAAAGCGGAAAAAAGCGAAGATATGGTAAAGGAGATAACCAGCGAAATTAAACAGCTGGATTGTGCAAAGTGTAACTTGACTGCGGCCATAACGACGTTGAATCATTTGCATATGTTGGTTGGGGGGATTGAGTCGCTGAAGATGTTGACTCAGAAGCGGCTGTACAAGGAGCTGCTGTTGCCATTGCAGGCCATCTTGGAGGTTATAAGGCATTTTGAAGGGTACACGGACATCAAACAAATTAAAGATTTAAATGAGCAAGTGTCTCATATAAGGAATGAACTTGGAACCCAGATTATGGCTGATTTTAAAGACTCATTCACTGGTAGGGATTTTTTCTTTCTTTGTTTTTTATTCTTTCATTTGAATGGTGGAGGAACCTCCAGGTCTGTGAGCCAATCTAGAGCCTCAGGCGTCGCCCTGTGGACCTCATCAATTCCTGTGGGGAATGAATGGAGCGGGCATTTGCTGACCACACTTTTGGTAGTCTACACTGCACCGCATTCACACACCGCCTACTCCTTAAAGGCTGATTCACACCAACGTCCGGACCCGCTCAGTGACGATATTGTTCCGCATGAGAGCTTATTGAAATGGTATGAATATCAATCAAGGAGTATGTGCCAAGACAAAGTTGTGTGGCAGTATATCCTTCTGCCCACCCTTGTGATATTTAACTACTTAGTTAAATAATTATTTTGATGTGTAAAAATACTTACATCGCAGATTTTTTTTTATTAAAAACCACTTTTTATCACTAAATAATATTTTTATCAATTATTAATTATTAAAAATATTATTTAGTGATAAAAAAATGGTTTAAAAAATAAAAATCTGCGATGTAATGAACAGGATCAAGAAAGGGACGCTTAGATGGTTTGGGCACGTAGAGCTAATGAACGAAGAAAGGAGTGTGAAAAGAATATATGATGCGAAATTTAATGGAAGAAGAAGTCGAGGACGCCTGAAAAAGACATAGCACTATCAAGTAAATCAAATACTTGAATCGGGTCATGTGAAGAGTCAGAATAACAGAAGAGTATGTATGAATGTAAATGAAGCAAGGAGTGTGTGCCAAGACAGAGTTATATGGCGGTCCGTCCTCTCTGCCTACCCCCGCGGATAAACGGCGTGATGGTTAGTTAGTTAGTTAGTTAAAATTATTATTTAACTAACTAAGTTGTTAAATATCACAAGGGTGGGCAGAAGGATATACTGCCACACAACTTAGTCTTGGCACATACTCCTTGATTGATATTCATACCATATCAATAAGCTCTCATGCCGAACAATATCGTCACTGAGCGAATCCAGACGTTGTGAATCTACCATAAGGCCCCTCCTGTGCACCTGTGATTTTTGATATGATAATTAATTTTTTTTATCAAA
This sequence comes from Drusus annulatus, assembly GCA_022651775.1. Classification (NCBI taxonomy): domain Eukaryota; kingdom Metazoa; phylum Arthropoda; class Insecta; order Trichoptera; family Limnephilidae; genus Drusus; species Drusus annulatus. The sequence continues at coordinate 850,203 of JAGWCC010000089.1, read as the reverse complement.
AAAATGTTTAGGTAAATATTATTCATAAATATATTGTATATTTGCATCACATTCCAGAGTGATAGATTTTCTAAGTATTGCCATCGTGAAATACCTCCATTGAGAATCGTTGAAACATTGGTGCAAATGCTTTAGCCGTGTTTCGTGAACAAATCTGAATAGCCGTACTTCTTCCCAATCTCCATCCCCTCCATCCACCTCACAACATTCCCCAAATTAGGGTTGCCATAGTTGCACTGGCTCCGGGCCGCCGTCCTTGTGCAGTAATCAATTTTTATTTTTGATTTGTGACTTTATTGCAGCTCCTTCATCGAAGAATTATGTCCCCAACAAGACTCTGGCTGAAGCGTGTCTCGTGGTGTCCACCCTCGACCCAAAAGTCAAGCAAGAATTGCTCAAGTGGTTCATCAGCATGCAGCTGCAGGTAAATACCAAGCGATGAAACAAGGTTAGGTTAGGATAGTTCAGCTAAGCAGGGATGAAGTTATGAATCTATGTTAGGTTTGGATAATTATTATTTTTGATAAGAATATAGTCTGCATAGTTCACATGATACAATGTGTGCGGGCAGTTCTGAACCTCTCCAAGGTTGCAATTCTTGGAGTTTGTGAAGGATTGTATAAATCGAAGATTTTACGCAGACGGATTATTGTGATTCGAGAATAGATTAAAACATTTTTTGTTTTTTATTGTGATGTTAGCAAAGTTATTTGTCGCTTTGTTGATTCTGCGATGAGAGAGAAAAATAGTCATGTCAGTGTAAAATGGCAGCCACTAATTTTACCCTGATTAAAGTCTATTAGGTAAGTCTTTTTACATCCTTTATAAATACATGTGTTAATTCTTTCTCCAGGAGTACTTGCACCTGTTCAGCACTAACCAGGACACAGCGTGGCTGGACAAGGCAGACAAGCGCTACGCCTGGGTCAAGCGTCACCTCATCAAGTTCGAGGAGAGCCTCGGGCCCATCTTCCCCGCTCACTGGGAGGTGTCCGAGATGATTGTCGTCGAGTTTTGCAAGGTGATAATCTCTAACCAACCCCATCCCTAGCAAGCACGTACTTACACCACTAAAGGAGCTCGCAGCCTGGCTCGCCAAATCTTTTCATTAAATGTATTTTAAGCTGTCTATTGTCAATCATTGAATAGTATTTAGAACCTGTTACACTGTCTATTGTCAATCATTGAATAGTGTTTAGAACCTGTTACACTGTCTATTCCATTCCATTAACCCTTAGAGAGCGACCAACTACAATAGTAGTCAAATTAAATTACTTTTACTTTAATTAGACTACCTTGAGGTGTACTGCAATTTTTAGTGTGGAGTGCTAGGTTTTAGAACTTTTAAACATATTCCGTCACAACCCATGAAAATTTCAAAGTAAAAATGTTAACATTGTAAAAGCATCTGTTTTCTTTTAAATACAATTTTCAAATTTATATTCTGCTTTGAGATATTTTCAATTTTATATTCGGCTTTGAGATATTTTCAATTTTATATTCGGTTTTGAGATATTTTAAGGGTTAAATAAGGTTACAATAAATTTTATAATATAAACCTGTATTGGATGCGCTCTTCCAAACACATTTGGAACTCTCTTTATAGTGCTAGATACACTCAGTATCGCCCTGGTAAAAAACCACCATTCAGAATTAAAACGTTGCTTGAAATGGCTTTCGACATATTTGGTGACCAAATCTGAAGGAGCAGGTGCTTTTCCACATTCCTCTTCCTCACCACCTTCTCCTATCCACTCCCTTCACCCTCACTACATACCCAAATTGGGGATGCCATAGTGCCACTGGCTTCGAGCAGTTGAGCCTCTTTTGCGGTATTCACATAAAAAATTAAATGAAAAAATACATACATCATTCTTCTTTTCCACGTTTCCCATTTTTTATTTTGTGATATTTTTCTAGATAACTAAATCTGAACTCTCTAAAGTGATGGCGGCCAGGAAGCAGGAGATAGATGTCAAGCTGCTGCTCTACGCTATCCAGAAGACTTTTCACTTCGAGTCTTTGCTGGATAAAAGATTCACAGGTACGATATACATTTTTTTATATGAAGATTTTTAGTAATCCAGTGCCGACGATCCTAAACTGTGTAAATTAATATTTTTTTCAAATTCCAGGAGTGACTCTACGCGAAGGAGCTGAACCAAACAAGAAGTTCAGCAGTGGGGATAGATCCAACCAGCACAAGTCTACCAACCCCTTTGAGACGGGCGAAGACGATGATACTGTAAGAATACTAAATTATCGATTTAACTTAATTTCCATTTTTTTTCTTAATTATTTTTTATTTATACTATAAATAGCTCCCATCAAATGATATTTCAAGACGATTTACGCAATGGTGACAAAACACTGACACTAATCTTTGTAAGTAATGGTCAATTATTATTGGTTCATTGTGCTGACTCTCATGTTTAACCTTATTTCTTTAGCCGTGTTTCGTGAACAAATCTGAATAGCCGTACTTCTCTTTAATAACGTTAATCAGAGTTGTCACTGGGTGTTGAGTAATATCTTCTTGTTCTACATTATGGAAGCCACCCGGAGGCAGACTGAGGAAGAGTTGGATAGACTGCCTGAAAGAGGATCGGAGTAGGACGGGAAGGACTGAGAACTGAAGGCAAATGGGAAGGGACCGCAGACAGTGGAGAGCATTTGTGGAGGAGTCTAAATCCCACCCTGGGATGTAGCGCCGTATGATGATAAGGGTTGTCATTGAATGCTAAGCTATATCAACACTAGCGACATCATTGATCCGGCTGTTAAACTCTTAGTTTGATCTCGTTCCAGGAATCAGTGGAAAAGATGGACGATGTCCCGGACCTTCCTGACGGAGTGTCACAGACTACGCCAACAGAAAAGTCTCCGTTTATTGGTCTCATCGGTAGCTGTTTTGAGCCATACCTGCATCTCTATATCGAGAGTTTGGACACCAACCTGGCTGAACTTATGGATAGATTCGTACAGGTACAAATGTATAGTATGTTATTAGTGATGACAACGTTACCTTTCAATTATAATAGCCTAGATTCCATCTTCTGGACATTGCGACCCCGCAGAAATGGTCACGCACTTTATTCTCTAGCTTAATTTCGATAACCGTACTGCACAGTTAGCTAAAACTGTTTTTGACATCTGTGTGCCAACTGTAGTCACAAATCGTCATAATGAAAATTAATGAATATACCGTTTAGTCCAGGTACAGGGCGTTTATTTAAAACTATTTTGCTTCAACTATCGAGGAGAAGAGGAAGTAGAAGAGTAAGATTTGAAAATATCTGGATATTATAATATATATTCACTTAACATAGCCAAAGCCATTTCAACTACGGTTTCGATTCTGAATGATGGTCTCTTACCAGGGCGATGTTGAGAGTTTATGGGAGCTGCCAGTCTGTGATGTGATGTGATGATGTGTTTAGCAGTATTATGATATTGATTTCTATGTTTTACGGATCTTATATTGTGCCACAGCTACCACGTTAATCAGTTTTTTATTTACGTTCTAGGATGCCAAGCAAACGCCGACTAGCATGAGCGAGTCCGGTCAAAGCACCGTGCTCCCGAGCTGTGCTGACCTGTTCCTCTTTTACAAGAAGTGCATGGTGCAATGCTCGCAGCTGACCACAGGGCAACCTATGCTAGGTTAGTCATCTGTCATTTTTACATCCTCTTCCAGTGGCCAACCAGACTTTCCAGGAGTTTACATGACAATTCTATACTTGCATTGCAAAAGGATGTGATAGTAGATCATCACAAGGATAAAAGTCTACCTTTTCAAAATCGTTTTTATTGTTCGAAATGCGTTGTGTTATAAAGTTCACCAGGCCGTCTTAAGGTGTTTGGCTATTGTTCCTGGTTCCATGATGTGGCTCTCCAGTTGTCTGAGGCTTCTTCCTGTCAAGGCGGGACATTGTCACCATAAGCGAATTGGTGTTTCTTCATTCTATTCACATTTCCTACAGTTATTAGCGCTTTCCACTTCTGCAATCATCTTCGAAGGTGGCAGTGTCTTATTAATATCCCTACTGACTCCCTCAGCGATTTTCTATCCATTTTGAGTACAGAATAGAATGAATAATTTGTTGACATGTATCTTATAGGTCTGACGACTATCTTCCAAAAGTACCTGCGTAACTACGCCATCAGTGTCTTACAAGGCGGCCTGCCCTCCGCCACGCCTGTCACCTCCATGTCCAAGGACCTGTCCGCCTCCACCTTCATGCAGAACTTCCAGTCGCTGTTGAGGGAAGGAGACTGCGTCAGGTAATGCAGCATACCGCATTGCGGAGCATATTGTTGAAGGATGTCCACTCTACCAGCTCTGCGGTATAGTGGACACTCTTCAACGTACATCAATGCTGCATGATGTGATGCCGGATGCTATTGAATGGAAGAATATCGACATTCTTATGTAGCCACCACCAACTCTCCAGACATATGAAGAAGTAGACATAATGTTGACAGAAAATGGTGGTCAATCAAACTGGAGGCCTTTTTGAAAGTTGAACCCAAGGGCGCTGATAATAATTTTGTCTTTCTTTACTTATTATTTTGCCCATTCGCTTGGCTCTAAAACAGTGTTTCTCAATTATTCCTACCCGTATCCCAGGGGTACACAAAGGCATATAAAACAAGCCTTGACCTGCAAATAAACTAAAATGTGTTTTATTTTAAGTTTTGGACAGTTGATATAGCGATTTACATCCAGTACGTAGGGTAGAAAAGACGATTAATCGGTGTTACGTCATTTATAGTTGGCAGCAAAAAGCCAACTAGTCAGTTAAAGATAATTAATTTGTTAAGAAGTTTCTATTTACATGAGTTACACTGAAGGTCGTGAGTATTCATGGAAAAATTCATAATAATCGAACGAATGTTACAGAAATTATGATTTTTTGCAATTAGTACAAATTTTACTAGTTTTTAACCGATAGCATACTCTTGGGGAACACTAATTTAGCTTTAATTAAACTAATCTTAAAACTTTTGCTAACTACTTTATGAATGTTTTCAGATTCAACAAGCAAGAACTGTCTCGCATCACCTGCATCATCACCACCTCAGAGTACTGCCTGGAAACCACTGTACACCTTGAACAAAAGTTAAAGGAAAAAGTCTCGCCGGGATTAGCCGAGAAGGTGGACCTCTCCCAGGAACAATACCTCTTTCACAAAATCATCTTAACCTCCATCAAACTACTCGTCCAAGACTTGGAAATAGCGTGCGAACCATCTCTGCTGGCCATGACGAAAATATCTTGGCAAACTATCGAATCAGTCGGCGACCAAAGCCCGTATGTAACTCAGATCATAATGCACTTAAAAACAACCGTACCGATACTACGCGATAATCTCTCATCGTCGCGTAAATACTTCACACAATTCTGCGTCGAATTCGCCAACTCCTTCATACCTAAGTTCATCCAAAACATATATAAATGCAAACCGATTAGCACGGTCGGTTCTGAACAATTGTTGCTCGACACGCATATGCTGAAAACAGTGTTGATGGATCTACCGTCCATTGGTTCGCAAGTCAAGAGGGCCGCACCTCCGAGGTACGTCAAAGTTGTTGTGAAGAGCATGACGAACGCAGAGATGATTTTAAAATTGGTTATGGCGCCGTTGACAAACGCAAGCGATACGAATTCTCCGATGGAAAGTTTTGTGGAGCGATATGTAAGTCTTTTGCCAGAATGTTCGCTCAGTGAGTTTCACAAGGTGTTGGAGATGAAGGGAGTTAAGTTGAACAGGGTGCAGGCCGGAGGTTGGGATGCAGTTTTTAAACAGAAATCTAAACAATCGACTCCAAATCCAAAATGAACATTATAAAAATATGTTTTAAGCTTTTTGTTGGGTACTAATTTTGTAAAAGCTTTTTTTTTTACGTTTATCTACTGATTGAGTAAAAAGACAAAAAAAAACAGTTGTGAATTGAAAATTTTTTGTTCTTTTGAAATATTTTTTTAATACAATAGGTATGTATTTTAATAAGTAGCGATTTTAACTATTTATGCATTTGGAAGATTGGCATAGTATAATTGTTTAGTTAAAAAATTTACACCCACTAAATAGACTTTTTACTTCAGGATGGTAAATGCAATGATATATTCTTTTAAAATAGGTAAATGTTTATTCATAAATTATAGTTAATCTGTGTGTATTTATGTTTTAAAATATTCACTGTCTGTATTATGTATGTGAAAAAAATTAACTTTCATATTATTATTGTCGAAGTTTGTGTTTCACAAGATAGAGATTTTTCATAACGATATCTGTACTTAACATTCCATTTAATGCAATTAAATTATTTATAAACAATGTGCATGGATATAATTTTTATAAAGAAATAGGGTTTGTAATTTATTTGGTTAGAATTATATAAATCACATGTGTAAAAAACACAAAAATCGCATTGCCAATTTCTGGCTCTATAAATTTTAGTCAAAAAGATGCCTCCTTTGCAAGTTTAATATTAAGATTATCATTTAATTTATTTTCACAAATGTGCAATATTTCAAATGGAATAAAATGCACAAACCCCACATATTTGTTCTTCTATAGTACATTCACCCACATTTCATCCATGATTCACATCTGTGTAATGCATATTCTAAAGAGACCTAAAACCTCCAGAGGAAGGCAGTGAAGTTAGAATGTTACACAATTCTGTCTTCCTGGGACTTCTCACAACATTTTTTTATCCATTTGCACGTTATATATTCTCCTGAGACACTTTCTCCATCCATCCGCTCTAATTATCTAAGCCTCCCTCACTTAATTTTGTTCATGATGCTTACGTCGTATATTATTGTTTTATCTTCCCATTCTTAATAGGTTTTTATTTATATGAAAGCGGGCTTATTGTCATAATCAAATGGCATTTCATGACAAACTCTACGGTTGCATATATATAACATGTGTATGTTGGTGATGAATTCAAAGCGAAGTAAGGACATTTCTGAAGACTTCAAGCATAGTATATATCACATAAAATACAGTATAGCATAGAAAACATCTCAAAAATAACAAGGCAAGATCAAGTGAATCAATGCCAGGGGTGTATAAATGTCCAGGATCAGTAAAGTGATTATTGTATGTTTCAAGTGGCGTGCATTATCAATTGTAATTGCCCTACTGTATGATATAACCTACGTCTATAGCTAACTGAGAGTTTACTGTTAAAACAGTCTTTGATTATTCATTACTGTTATGTGGCTAAATGAATTAAATGTCATTATTTTGTGAAATTGTACAGGAACGTTTCTCAGCACATTTATTTCTAGACTGGGCTTGCGAGTAGCTATGAATGTAAGGAAAGAAGGTGTGTGGCACTATTATATCTGCATATCCTTTTAAAGAAGCAGCACAATGGTAGGTTAGTTAGTACCCATAACCCTCACAAAACTATTAATTTCAACTGAATCAAGTTGTATTTCAATTTTAAAACGATCAACCGTTATGTGAGACAGACAAATAGCATAAGATGTCTTCAGATTTCTTCCTGTAAATCATATACTTAAAACATCTAAGCCATCCTTACTTGATCATATTCATAATGTTTTCACTGTAGTTTCTATTATGTTAAAACATGTAAAAATTTGACTGAAGTAAATTAGAAATGTTTAGGTTATGTTATTGGAAAATATTATTTAAATACAATTTATTTATTTTTAAATAATAAAAATATACTTATAAATACTCTGTGTTTTTATTGATTCATTACTGATATTTTACACTCCTTTTTTTCTACACGCTTCCCATGGATTCAATATATCTGTGTAACAAAGGGACTACTAACATACTAATTAGGCACTCATTATAGGTCGTGCAATTAGAGATTACCCGAACCACACATACTTAGAATTGTATGTATTGTTGAACATATCGTCGCTGGAAAGGCAAAACGGCCTAAGCGACACTTTGGTGAAAAGGAGTTAAATATGCAGTTTTAATAAGTTTTTTTTTTCTGTATTGAAAGTTCTTACACTCGTTTGATTCTGAAGACTTTTGTGGCCCTACAGCCACCTAAAATATACTTACCATTTGAGAGAAGGCTTGACTGAGGCGACACAAGTTTTTAAACTTTTTTTAGTTTTTTGTCGCTTCAGGTAACTCAGTGAGAGCATTGAGTTACCTGAGTTAACTTTGTTTATCAAAATCCAACCAGGTACTGAAGACAAAAAATACTTTAAAGTGCTCCGGTGTAAACTTCCTAAAATGACGCTTCAGCCCTAATGCCTTTCCAGCGATGATACACTTCTGACAGTGTTGTCTTTGAAAAGCGTCACTGAGAAATAGCCCTTTAGCAGACATTATTCTGTATTTGAAATGGAACTAATATGTTTTTAGGCAAGTCAAGTTACATCTCCTAGTTTTTCACTGGTAAAAAATAAATTTTATAATATAAATGTACGTGAATGTCTCGGCAAAAACTTTAACCCTCATTTGCCCAGATTTTTCAGCCTGGAATTTCTGATTCAATGCAACAAATGTCAGCTGTCAACGCGATTTCCATCATGAGATATACAGCTTTGAAATATCAAAAATATAATAATATCTTATAAGTGTCGAAATAATAAGCTTGGGAAAGAAATAAATGTATATACGTGTAGGCCCCAGACAGGTCAGTGACATTTTTCTATCTATTCAAGAAAGAAATTCGATATTTGAAAATGTTTTATCAATTGAGCAAGGAAAAATTGAACTTACTCCAGGCACACGGACACGCCCATAAAACACTGACGCCACTGTGTCGCCATCTAGCCGCGGCGCAGCCAACCGCGTACCCCCAACTGACAGCTAGCGGGATATCCCACGAAAAACCCATGACTCACTTTAACAAAAAACACCTAACAGGGGTCTTGGCTTTCCCCGTAGTCATAAAAATTCTATCGCTGTTTTTAAACACCATCAAACAATTATTTTAATGCTTTTTTTATAAATATAAGTAGTTAAAATTTCTTAACAATCAGTTACAATAATTTATTTATTTTTGTAAAATGGTTTATATTTCAATGAATCTACAAAAAGATTCGTAAATAAACGAATACTTAAATATTTTATTATTTAAAGTTATTACTATAATTATATAATATATAACTATTTAATTCACTACAAAAATGATGATACTTTTGTCTGCTCGCCGGGTTTTCGGTAAATGGTTTCAAACGCGTTGCAGAAAAACTATTTATAATAATTAACAATAATAAATGTACTATCATAACCATAACATTAAATTGTTGCATTTTTTGCAAAATGTTTAATTTTTATTAAAATATCGAGCTTTATTACATCTTTCCCAAAATAATAGTTATAAAAAAAAGCGTTAGAAATATGAGCGATCCTTGTGGAGTGGATTAGAACAACAATAAAACCCGGTGGGAAAATTTGATTTCACACATTATTTTCATTTGTTTTTCTGTGAGTGCTTTCTCGCCGCTAGATGGCAGCGCTACAACTGCCGTTCGCTTCTCGGGCGGATGAAAGCTGCGAAAAGCTCCATGCGGCGCCCATAGTATGTGTTTTCCTCCAAACATTTTCCGTCGCTATGCAATTTCCCGCTGCGCGCACGCGCCAGACATTGCGCCAAACGCAAGCGAGACACGAACACAAAGCTGAAAATGTTAAAAATAAATAAAAATAGCACGGAAACTCTAAAATAGACCGTCCTAATTGATAATCAGGGTGATTTCTGCGCGCTGTTCGAAGACTCGGTCAATTGTGAGTTGGATCCGGGATTTGTTCTCGTGTGGCGTTTGAATTTGATGGTTTTACCGACGGAGGGAATGGGACGTGCGATACCGGGGTGAAGTAGCGCGCGTTCCAGTTCCGAGCAACATGTCGAACTTCGCGCCGAGTGTGTTCGGTCACTTTTCTCGGTTGGCGCGATCGATACCTCTCTAGTTGTGTATCTCGTATCTGGCCCCAGCCCTCGTCAGAACGGCGCCATGTCCCCCCGCGATGGCAGAGGCTCGCCGCTGACCTAGCGGAGCCCGAGAGGCGCCGCAGGCCCCCGCTCCCGAGCCCCGAGGCCCCCCGCCCGCTGGCCCCGCCGCCTGATACGCTGACCCGATGCAGCCGCGGCGGTCGATCTACCAATGCGGATGTTTTAACAAACGTGCAAAGTGTCCAAATTAACGCGAAACCACTAAAAACACGCGAAGGTTCGCTAAATAATAACCGAAAACCCGCAGTAATCGCACCCGATACATACAATTGTACGTTGAACAATAGCTTTTCCATTTGTCAAATCAGAATCGTGTCGTATCAAAGTTATAATTTAATAATAATGTCTGCAGAAGCCTGCGTAATTAAGTTTTCTCGTAATCTCCTCGAATATACTAAGTACATGTGTATGTTTTTTTTCAGTCGGTTTCCAGCTCGCGTCGAGTCATGAATTCGACTTCTCGCGAGAGTGATAAGTTCGCCGTTGGCTGTGCGGGTAGCTTGTTATGAGGTAGACTGCTAAACTATCCATCACAACAAACATGCTATAAGATAATACACGCTAACGAAGGAGTAATATAATCACCGATTGATGCGATATAAAGCAACGGGAAATAGTATGGTATTGGTTGTTCTTGTTTAATCTGAACATGCTCTGATGTCATGCAGATTGACTGAACGGACAGATATTATTCTTCGAATCAAAATGAATTGGATTTTTCCAGTGCCAGGTAAGCTAGCCTACTTTTTCCATACTAAAACATTTTTTAAATCGAACCGGCGCACGAATCTCGACACTAAATAATAAGCTGAAATTCGTGCGCTCACTCCCCCATCAAAGTTCTGACAAAATCATAAAAAATGAATATTTTTTTGCAGAATTCACACGTTTTAAACATTTATCTTCCTTCGTGCATGTTTGTAAATGATTTTTCATCACTTTAAATGTACGTAATTAACGATTTATGTAATCTTATTATGAACGACTAGTATATTGCGGAATATGCCGCATTGGTTCGCGCACATGTTTTGTGGCAGGGTAGGTGCTCGGGGTAGCTATGTAAGGGTACACTGACTGCCCTATGCGTATAACTACATCATGTATTCTTTCATTTTAAATAGGCCACTCTGTCTTGAGGGTAGGTTTACACAAGTTCTCTGTGATTCAACACTCGTTTTACCGTTTTACCAAAAGGTCGAAAATACCGTAACAAAATGTCTCTTCTGACGCTTATGAAAGAATATATCAGAAAATCTAAATAGGGTGTACCATTGTTTACCATTTTAGTATTATTATTCAATGGTGTTAAATTCTTTTATTATTTCGAATGACATGCGTGTATTTCTTCCTAGTTTTAGTTCTTAAAAATCTCTAATTAAAACGTCAAACGACGGGAAAATAACGAATTACATTGTAATTTGACATTATGCATGAAATACAACAGTCGCTTTGAAAAAAACAATAAAATATTTAGTGGTTTTTTTATACCTAAGTTTCGGAAGAGCAGTATGTTATTTTGTTCCGATGCCATCTCCTATCGGAGGTTAGCGGTTGTAAATTATTAACTGATAAATTGATAATATACTGTTTTGTATACAAGCGAAACCAGGTGACAAAAATTTCAATTCATTATTGGCTACATACAAATTATTGCTTTCTTTCATAGGAATTCATAAGTTTTTTTTTAAATAAGTTTTGAAAAACAGGGAACCTAACCTTTCTAATTTCACCTATATTTTACTCCGTGTAATATTTTCCTAGAATGTAAATTTCTAGAAGTCGAATGATTTTGATTTTAATAATTTCCTTTGCGAGTGCGTACCTACGCACAAGTGCAGACTTTTCAAAATTGGATGTGCTTAAAAAATTATTAATTTAAAAAAAATAATCTTTTCAAATCCCTACCTACCTAATAAAGTACCTACCTATAGTGTATTTCAGCAGACATTATTCTATATTTGAAATGGGTGGATTAAAGCAACTAATATTCTTTCTTAGCAAGTCAAGTTACATCTCGTGATTGTTCTCTGGTAACAAGTAGTTATATATTTTGTTAGACTGAAGTATTTCAATATTCCTACTTATTCAATTACCTACCTGCACTAAAAAATACATAAACATATTCTTATTTTATAATATTATTTATTAATTTATACATTTTGAAGAACTTATGAATCTGTATATTGTTAACAGATTAATTTTTACAATGGGTCGCCACTTTTATTTCGTTATTTTTTTTGGTCGTGGCACTACATAAGAGGAATTTAGGCTAAGCCCGGGGATCTATTTTTTCCTTCAATCCTAATCTTGTTTCTGGAAATATAAGAGATACAGGTACGCTCCAGAGTGGTAGTATCGCCCTGGTGAAAGACCACCATTCAGAATCGAAACGTTGCTTGAAATGACAATATTCATTTAATTTAGTGACCAAATTTGAATAGCCAGGTACTTCCTAACCTTCCTTTCCCCATATCCTTCCCTTTACCACTTTCTTCAGCCTCACAACATACCCCAATTTGGGATGCCATAGTCCCGCTGGCTCCGAACAATTGGGTCTCTTGCAGGGTATTCACGTAAACAAATCGAGTCACTAAACTCAGTGTCAACTCAACTTGTGTCATTTCTTTTGACTATCGTATTTTTTGAGCAAATAGTTTTAGGTTATAATTTCCAGTTGAAATTAAAAAAATATATATTTACCGACATTTCTATGGAAATAACATTAAAAAAGTATAAATTTGAAAAAAAAATCGTATAAAAGAAAAACAAACAAAAACGTTTTATTTATGTTTGTCATCGTTATCTCAAATCACTAGTGGAAAATCTAAGCGTTTCTTGAAATTGCTTAAGTGATCAGATCTGAATAGTTAGATACTCCTCAACTTTACTCTTCCTAATCTCGTTTCTCTTCCCCACTTCCTTCAACTGAAAATATTCCTCAAATGGAGATGCCTTAGTTCTACTGGCTCTGTCCAGTTGGATTTCTTCCGTTGTATACCATCGGAAAAATCGGCAGGCGGCCAAAAGAGGATCCAAAGAAGCCATGTTTTTTGTTATTTGGGTGTCAACATATTTTCATTCGGGTTTTTGAAACTTATTTGTTTTTATGATATAAAGCAATGCAAATGGGACAACCTTTGAAAAATGACGCACACAGTATTTTTCTCAAAGTGTAAGCATTCATTGACTTTGATAACCTATAAAATATCCCGATAATTCCAATATTGGGATGAGCTATCGCCAGTTTAAGCTGTGTTGTCAGCTTGTCAAAAAATAATTACAAATAAAAAGCGTTTTTTATTTTCGCTTGCTTATTGTATTTGAACCAATGACGTTACAAACATAGACACGTTATAGCCTTAGAATATTAACACAAAATGTGGCAAGCAAAACACACACGTTACCAGTAAATTCATCATTCAAATATCGGTCATATATGACAAAGATAGACATTCATAGAATATATGTGTATGAACGAAACAGATCCGAAGTTCGGACCGCGTTCCATACTTGCTTGAAACGACCTCAAGCGACCCGTGACCGTTTAGTACTAAATCGGCTTAAACACCGATCACACCAACTAGCGTGATTATTGGTTGCCACTTTGAGAGCGCTACAACGTGTCTATATTTATGTAACGTCATTGATTTGAACAAGTTTCATAATGATGCTGGTGGTGTACGATGAATTAAATTATTCGTAACAATATTTCAAACATAATTCTTATTTTAAAATTAAAACGACAACCCCCGTGGCTGAGCGGTTAAGATCTTTGGCTTTGGATCCAGCGGGTCCGAGTCTCGGGTTCAATCCATGCGTGCGAAAATAAATTAAATTAAATTAATAAATATTAAAAAAAAATTATAAAATAACTTTGTATAATTTCTAATTTTGAAACTGTTAATTCGTGGTGGAATTCCATTTTAACGATTTAATAAAACAAATTTATAACTTTTTTCCACTTTTATTTTATGACTGGACCGGTTTCAGCCTATGACGGCCATCTTCAGACTAGTGTTTACTAGTGTCTAATCTGAAGATGGCCGTCATAGGCTGAAACCGGTCCAGTCATAAAATAAAAGTGGAATGAAGTTATAAATTTGTTTTATCAAATCATTAACTTTGTATAAGACCACGGATATTATTTTATTTTTTATGACCGATTGGTTTCGCTTAGCCTAAGCATCATCAGGGTACAAAATTAAACTAAAGAAAAAATACTACGTGTGCGGTTATATATACATACAGAGGGAGAGCAAAATATAAAATGAAATAACAGAACAATGAGAAAATAATAGAATAACATTTAAATTATAACAAAGAAACAGAGAGAAAGAGATATAATTATTAGTATATTTCCGGCACGCTACAGAGAGGTAGATACTCTCTATATTGACTTGGTGGTCCTTAAAAATCGAAATGTTGCTTGATATGGCTTTAGCCGTGTTTGGTGTCGGATCAGAGCAGCTAGGTACTTCCTCTTTTCTATCTCCTCTTCCTCCCCTCATTGGTGGCTCGTGACTCTTTGAAGTATTAGCGTGTTAAAATTGAAAGAAACGACTTTATTGATGTTGCCCAAAAAAACATTTTTTTCAATTTCTTAAAAAACTGAAAAATCCTGAAAATCTTCACACAATATTTTTTTTTTTTTTAAGAAATTCGTTTTAGGCTACAACAACATTACACATTCAATTCATATAAAATAATAAATGGTATATTTGCGGCACGTTCCAGAGTGGTAGATACTTTGAGTATTGCCCTGGTGAAATACCACTATTCAGAATTGAAACGTTGCTTGAAATGGCTTTAGCCGTGTTTGGTTACCAGATAGCAGCGCACTTGAGGTGAAATATCACAAAACTGCGCTATATAATTTCGCTGTTATTATTATTATACCAGATTTGACGGCCTCTATGGTCAGCTGGTAAGACGCTCGACTACGAATCCAAAGGTCGCGGGCTCAAACCCGGCGTGCGCAAAAAACTTTTATTTAATTAATATGTGTCATAACATATTTAACTCATATAAAATAATAAAAAGTATATATGCGAAACGTTCCAGAGTGGTTTACTTTTACTCGTATTGCCCTGGTGAAAGATCACCATTCAGAATCGAAACGTTGCTTAAAATGGCTTTAGCCGTGTTTGGTGACCAGATCTAAATAGCCAGGTACTTCCCAGCCTTCATCTTCCTCATCTCCTTCCACTCCCCACTACCTTCAGCCTTAAAACAAACCCCGATTGGGGATACCATAGTCCCACTGGGAGCAGTTGGGACTCTTGTGCGGTATTCACTGTAAAAAATCATACTCTTTTTTTAAATCACCCAGCCTATGGCTGCAAAGCTAAGCGTGTCAAGCTGTAAGAGTTATGGTAGATTTACACCAACGTCCGGATCCGCTCAGTGACGATATTGTTCCGCAAGAGTGCTTATTGATATGGTATGAGGTATGAATATCAATCAAGGAGTGTGTGCCAAGAAAAAGTTGTGTGGCAGTATATCCTTCTGCCCACCCTATAATTAATAATTAATAAAAATATTATTTAGTGATAAAAAAATGATTTAAAAAAAAAAAATCTGCGATGTAAGTATTTTTACACTTCAAAATAATTATTAAACTAACTAAATAGTTAAATATCACAAGGGTGGGCAGAAGGATATACTGCCACACAAATTTGTCTTGGCACATACTCCTTGATTGATATTCATACCATATCAATAAGCTCTCTTGCGGAACAATATCGTCACTGAGCGGATCCGGACGTTGGTGCGAATCAAGCTTTATTCGACAGTAAATCCATAACCGAAAGATGTTTAATCCGAAAGCTACGTAACGTAGGTAGGTCGGAAAGCCATTTTCTTCAAGCGTTTTCGCGTGTTTCCAGGCTTTTTATTTTTCTCCACCGGCTTCTTTTGGCCGACGACCAAAAATGTCAAAACGCTTCTCGGATTTATTTTGTTTTCGTATCAGTTCGCGTGTTTTAATAATATATGTATTTCTAAGCCAGTTGGCTCGGCTAACCCACTTTCGAGCGTTGTGGATAATATCCAGAAAAGAACACTTAAAATACGCGTAAAGTAACGTAATAAATGAAAATTAAATAATAACTTTGTATAAGACCACGGATTTTATTGAAAAAAAATGTGAGGGACCGGTTTCGCTTAGCCTAAGCATCATCAGGGTAAAAAAATAAGCAAAACAAAAATATATAGTGTGTGGTTATATATACTCGTACATACGAGTACAGAGGGAGAACACTAGCGTTGTGACCGCTTTAAAAGAACTACTTCAAAGAACTACTTCTTTTGGCAGCAGTTCCTACTTCATTCATTGTTCATGGAACAAATACTATAATTGAAGTTGGTAGTTAATTTTAGCGTTTATTCATTTCATTAACTTCATTCAATCCATTTCATTGAACAAATACTTCAATGGAAGTTAGATTACAGAGAACTACTTCAATTTGCAGCAGTCCAGTTGTGAAGTTGAACTTCAAAGCGTATAAAGAAGTATTTCATTACAAACACTTCAATTGAAGTCGACTTCAAAGTACTTCGATTTAAAGCAGGGGTCTCCAAACTACGGCCCGAGGGCCACATCCGGCCCGCGGACAGATTTTGTCCGGCCCGCGGAGAGCTAGCATACTTGAAAACTCATTTTGGAGAACATATTTTTTATAGCAAATTAAATTTAGTTTACTGAAGTATTCTAATTTTATGTTGAATAATTATTAATATGACATCTACATTGATATGGTCATGGGCTAACCACTCATAACATTGTTGTAGGCTTATTGTTATTGTTTTTGTGATAAGTAATAATATGGTTTTAGCCCTCAAAACTTACTGTAGTAATCAGTATGGCCCCAAGGCTGGAAAGTTTGGAGACCCCTGATCTAAAGGAACGTGATTTTTTGGGAATTCTTTTCGTTTTAAAATTTCTACCTTTTATTTTGGCGAGGAACCGATTCGAGTTCTTTTCGTTTTTAAATCCCTACCGACTAGTGCGTTTTTTTCGGCGAGAAACCAGTTCCAGTTCTTTTCACTTTCAAATCCCTACCGACTAGGACGTGTTTTTTTCGGCGAAGAATCGGTTCCAAAAAGTACTGAACAAATAATCGGATAAATTCAAATCTCTTCTTTGCGAGTTCGACTTCAATTGAAGGTTCACTGCGAAGGGTTCATTTTAAAGAACTAGCAATTCCTAAAGCATTGAATACTGTTCTCTTATTTTATTTTGTATTTTGTTCTCTTGCGTTGGGAAAAACTTCAAAGTTTTGTGAACGTCTCAGAAACTGCTAGTTCTTTGAAATGAACCCTTCGCGGTGAACACTTCAATTGAAGTCGAACTCGCCAAAAAATAGTACTAGTCAGTAGAGATCTCAAATCGAAAAGTGCTAGCAAATCAACAAAAAATCCTCTCCGAAAAAAAGCACTAGTCGGTGAAGATTTGAAATCGAAAAGTACTAGCAAATCAACAAAAGTTCCTCCCCAAAAAAGTACTAGCAAATCGAAAAAAGATGAAACTGAAGAAGAACCAGTTCCTCGTCAAATCTTTGTAGTTCTTTGGTTCTTTGTAGCCTTTGAAGTCGAACTTCCATTGAAGTACTTAGAATAAAGTACTTCATTGAAGTCCGATTTCAATTGAAATATATCAACTGCCGCAAAATGAAGTAGTTCTTTGAAGTTTGCGGGAAGCCAACATTTTGGTGACGGCCTGCCTAAATGGAATCCACTCTCGTGAACCCCCATTTACGTCTTATGCACCCCCCACTTTTTTTCATTGACGTGGACCCCTTGCAGGTCGGAATCGACCCCTGGGGGTCGATATAGACTACTTTGGGAATGACTGCTCTAAAGGGACGGGGCGTACCACGTGGTACAAGCGCTGGCCAGTGGCGGCATGTGAATATTTTTATTTGTTAAAAAAATGTCTCCAGAGACAAAAAATAAATCTACATTTTTTAGTTTTTACGCCATGTATGCGTGTAGTGACTACTATTTCTTTTTTAAAGAAAGACAAACGTTTCAGGGTTACGAATAACCTGACAATATTTGAAAAACTCCTACTGCCATCATAAGAAGCGGAAGATGTTGCTTGTGCAATGATGGAGGACTTAGCCAGCAAAGGAATTGAGCGAACGACGTCTAGGTGGGAATCTGACGCGTTTGTCCACTCAGCTACCAACCGGTCGGTATAATATATAGTATTTTGAACGACGGTGATATTTAAAACATTTTTTATCTCAAATTTATGAAGTTCTTCTTTAGATTTGAAAGCTACGAGTTAATATACGTATGGGTATATTAAATCGTCGTATTCAGTGGGAACGTTCCACTCCGTATATAAGGCACGCAGTACAAACTCGTGCAAACTAAAATAACATCGTTCACCGGACTGTGAAATACTTTGAGAGTGTTTTTTGTTCAGCAACATCGGCGGCCTTTGATATAGGGGTACGGCGCAGCACGACTTGCTGTCGAATGCAGTAAACAAAAAAAAAGAAAATTGTTCATCTAAAAGGAGTTTCCTTTTGAGTTTTTCCACTTGACAAAACTATGGGAAACGCTGCAGAATTTAAAATGTCATAACCGTATAAGAATTACTACCTGGGGCCAGTGGGACTAAAGCAAATATGTGTTATTTTACAGCATTAAACCAAGTAAAAAAAACCATTTCGTCAATACCCTTTTACATATCGTCGCCGGAAAGACAAAAAATTTGAAGTGCCATTTCGAGTTTACTGAGGCTATTTATTTTAGCTTCCTTCAAAAGTGGTTTTTGCCTGCTTCAGTTCCCAGCCATTTTTTTTCCAGCCCTCAGACCTTCTGATCCTGCTCAAAACCTCTTCCAGTAAATCAGAATTCCAGCCTCTTTCACGAAATCAGTATCTCTCTTATTCATCTTCCTCTAGGTCACTTCCACTGGAACACCCACTTGGTTGTTATTTCCGTTGTTTTGTCATCTGCCATTCTTTCCACATGGCCACTGGCCGGCCCCTCGCAGCCTTTGGAACCTACACAATCTTACCGTGGTTTCTCGTGGTTAATTAGATTCTTAGATTCGATGGTTCTTTTTAATTCTGTAGGTTCCATTTTCCAGCTTAAGTACAAAATGCTTACAATTTTTTTGCATTTGTAGACCACACATTTGGTATTTTCATGTCTCACAATCCCAGGTCTTACCAAACAATAGTCTTATTTTAATGTTGTATACTTGTTGTAAAGGTATGAACAGTTTGCTTCTTTTTTTGTATTTTCAACCCCAGAATCTAGTTCTTTACAGGTATGGAAGCATCTGCTTTTAGCGGGTATTTTTTAGTCCTTTTAGTTGGTGTCGCTGGAAAGGCAAAAGGGCTTAGCAAAACTAGTAAAAAAATGAGTTAAGAATGCAGTTTTGATCAGGTTTTTTTTTCTGCACCAAATGCTTGGACTCACGTATTATTCTGAAGACTTGTGGCCCTTCAACCATCTAAAATATATTTACCATTTGGGAGGAGGCTTGGACTCGAGCGACACAAGTTTGGGACTTTTTTTTTTTGCTTTTTGGTGCTTCAGATAACTCAGTGAGGGCATTGAGTTACCTGAATTTTTTTTTTTTTCAAAATCCAACCAGGTACTGAAGATTGTGAATTTTATTGTAAAACAATAACATTTTAAAGTGCTCCTGTGTAAACTTCTCAAAATGGCGCTTCGGCCTTTTTGCCTTTCCGGCGACGATGTATTAGGTGGGTATGTAAATAGTCGTACAAATTAAACGCTTAAGTCATAACTACCATGAACAAAACGCGAGATTTTACAGCATTTACGCGGTTAATCGATTTGAATCGCTCTTTTATTAGGTAGGTACCATTAAAGTAAAAGTTATGTTTACGTTATAAAGCCCCGACCACTGCAATATGACGCATAGTACAGTATCACCTCGATAACCGAGTTTCTGAGAACGAAATCTAGTTTGAACGAGAACTTCCGGGTTCTTTAGTGCGGCGATTGGATGCAAGCATTAACAGAAAACATCGCGTGTTATTTTTATTTAATTTAAAAAAAATATATATATATATATTTAGGAAAATATACAGTATTTTTACAAATGTTGAAAAATAAAGTTATTAGTATGTTGCATTCACCAGCATATATCTTATACGTGCATTATCCGCAACCGGTAGGTAATCTAAGTATCGCCCTGGTGAAAGACCATCATTCACAATCGAACGTCGTTTGGTGACCAGATCTGAATAGCCTCACAAAATAAGGGGAAGCCACTATTCCACTGGCTGCAGACGATTGGGAAAAGTTGAGACTCTTGTGCGGTTTTCACTAAGAACAAAAAAATAATATGTAATAAATATATATATTTATACCTATAATATTATTTGTAATGATTTTTGCAAATTTCAGAAATAACTTCGGACCTTTTTTACTGCTACATAATTCAAAGATTTTTAGAAGCAATTCTTACCCACGTGCTAATAAACTATGCTTTTAACCATTTGACCGCGGTACTTGATTAGTGTATTTTTACGTAGTGCCTGCCTATAGTTTCACTTCGTCTAGTCGTGAATTAAAACATTTTGGACGGGTTGGTAATGCTGTGCTTTTTTCGCTATCTTCAACAGCTGTAAAAGGGGCGGCTCGTGACTTTTTAGGTTGCTAGAGTGCTGAGATTGAAAAATACGACGTTTTTGATGTTGTTGTAGACGAAAATGATTTTTATTTAATTAAAAAAAATACATATTTTGTATGAAGATTTTTCAGTTTTGGTGGGTCAATGACCCCCCCAAACTGAAAAATCTTGAAAATCTTCATACAATATATATTTATATATGTATTTTTTAAAATTCATTTTCGGCCACAACAACATCAATCATGACGTTTTTTTTCAATCTTAGCACTCTAGCACAATAAAAAGTCACGAGCCGCCACTGGACTGTAAAGTGTTTTTTTTTTATTGATATATATTGTTTGATACCAATCAACAGAACACTGTCATAAACTGAGAGTACCTACCGAATAAAGGTGAAATCATATTACCGCAACAAAAGGCAAAATCCGTATACAGGGTGTCCCAGAACTCGACGTCAAGCCGGAAGCGGGTGATAGGCCGAGTCATAATAGTTTTCAGAAAAAAATAATTTTAAATTTAAAAAAAATGTAGTAACGGTAATTAAAACACCATCACAGGGTGTAGATTTTCTCGTTTTTTTTTAAATGCCTATAATTTTTAAAATACACAACTTAAATTTAAAAAAATATTTTTCTGATAACTATTATGACTTGGCCTATCACCCGCTTCCGGCTTGACGTCGAGTTCTGGGACACCCTGTATAAAAGAGGTTTTCACTCATTACGACTAGATAGCAACTGCGTGCTTTAGATTTTCTAGAACAATTCTTTTACATGGGCACATATAACTAACTTTTCAGTATTACGTTATCTTTCTATCGAAGTGTCCCATAAAACGGTTTTTTGCGAATTGACTTCATTAACCGAGGTGTGACTGTAGTCGTATAATACACGCGGGTGACTAGATACTTAGCGAGTAGAACTTCTTTGCTTCGCAATTCCATAAATACCACTTTACACAGTATGTTTCTTTAAAATAGCCGGCAATCGTTAGCGCTGAAAATAAACCCACAGGGTGTGCTGAAAGTGGCCGCTGGGTCTTCCTTTCATTTGACATTTACATATTACTATTTACGTTTTTTTTTTTTTCTTTAAATCTGTAAGCTCGTTTTGACGTTTTGGGTTGACCCAGCGAAATACCTACGAATGCCTAAAAAGTGCCTACGAATGCCTAAGAAGAACCCACAAATGTCTAATAAGTATCAATGAATCTCTACAAAGCACTTGCAATGTTTTACGAATGTCTACAAAGCTTGAAATCCCTACAAAGTACCTACGAATGCCAACAAAGTACTTAAGATGTTCTACGAATGCCTACAAAGCTTTAAATCCCTACAAAGTACCTACGATGTTCTACGAATGCCTACAAAGCTTCACATCCCTACAAAGTACCTACGAATGCCTACAAAGTACTTAAAATGTTCTACGAATGCCTACATAGCTTCAAATCCCTACAAAGTTCCTAAGTATTCCAAAAAGTACCTAAGATATTCTACAAAGCACCAACGAATGCTTACAAAGTATCTACGATGTTCTATGAATGCCTACAAAGCTTTACATCCCTACAAAGTACCTATGTTGTTCTACAAAGCCTACAAAGCTTCAAATCTTTACAAAGTTCCTACGAATGCCTACAGATGCCTACAAAGTTTCAAATCCCTACAAAATACCTATGATATTCTACGAATGCCTACAAAGCTTCAAATCCCCACAAAATACCTACGAATGCCAAAAAAGTACCTAAGATGTTCTACGAATGTCAAAAAAGCTTTAAATCCCTACAAAGTACCTACGATGCTCTACGAATGCCTACAAAGCTTCAAATCTCTACAAAGTAACTACTCATGCCTACGAAGTACCTACTCATGCGTAAGAAATACCTACTTATGCCTACGAAGTACTTTCAAATGCCCGCGAAGTACCCACAAATGTCTATGAAGTACCTACTCATGTCTACGAAGTGCCTAAGAATGCTTAAGAAGTACCTACGAATACTTATGATGTACCTATGAATGCCTACGAAGAACGTGCGAATCCCCGCAAAGATTACTACATATTCTTTTGCCTAGAAATTATTGATAATAATTGATGGTGACATTATTGAAAATGTAAGTGATATGAAATACTTAGGAGTTATATTGGATGAAAAACTAACCTTTAGCAAACATGCTGAGTACACAAGAAGAAAATTGGGAAGAAGATTTCTTTTTTGGGAAGAATTCGGCAAAAAATTTCCAGAAAAACAGCAATTACCATATACAACTCCGTTATTGCTCCACATTTTTATTACTGTTCAACGATTCTTTTCTTGTGTAACGACAAAGAACAAAACAGGTTTCAAATTCTCCAAAATAGAGCAATGAGAATTATACTTGGGCGAAATAGATACTCAAAAGTAGCTAAAATGTCAGAGGAACTAAATTGGCTGACAGTTAAACAGATGCTGACATTGAACACATTGATGTTTATACATAAAATGAAGAACAACTTGTTACCAGAGTATTTTTCTGACAAAATTATTTACAATGTTGATATTCACAAGTATAATACAAGGGCATGCAAAGAAATTAGACTACCAGAAAATAATAAAGCCAACACCCAAAACAGCCTACTATATAAAGGAATGAAATCGTATAATGCGCTGCCGGAAACCATCAAAATTATGCCTATCAATAAATTTAAAAAAGCCTGTAAAAATTATTTAAAATGCATGTAAGTCAAAATAATAAGTAGTGTTTAAGTTAAAATATTATTAGTCAAAAAGAAAATGAAATAATTAGATAATTGTAAACTTAAATGTACAAAGTAACTAATATAAAAAAAAAAATATAAAAAAATGTCAACTTTTCTTTTACACAAGTACGTACAGAAGACAAATTAAATTTTAGGGCAGTACTCCCGTACAACAATATCGCGATGACTCGCAGATTTCGGGACACCCGGTAATGTCGAGAATGTGTTTTATTGCACGGTCTTAAATTTTAGTTATGTAAACTTTTTTTACACACTGTATCGAGTAGCGGAGACCGCCCACTGATGTAATGAATTACTGTTATTGATGAAGCTTCAATATGAAAAGCGAATCATTTTGCTTTATGCTATTTCTCTACCCAATATGGGTTACATATTGGTTCTACTTTTTCTGGTTCCCTCTTCTATCGAAGGTGTAACGTCTTTCTCTACAGCGTCTTCCAGACGGGTAAACTCGTATTCGCTGAGCGCATTTTGGTGAACCTGCATAATCAAGGGATGAGGTGGTCGATAGCCTAGAGGGTAGGACGCTTGGCTAGCAGTTGGACGGGCCAGGTTCGACACTCAGAGCGGACAACCGACTTGCTCTCTTTTCAGCACAATTAAGGTTACGTGATGTACAAATGATGCCCACTCGGATAGTCACATCGTCGCCAGAAAAGCAAAAAAGCTGAAGCGCCATTTTGGGAAGTTAACACCAGAGCACTTTCAAGTTTTTTTGTTTTACAATAAAATTCATAAGTCTTCAGTAACTGGTTGGATTTTTGAAAAAAGTTAACTCAGGTAACTCAATGACAAAAAGCTAACAAAAGTTTCAAACTTGTTTCGCTTGAATCAAGCCTTCTCCCAAATGGTAAATATATTTTAGATAGCTGAAGGCCACAAAAGTCTTCAGTGAGATTTGATGGTTTGAGCGCGTAGAGCGGATGAATAGAGAAAGGAGAAAGGTAGAATATATGATGTGCAAGCACGAGGCCTGTTCAAAAGAAAAGGTGAATTGGTGAAAAGTCTTCGGAATCAAACGAGAGTTAGAGCATTCGACGCAGAAAAAAAACCTGATCAAAACTACATGTTCAACTCATTTTTGACCCAAGTGTCCGCTTAAGCCCTTTTGCTTTTCCAGCGTCGATATGTCAAGAAAAAAAAATCCGGCAGTGACATTATCGAAAAAAAAATTATGAAGATTTTGAACCCCATGTTCTAAATAGATTACCACGTAGTTTTGGTAGTGCCTATTTTTAGATTTCGCAACAAATATCTGTATGAATAGATTGTTCCAAGGAGGTTTTGAACGAAATTTGAAGAGCCGGCTTGGACAAGATAAATTCAAAAAGGCTGACAAAAATCCCAGAAATTCCAAATCCAAAAATGTGTACATCCGTGTTTTATAGGGATCAAAAGGGAGATTATATCGTCGCTAAAAAGGCAAAAGAACTTAAGCGACACTTGGTCAAAAATGATTTAAATGTGCAGCTTTGATCGATTCTTTTTTCTGCATCGAAAGCTCTGACTCTCGTTTGATTCTGAAGACTTTTCACCAATTCACCTTTTCTTTTGAACAGGCCTCGTACTTGCACATCATATATTATGTTCTCCCGTTTCTCCTTTCTCTATTCATCCGCTCTACGCGCTCAAACCATCAAATCTCACTATCACGCTTAGATGGGCCTTACATTATTTTGCGATGTCTTCTAAATCCTTTTCTTGTTAAACAATTTTTTTGAAAAGTATTCAACTTAATATTATCTTATTTTATTTTTATATAAAATTGATATTCCATAACTCTTCAGCTCACAATGAAGTGGTCTAGCCAGTTAAAAATTGTTGCGTTGACTTAGAAGTCCCAGACAGGAATAACTGTGCAAATTTCATGACGCTGAAGCTCACCGTCAGTAACGCTTTAACGCATAGGTTTTCTTTTAAAGTTGAACAATCAGTTTTTTGAATTGTAATTTTTTTGTTTTACGAATAATTTCTGAAAGGCATCATTTTTTTTTTAATTACTGAATTTTCACAAGGTCGCAGCAATTTTTTGAAAAAACGAAATTTTTAATAACTTCGAAAATGAAGTATTTTTTTAACTACGAAAAATGTTCTTTACTGTCGTTTGATAAGCTACACATTTTTTTAATAGTATCCACGTGCTCACAGCTGTCAGTCAACTGTCAAATTACGTAGCCGAAATCAAGCTATATTTATAAAATATAATTTTAACCAATTATAGGTTTCATGACCGTTGTAATAAATCAATTAAAAAAAAAAAACATTTACAATTTCGTTAAAAAATCCTGCGGTGCTAAAGCCGTTAAATTCAACGTCAGCTGAAATATCAGTCGTAAACAAATCATCTTGTTTTCTATAGTATATATATATTTTTAAAGAGATCATTTAGTGACGTCACTAACCCGCGGCACGTGTTTTTTTATATTTTAAGTTTAGTTTTTTTTTAAGCGAGTAGAAAATCAACACAAGGGCACATTCTAAAATCGCCAAAGACGAATATTATTTGGTCGCTAATGACCACCCCCACCAACATTATATAAATACATACGATAATGAACTAATTATAATTTATTTATATAACTTTGACATTTACAAAGTTACCAATCGCATTTTTCGGTATCTACCTGACCTTTTAAAATATTTTTTCTCTTCGAATCTAGGCTAAGGATAGGTGTAGATATTTAAAGGTAATTGTTTTTGAACTTTTATAAATTTATTTACCCAAAATTATACTTCCTTCGAAACCTCGAAAAGTAAGATAGAAGCTTTTTTAAAGTGGCCTGATTTCTAAATATCTACATTTAATATATTCTTCTGTATGGAAACCTGGATATTGGCATTAACACTGAAGAGAGAAGCCATTGAAATGTGAACATATAGGCGCATTTTCTATATACCTAGTTGTCTTTAGGTAGGTTTTGAATGGCACGGAAAACTTGTAGTATAGATATATCGTCACTGGAAAGGCAAAAGGGTTTAAGCGACACTTTGGTAAAAAATGAGTTAAAAATGCAGTTTTGATCAGTTCTCATTTCTGCATCGAATGCTCTGGCTCTCGTTTGATTCTGAAGACTATTGTGACCCTTAAGCCATCTAAAATATGTTTACCATTCGGGAGAAGGACTTTTTTAGGTTTTTGTCGCTTCGGGTAACTCAGTGAGAGCATTGAGTTACCTGAGTTAATTTTTTTTTCAAAATCCAACCAGGTACTTGAAGACTTATGAATTCTATTGTAAAACAAAAAAAAAAACTTTAAAGTGCTCCGGTGTAAACTTTCCAAAATGGCGCTTCAGCTTTTTTGCCTTTCTGGCGACGATATGTTTTAAATAGGTGCATCTTTAAAACACTCCGAATAGATAGGGTAACCGATCAAGAAGTTCTTCTTCGAATGGTCAAAGATTGCGAAATTAAACTAAATACAAAAAGAATTAAACTCGAATACCTTGGTCACATTATGACGAACTAAATTAATACAAGATTACTCAATTGATAATCTAGGCTAGGGGGAAGATTAATGAAGGCATGGTAGAGAAAGCTTTTAACGTTATTAGTTCAAGTGCATTTGAGATTAGTTATTCAAGGCTGCAATCCGCAGGGTGAATCTTGTACTGATAATAACCAACCTCTGAAAAGAGAGCGCACCAGAAAATAAGAAGAATTTATTCTGACAGGAATACAGTGGTGGATATTAAAAATGACTGAAATGACATTGATATGTCAAAAAAATATTTTGTATTGTTTTTTCCCGCTTCTAAAGTTTTTTATAATTTTTTAAGCGATGTGTTAATTACATAGATGCCACACACGGTTAATTGTAACAAGACTTCTATTACTGTGACATTGTAGAGTTCATTAAAAAAACATTATTTTGCTAAAAAACATGTTTTAAATTTCCCCAAATGAATATGACCTCTAATTTAATTTTAAAAAGGCGCGCTTCGTGCCTCGCGCCCGCCAACATGCTGGAAAAATAACGTTTATTTATAAAATAAATTGGTACTTTCCTGCTGTTATGTTTGTGTGGCGGTAGGTACGTAAACATATTCATTCAAAACACATAATCCTCAAGTAGTTAGTTAGCTCATTACCTGTACCATGGGGGGGGGGGGCATTTCTTTTGACTATTTTCGAGGGAAGCAGGAGTTTCATATTTTTTGACATTCAAGGAGGTAGATACATTTTATCTGGCCATCTTCGGGTATGGGAGATACCCTTTTTAACATCTCCGGCAGATTATTGTTCGAGATTTGAATTTAAATGAATTCGAATTTGAAACTTTCGACCGTATATTTTTGTTCTTAAATTAATATGTCAAAATGTTTCGATTATGGCCATCGCTGGTTTGGGCGAGCTCTACTGCCCTGTTTCTATGTTTTCCTTCTTATTTTTCTAGCCAATCACGGTTAAGTACTCGTCAGATGGAAAACCTACCTGTCAGATTCCGTACTAAACCAAGATGGCAATAATTGCATCGGAGGTACCTACCGAACACGGAAAGAATCTCGATGATAAAGAAGCTAACGTATAGAATAATAATTATTTTACACTTTTCTGTAAAAGCACTCTAAATTTTCTTAAAATTCCTAAAAAATCCATTGCAAAATAAAGTAGTTTCCCATAATAATATAAATTTTCCAAATTGTGCCCATTTTCATAATATATCATGTAATACTGGTTTACTTTATCAATATAAAATTTAACGTATCTGTGATAGTTCGTTTTCGTGCCCAATTTAATAATCACGAATAACCAAAACTATACTGAAAGCCGTTTTCTGTTGGAATTCATATTTTCCATTGCCATTTTCAATAGGTAGTATGTATGTCCGTTGTTCGTGCATTTTAATGTTTCCCACATACCGCTATTCACATCAATATAAATATGAGGGTAATGTGTCGATGGTTATTCAAGAAAATGCACCATATCCGCCTGGTTTTCTGTTTATCAAAAAATATCCATAATATGATTCCGTAACATGGCTGTGTAATTATCTATTTACCAAAAAGAACATTTGGGAAAATTACCGTTTTCTGATTTATGTAAACAAATATGGAAAATGCACCACATCGTTACCGAATATAATTTTTCAGAATACCTTTCCCATGTAATATTTTTAGCATGATTGTGCACTGCACATCTTTTTCTTGTGATTAACCATCTACCTAAAATCGTTATATGCACCTTTTGCATCTGATTTCTTGATTTACTAATCAAATATTTACCAAATATCGTTATTTGACGGCCTCCATGGTCGAGTGGTAAGACGCTCGACTACGAATCCAAAGGTCGCGGGTTCAAACCCGGCGTGCGCCAATAACTTTTATTTAATTAATATGTGTCATAACACATTTAATTCATATAACAATAATAAAAAGTATATTTGCAGCACGTTCCAGAGTGGTAGATACTCAAGTATCGCCCTGGTGAAGGACCACCATTCAGAATCGAAACGTTGCTTGAAATGGCTTTAGCCGTGTTTGGTAACCAGATCTGAATAGCCAGGTACTTCCCAACCTTTCTCTTCCCAATCTCCTTCCCCTCTCTACTACCTTCAGCCTCACAACATACCCTATTTGGGGATGCCATAGTCTCACTGGCTCTAGACGGTTGGGAGCAGTTGAGACTCTTGTGCGGTATTCATATAAAAAAAAATTTAAAAAATCAGGATTATAAACCTTTGCCCAGTTATTTTCTTTATTTAATCTAAGCAAATTTATTCGAAATTCTGTATGCATTAAAGGTTTTTGTTTGATTTTCTGTTTTTTAGAGTAACTTTAAAGAATTATATACCTTTTCCATGGAGTTTTCTGTGCCTAACGTAAAATGAATCAAGATAATGTTCCATTTCAGTCTGATTGTTTATATACATGATATATCTATATATATATATATATATATAGATATATATATATATATATATATATATATATATATATATATATATATATATATATATTTCGTATCTTTA
Source organism: Drusus annulatus (assembly GCA_022651775.1). Classification (NCBI taxonomy): domain Eukaryota; kingdom Metazoa; phylum Arthropoda; class Insecta; order Trichoptera; family Limnephilidae; genus Drusus; species Drusus annulatus. The sequence continues at coordinate 820,889 of JAGWCC010000089.1, read as the reverse complement.
CCGTATAGTGTCAATATTCCTCTTAACAGTTGTCCGAGAGACCTACCAACTGACCACACCGCGAGTACATTATGCACTATATTATTTTATTATATATCTATTATTTGTATTACCTTTTCAGTTCTTTTATTTTCATGGATTGGCAGTGTAGAGCAGGCAAAGGGCACTTCGTGTGTCAAAACTGGTCAGATATTTATTTGCGTGGATTTTTAACTTTTTGACGATTTTCTTTATTAACACCCAATTACGAAATAATATAAAACAAATGTTTTTACACAGTAATGCAGTATTTTGGTGTGGTTTTATTCTGAAAGTTCGTTCAGTTTAACAATTTTACTAACTGACCGAAAATATTGTGAGAAATGTTTTTTATATAAATAATAACGAAATAACGTTTTTGCTTCTGCAAAAACGTTATTTCGTCAGGTATTATACAAGTGGTATTTGCTAAAGTATCTATTAACCCTTAAACAATAAAAAACACATGATTGTATTGAAACCAGTTTGTAGTTACGTATAAATAAAACGTTGTACACAAATTTTCAGAGTTTAATTTTTTTAAATGTGTAAATTCTCCTGTGTAAAAATGAAATGTACACAAATTTAGTGTTTCACTAAAAAGAGAAACAAATTTCGAAAACAGCATGAATTCAAAAATGAATACATATTAGTTTTGTAAATAATTGTCTGAGTTTTTGATCAATTTGTAAGTTGGGTTGTTTTATCACTGCACTCGTGATCAGCCGACAAGTATAACGAAATAACCGCCATGTTTGACAGCTGATCAAAACTTGATTAAATTGCGACACGGGCCGAGAATCGGTGGTTAACGGGAGTCCTTTTCTATAAAGTGTCAAATGTTTAAAAAAATCACAACCACCTGGGCCTAAATGAAACTGTAACTTTGTGAACATCGTTTTCATTGAAAGTGTTGGTTAAAAAAATTGTGTGAAAAGTGATGTACACAAAATTACAGTAGTTATTTAAGCTTATAATCTTAATATTAAAAAATATTATTATTTTTTCTGCGAACTTCTTGATTGGAAAACATTTTGAAATGTGTCTATTGTGTCTGTTGTCTGCTGAGAGCTCCGTTGTACCGTCTCTTTCTGTTAAATGCATCGTTTTGAGAAAAATGGGTGATCTTTCAATGGAGCTATCAGCGGTGCGCCCTGTATCAACGACATTCCTTTAGATACGATCTATTTAGGCATTGTTGTTTGAACCCCCGTCATTAACGCCATTTTGAATTTGTTCACATTTGCCACTCAAAATAACGGATTATTTATTAAATTTTGGGTTGGGTTATTTAATCAGCCGTCAAGATTGGATTAAACGCTGACGGGTCGAGAATCAACGGCTCCCCCTAGTCGCCGATTCTCGGCCCGTCAGCTTTTAATAAAACTTAAGGTTGGGTTGTTTGATCAGCCGTCAAGCATAACGATCATCAAAATGAGTAAAAAGCTGACGGGCCGAGAACCGTGGCAAACGTAAAAAAAAACAAAATGGCGCTGATGGCCGATTTCAAATGACCCTCGGGGTTTTTGAATGAGTTGAATAATATGTTTGTGTTTAGTTCAATGATTTGTGATCTTGTTTAACCCTTGCTCATGTCTATGCACCGTGTGTCCACTAACCTAACTGGTGTTTGTGTGTCCTTGCAGTTTTACTGGCATTAACAACAGCGCCTCTAGCAGACGCAGAGTGTCAGAGTGAGTATAACCATGTCATTCATTTCGTCGAGATTATGTCGCCCACTCGCAACTGCACTGCGAATATGTCAAACTGGGATGATGGACTTTGCGTTCTCACTATGAATAACCAACTAATCAACTCACTAACACATCGTTTCTTCACAGGGGTGGGCTGAGAGGATGAACCATTGCACAACTCTGTTTTGATACACTCTCCTTGCTTTATTCACATTATACTCGTACATACCTACTCCTCTATTACTCTGACTCTTTACTTGACCCTACTCAAATATATGATTTGACGGTCTCCATGGTCGAGTGGTAAGACGCTCGACTAGGAATTTAAAGGTCGCGGGTTTAAACCGGGCACGCTCAAATAACTTTTATTTAATCAACATGTGTCGTAACCCATTTCATTCATATACAATAATATAAAGAATGTTTGCGGCACGTTCCAGAGTGGTAGATACTCATAGTATCGGCCTGGTAAATGACCACCATTCAAAAACGAAACGTTGCTTGAGATGGTTTTTCAACCGTGTTTGGTGACCAGATCTGAATAGCCAAGTGCTTCCCAACCTTCTTCTGCCCCATCTTCTTCCCCTCCCCACTACCTTGAGCCTCACAACATAGCCCAATTGGGGATGCCATAGTCTCACTGGCTCTAGACGGTTGGGAGCAGTTGGGACTCTTGTGCGGTATTCACTATAAAAAATAAAAATAAATTCGTGAAATTTCACTTTCGCGTCATATATTCCTTTCTTCGTTCATCCACTCTAAATGTTAAAACTATTTTATAGCGTCCCTATCTTATTCATTACGCTTACATCAGCCTTGCATTCTATTCGAATCTCCACAGTCCTAAAAGGTCATACATGGTTTTACCGCACACGCCCCGGGGATCTCATTTCTACAGCATTCAGTCTACTTACATCCTTCCTCTGCCAGTTCTATGCCTCACTGCTATACAAACAGTATGTATGTAGATATTTAAACATGAATCAAGATTTTGATATGTGTATTACAATTTGAACACCCGAGGAAGACAAATGGCACAATCAAGTGAATCAAATACTGGAATCGGGCCATGTGAAGAGTCAGAATAACAGAAGAGTATGTATGAATTTGAATGAAGCAAGGAGTATGTGACTAGACAGAGTTGTATGGTGGTCCGTCCTCTCTGCCTACCCCTGCGGTGAAACGGTGTGATGTTTTACATTAGTTTTTTATTACAATTTGAAAGTGTGAATAACAATGTTAGCTAGTGTTTAAAGCTCTAAATAACGGTGTACTATGACAGTTTTGCAGAATTCAAAAAGAGTTTGCTCAAAAGTACTTCAAAGTCCATTATACCTGTATGACATATTTTGAGTGATGGCAGTGTACTTGTGTTTGAAAAGTTGTACTATTTCATACAAAATTATTATTTCATAAAATCACACAGCTATTTAATTAATTCAAAACAAAACTTTATGATCTATCAAACCCTTTAATCAGCATTTTCCTCATAATAATCAAAATCCACGACTTGATGGACTATAACTCTAAGAAAATAAACACACAAAGATTTAACACTGTAAATATTTACAGCTCGAGTGCACGTCAAGTTGCAAAGTAGCTGTTGTTTACAGCGTTCCAAATAAACAGTATTGTTCTTCTGGTGCAGGGCTGTCCAACCGTATGTAGTCTTGGGGCCGTATTAATAACACAAATTCTGAGGATCAATCGAGAACAATAAATACCAGAATGGTAGATACCCTTAGTATCGTCCGGGTGAAAGACCACCATTCAGCATTGAAATATTGATTGAAATGGCTTTAGCCACGTTTGGAGACCAGATCTGAATAACCAAGTACTTCCCAATCTTCCTCTTTCTGTCTCCTTCTCCTCTCCACTTCCTCAAGCCTTACAAAATTAGACCAAATTAGAACATGTGAATACTTGTATTAATTAAGGCCCTAAGTGCCAAAAACTAAAACTGCCGTAGTAGAAATAAAATACTAAATTAAACTTATGTAAAAATGTTTCTTAATAGTTTGAAGCAATCTCAACAGTTTCCACTTTTGAAAAACTTAAATTAATTTTGTATTTCTATAAAATAAAATAATATATTAACCGCTTCACGCTTTTGAACGAGTCACGCTCGCGCACTAAATGCGTTACAATTTCTGCTAGCCCGAGCGACGCTCGCCTGTTTCGACTTGCAGCGTTCTATTTTTAGCTAACACGAGTGATGGTCGTCAATATTAGCGATGTATTTTACGCAGTTTGAATTTGCCTGCAGTTGAGATCGGTCGTGTTTTTGAGCTGCTTATTTCGTTTTTACTATATTGTGTTCATATTTTCGTGTATGTATGAATGCATCGTTTTATTTAAAAAAAAATTATCATTCCTTATCAATATGATTTTTTAATTTTTTTTTCAAAGAATATATAAACTTTGAATAAAACGTTTAAAAAAACCTGAAGTTTTTTAAACACTTTTTATAAAAAAAAACTCTAGCATTAAGCGGTTAAAATATCATCTTTGTTTTTTTTTTGCACTTAGCGCCTTAATTAATACAAGTGTACACGTGTATTATTATTTGTGTATGTACTATTTTAAAACAAATAAATTAAGATAAATAACAAAGAAAATAAGAATCTTATGCGGTAATTATACAAGTTTTTTTGGTGCATAAAATCAAACTGCCAACCCTGTTTTAAACAACCTCATCCTGGTGCATCCAGCGACCAGATGGTACAATTAGGTCTGATTTTGAACTTTTTTTTACCATCAATTAGGAGACTAAGAACTAACTGGCAAATTTTCATAGAATTTGTTTTTTTTTTTTTTGTCTGAATTTTAGGTGGCTAGGTATGTAGACTAAACTTTGAATCTCAGTTGATTTCAATTTTTATATGAATACTTGGAACTCCACATTATTTATTTAAATTCCTCCTACTCAGGACCCTTGCAAATCTGTAAGTACACAAGTAAAAATATGTCAAACTGGGATTAATATGGACTTTAAGCTTTGCATCTTCACTATGTTTATGGATATATAAACATGAATCAAGATTTTAATATAATCAACTAAAACCATAAAATTAAAACTTCACAGGAGACGATAAAAACAAATATTTAACGATTGATATAACTATTTATATATCTAGAAGCGAATATAATAGTAAATATTTGTTTTTTCTGATATTATGTAAAATATTGCAATTATAATTATACTTATATATAACAACATAAACCATGTATGATATCTGTAAAGAATGCAAGGCTGATGTAAGCGTAGTGAATAGTATCAAGAAAGGGACGCTTAGATGGTTTGGACATGTGAAGCAAATGAATGAAGAAAGGAGTGTGAAAAGAATATATGATGCGTAAGTGAATGGAAAAAGAAGTCGGGGACGCCCGAGGAAGACATGGCACGATCAAGTGATTCAAATACTTGAATTGGGTGTCCATGTAAAAAAGTTTGAATAACAAAACAGTATGTATGAGACCATGAATGTGAATGAAGCAAAGAGTGTGTGCCAAGACAGAGTTGTATGGCGGTCCGTCCTCTCTGCCTACTCCTGCAGGGAAACGGCGTGATTGTTAGTTAGTAAGAGTATTGACTCATTTCATCCATAGGTTTTAGGAAAAAAATCAACAGCAAAAACTTAACAGAAAATCTCTTTATCAGTTAAAATTGTTTTACCATGTTGTACCTTGAAGAATGTTCTATGTGAAACCGATTAGTAACATTTGCAAAAATTGTAGCTTGAAGGATTTTACCTTCATACAGTCGAAATGCATTACAATGTTGGTAAGAATAATGTAATAAAAATGTTATCTTGTGTTAAGAACTTTGAATAACTGCACTTTGACGGTTTAGCAGAATTCAAACAACACCAAAAAGAGTATCTACAAATATATTTAAAGTTTATTATTCCAGTTTGACTTACGGCAGCGCGGAAGTGCGACTTATAATGTTGTATAATTTGGTAATATCAATAATTGGTATTTATTGTAATATTTTAAAGGTGCTTTAGCTTCTTAGCATATTTACAGAAATGTACAGATTTACATACGCATTTGTGCAGACAGCTTTAGTTCCTTGGATCTGACAAATGAACAAGATGTCCAAAGGAGAACCTAACAAATTAACAACTTCTTTTTGCGCTGCACGCTCATTAAATAGCTTCACTCCCGACTCCACAGTTTGTACATCTGTACTGTGAGACCCCTCCAAAAGCCTGACTGACTTCTGGAGACTACAGATGTACCTAGGTGAGTGCGGAGAATATATTTTTTTATTAGGAAAAGATTAGAAATTTAAATTTGTGTAAAAAAATTAATATACATGGCCTATTCAAAAGAAAATGTGAATTTAGAAGTTTCGCGGGCTGTGTACATTCGATTATCGATTTTTTTGTTGTTATGTTAGCATTATCAGCCATTTTGGATTAGTGGTTTGTTTTTGACAGCTGGAAAGGTTAGTAATGTTTTTGTGTGTTCTTCGATTTTTTACTTTTGAAAAAAATGGATCAAGGAATATGTATTAAATTTTGCGTTAAAAATGGAATAAAGTGCTCCAACGCACTTAAAATGTTGACTGTGGCATTCGGCAAGTCTACTTTGTCTCAAAAAAGTCTTTATAAGTGGTACAAGCGCTTTACAGAAGGCCGAGAAGATGTTAATGACGATAATCGAATGTGCACAGCCCGCGAAAATTCAAAATTCACCTTTTCTCTTGAACAGGCCTCGTATGTTATTTCATACATTTATTTATTATAAAATAATATATGGTATATTTGCGGCACGTTCAAGAGTGGTAGATACTCTACGTATTGCCTTGGTGAAAGACCACCATTCAGAATCCAAACATTGCTTGAAATGGCTTTAGCCGTGTTTGGTGACTAGATCTGAGTAGCCAGCTACTTTCTAACCTTCTTCTTCTCCTCCTCACTATCTTTAGCCTCACAACATACTCAATTAGGGGAAGCCATAGTCCCACTGGCTCTAGACGGTTGAGAGCAGTTAGGACTCTTGTGCGGTATTCATATAATAAAAATAAATAAATCTTGGGTACGGCAAGGTCAAATAAAAGAAAGTACACTTGAACGTGTTGCCAAGTTGAGTGAGTACTTGCTATAGGTGAGAGGTGTAGAAGTGCAGTTGTAATAAATACGCGATGCCGCGTGTCTGTTTCAGCGCGATCCATCTACTGCTACGAGTGCGACAGCTGGACGGACCTGCGCTGCAAGGACCCCTTCAACTACACGGCCCTGCCCCGCGACCAGCCGCCCCTTATGACATGCAATGGCTGCTGCGTCAAGATGGTCCGACATTCCAAGTCACGTAAGTGTCCTTCCCACCAGTCCAACTCTAGTGAAGCCACTGACCTAATATATCTTCAATAAACATCTAATAATCTATCAGTTTTGAGCTTAGAAAAGCAGCCATGTTTAATAAATATACATAATTTAATAAAATATTTTTATTTCTCCTGCTACTTATTATAAGTGGAAAATGTTGCTTGTGCAATGATGTAGGACTTAGCTAGCAGAAGATTGAACCCGCGACGCCTGAGTGGGAACCTGACGTTTTATACTGCTCAGCCAACAAACCAACCGGCTGAAAAGCCATTTTGAGAAATTTAGAAAAGTTTTACAATAAAATAAGTTTTCAGCACCTGGTTGGAATTAAAAAAAAAGTTAATTCAAGTAACTCAATGCTCTCACTGAGTTACCTGAAGCGACAAAAAGCTAAAAAAGTCGCAAGCTTGTGTTGCTTAAGTCAAGCCTTCTCCCAAATGGTAAATATATTTTAGATGGCTGAAGGGCCACAAAACTCTTCAGAATCAAACGAGAGTCAGAGCATTCAATGAATAAAAAAAAACTGATAAAAACTGCATATTTAACTCATTTTTGAAAAAGTGGCGCTTAAGCCCTTTTGCATTTCCAGCGACAATATATCCATATTACAAAGTCTTCGTGCTATTCAGAAAAATACCTACCGACAACTAGATATTTAGAAAATGCGCCATATACCTACATTTCAATGGCTTCTCTCTTCAGTGTTAATGCATTAGTATCCAGGTTTCCACGCAGAAGAATATATTTAAAAAAAAACTGATTTCAATGAAAACGTTTTTTCTTCTTCTTTACCAATTACTATAATTTTACATGTCATCTTTATTTGTAGATGCCTTATAATGTTCACTTTTAGACGTGTTTATTAAAGCGTGTTATGTTGCATTATCATCTAATAACTACCACATTTCATTGGATAAATGCACTAACTAATGCATGCCCACTCTCCAATGACCAAACTTCACAACCTTCGTAAAGAATATGTTATCCCTTCTAACAAATAAATCCAAACTTTTCAAGTATTTTCAGCAGACCACGAGTAAATAAGTTTGTTTTTCACACTATCAGTTCAAACTTACAATAATCATATTTCTTCTGTTATTTAATTTATTCCGTTTACACATAATATGTATTCATTCTTACTTCATTTATTTATCATATGCAATATTCTGTGTATTCACATACTATAACCTTGTTTAAATGCCATATGTGCTGTAAATAAATAAATAATAAGTGTGTGTGTGTGTTTATTTGCAGCGTATGAATCAGTGCGCAGAACGTGCACGTCGCAGCTGCAGATAAACCTGTTCATGGTCGACCACGTGTGCATGATGGAAAGTTCAGGCACGGGCCACATGTGCTTCTGCGAGGAGGACATGTGCAATGCGGCTCCTACAACACCCTTACTGCACTCGCTGTGCGTGCTGGCCGTCCTGTCTCACGCGCTGCTGCAGGGCGACCAGCGGGGGCAGCGCGCGCTTGTGGCGGCCGTGGCCCTCGCCGCGCTGCTCACGCTGGCCTCCTCCGCCAGCTGAGGAGCCCCCGCGCCCCCCCACACCCCGTGCACGTAATCTTATCTCCAAGCCAGGATTTGTTATCATTTCGTATGCGACGCGGTATCGTTGAGGAGTTTGTTGGCGCAGAAACTGAGTAAATCTTCTAAAGGTGGTATTAGGCAGTCAGTGACGTTCAATGCCTCTCAATAACACTCAGTGGCACTCAGTGACACATCAGTGGCACTCAGTGACACTCTGTGACATTCAGTGGCATTTAATGGCCCTAACTTACACCTAATAACCCTCATTGACCTTAATTGCACTATGAGACACATCAGTGGTACTCGGTGACACCCAATGCCACTAAGTGACACCTTACAATATTAGGAAGTCTCAGAAATATGCGCCAATTGAATTTCAATTCAACAAATAAGTTTTATTTTTTGTAAATTCGTAAAGTCAACAGCAAAATAGGTCATTTTGGCCTATATCACTGTTGATCATTGTATTCAGACTCCTTGTAGCGGTTTTAGGAACACTAAAGGTTAACAGCTTTATGCATACTAACAAAAGCAACAGTTAACAGTTTTCCAAAGAAACTGTAACAATGTTTATACTTGTGTAAAGAAAATCGATATAATTTTGTATTTACTCCTAAAATCGATTTATGCATTACGATACAAAAACCTTTAGTTTTAAAATGCTAGAACGCGTATTGTAATAATATTCACATATTAACTTTATGACTTAAATTTGAATCGAGCCAGATAAAAAAAAAACATGTGAATGGAAATATTATCGTGTCTGGGGTTTTTTTTATTTCCGTTTAGAAGCGTAAATTTTGTAATATTTCCAAGCTATCGCAAGAATAAGTCTTTCCGTGTACTTATGAACCGAGTTTCCTTAATAGAATTAGATTAGTCAAAAGTGCCTTTAAACATAGCGAAAGTTATGTATGATTTTTTGGATTGCGTTAACGAGTGTCGAAGGTGGCTTTTCGTTTTGTAGAGAATCATACAATTATAGATTAGACTGGCGATATTCAGCGGGGAGCGGCGAAGATTGTTGGTTTCGTACCGAGGCGGCGTTAAATGCTTAATTTGAGAAAGAAAATGTTAAAAATCCTGGTTTTTTGATAATTTTGTGTGTACAACGAAAATGTCCATTAGTCATATTACAAATGGCGCAACGAAAGGTGATACTGTTGAATAGATAATTAACTAAAATTAGTTTACGTGTTGATATATACTGAGTTCTCTTAGACTGCAGAATACACTGATGGTAGCTAATCTTCGATAGGAGAGGGCACCAGAAGAAGAACATATTATTTCAACACATGCAACTAAATTCAGAAATGTTGACATTTTTTTTAATAATTCCATAAAAAACTATCAACTGTTTATACCCATGACAACTTTATTCAAATTATGCAATATAACCCTCCTCTTACAAATTGTTTTAATTGGGTTAATAATTATCAATGTGACAGTTGCACGTCTTTGTTGCGCCATTTTTGTAAAAAAATCCTTAAACAGAAATCACCAATGTGTCACACCATTAGCTAAATACTAACTAAAGGCCATGCGCAATGTTTAGCGTCGCCCCGTCCGTTTCGGGGAGATGCTAATCTTACGTTGGTGTAAGTTTATGACGATGACGTGCAGGGAACACTGGGCCACACTTCAAAATACAATCAAAATATTTGAAAATGTAAGTGAACAACAAATTTATTAAACAACAAACCATAAGTTTTATGTGATACAATTATTTTAAGGTATTTTCAATGTAGACACCACAAAACATATAAGTTTTGCTAAATAGGGCTTGAAATTATTGAAAGTACCTATTTTAAAGTGTGGGCCATTTATTTTCACTCGTCTGTAGATAGATTTTTTTTAAATTTAGAATCTTAGCTTTGCACTTGCGCATGCGTGATTTTTTTAATCAAATTATGAATTAATAAGTAAATAATTATTAAATTGGAAAGTGATTAGAAACTAATAATTAATACAAAAAATGCATGAAGTTTGGTTAGAGGCCTGCTAATGTTGCCATTACTTGCACAGAGTGTTGCCGCCGCAAAAAAATCATATAAAAGTTAAGAAAAAAAATGTTTCCCTTTAAATAGTATTGCTACACATGAATTCTCGCATTTTAAAGTTTGCTAGGCTGCTGAAACTCGTATATACTACACATTTTAAGTAAGTACCTACCTAACATATTTTGATAATATTTTAATAAGTCAACACTACCCTATTTAACCAATTTTTTTATCTCGCTGCTCTTTGTAACCATGGCAACATTACCACGTCCAATTGCCGTAGACAAGTTTGGTATTATATTATATATATATATATATATATATATATATATACGATATTAAATACTATACAATCTAGATAAAAAAAATTAAACATTGAAATTAATAATTAATCAATATTGTGAATGAGAAAATGAAAAATGAAACACAAACTGAAAAAAGCCACTAAGTACAGTAAATACATGAAAATTCATCTTCTGCACTTAAAATTTTGCCATCAATAATAAAGAGTTATAAAAAAAATATATTCTAGCCATTCAATTCCAGAACGGAACTTTTTTTAATAAAATTCTTTTACCCTATTTTTCAAAACCTACCCAATACAATATAAAACGAATTATGCAAATTTAATCTATTTTGGCTTGTTTTACACAAATACTTAATTTGACTCTAAATGAGTTAGAGATCTTTCAAAAATAACTTTTTAAATCTTTAAAAATAAATGGATTTCAAAAAATTTACTCTTTAAATCGAACTAATAACAAAGTTCTATCTGACACGGCAATGTTATGCGATAATGAACTCTCCAGTAGCTTTATATAGAACCCACTATCATATGAAATTGCCGTGTAGAACCTTGTTATTCTGGTCGAAATGAAGCTTACAATATTGACAATAAAATCAGTAATCCAGTTTACAACAATTTAGTCAATATTGCTTTGAACACTTTGCCACTAAATAACATTGAATGGTTCAAGAATTTGAATGATGGAGTTGAATATGAATTGATTTAAGTATTTATTTGTGCGGCCATTTTGAATTTGTGTTTTGTGAATGATTTCTAAATATATTAATTATTAATTCAGGCAATCATTTGTAAGGAAAACGTGACCAAGATTAGATGATCTTCTAAATTGTTGCGGTTTTGAAAATGTTGTTTGGGGTCTTCCACAAAGATATATAAATATTGTATATTGCTTCATACTCGTATATTTCTCTCCTAACTACTTCTAACTAGGTGACACAATTATATCATTATTGTACTATGACAGAAAACAACTGTGGACGGTTCAGTAACCAAGTGTTGCTAAACTACCAAATGCTGTTCGGGTATAGTACATACTTGCATTACTTTCTATATAACTTTGCCTCTTTCTTATATTGGTACACAATACATTGATAACGTACCATAAATAAAAATGAACCTATAACTATATTATATGAATCTTGGAATAAGAATATATATGGAGAGAGAGCTAAATATTTTTACCCAACCTATACAAATTTACGATAAATCACTTTCTCCAGGTTTTTACGTCGTAAACCGTGAGAGAGAAAGAGATAAGACAAGTTGTCACATAATATCACACCACTTTTAGGGATGTAAGCATGTTTTCCGTCTCCCGCGTCTCTGGCGACTCCGCCCACTACGTTTTGTTATGTGACATAACTCAACGGTTTTTGAGGTTATATCCTATACTTTTGTTGATAACAATACTCTGAAAAAGTGGTTGTACAAATAAACAAAACATTATGTCAACATGTGCTATGAATGGGTGTAAAAAGGTGTGTCCATGAAATGTGAAAAATATATAAAAATATATCCAAAAAATGTCCCTAGCCACACCCGAGTCAGGAAAAAATCAACAATCCTGACTAAACTATTTCGCAAAGCTATCCTTCCTGGTATATTATTGCTCTGAGATATGAATGTTAATAGTTCATCTTTTTTTTTAATGAATCATTCATAAATTCTTAGTATGTTTCAAAATGAAATGCAATATTGCAGATTCTCATCACTCACCAGTTTCAAATTCTCATGAGGTAATATTTTTCACAATCCTTTGTGATTTCTGTTGACGTAAAACATTTGTGGAGCCCGAAACAACATTTTGAAGACAGCTACAAAATGTAGATAAATTTATGATTTCAATAAGAACTTAGGGAAGCGAATAATCTGTAGAATATTGAAAATATTGTGATAACTAGACATAATCTAGATCCTTAGAGCATGTTATTGATTTTTTATTTATAGTTTATTATATTAGTTATTAAATTATTACTTTAAGGGAGATATTAAGGTATTATAACTATTAAAAGCCATGCATTTGCACCATATATAAATATATATATATATATATATAAAGACGGAAGAATAGTTAATACGTGACGATATTCCCAGAAGGAGCAACGGGAATAAAAGGGCTCATCTTAAATATCACAAAACACAATAATATTATTAATTAATTGTAATTGAAACGCGTAATTACTTATATTATATTATTAGTGCGGAAATCTGATAACCACATACTCAATAATAATAAATCTTCTCACAATATGTACTTCTTATTTAACTATCTATCGGTTGTATTAAAATTCGGTTTAAATTTACCATAATATTAATCTCATCTCTTCTTTTTATAAATTTCACTGATTGAAAACATTTATTTTTTATCGAAAAATTTCCATCCTCCGTTAAATATTAGCTACCTTGTGCTGAAATCGGGAACTACTGTTTATAAGGTAGGTAACTACTGAAAAATATTAAGAGTAAAATTTGTTGTTATTTTTCTTTAGTTCCTGGTAACACCGCCAGTAAGCTAGTGATGATGGGAATATTCAGCATCATTTTAAGGAAACTGTTTTACCTACAGATTGTAAGTTTAATTTCTCATTCATAGATGGCATTACTCTTTCCTATAATTAATAAATTACTATCCTAATTTTGTTTTAAAATCTTTCCCAATATGGTTGTGAAAAAAGCAAATACCTTTTGAAAAAATATCAAAGCTGTTGAATTTGTCTCGTTTCCAATATTGTTTAGATTTTGTTAGTCGTTAAATGAATAATCTCTAATAATTATTATCTCCTTATATTAATTATTTAGATTAGAAATTATTCTCTCTTCAAAACGCTATGAAAATATACTGCCAGATTTAATTAATTTATCGTAAGGAAAATAATAATATTACCTCATTCAGAATATCATTAAAAAGCAATGTTTTGATAATCTAAAGATATAAAATGTTATGCTATTGCGTTCTCATAATATTCGTACATATCACCACTTCATGTTCCATAGGGTTAAGCAGACAATATAACGCTACAAAAAGCTATCTTGACCGCCTCTTCAAATCCTTCATTTACATATCTTTGTTTATCCACACGTCTCAAATAATGGTTGCATTTGACTTGGTCTACCGTCCACAATTCAAATAAATAATTCGACAAAATCAGCTCATCTAATAATATAACGCATACACTATTGCCATTAGTAAAAATATAAGCATTTAGATATTTATCATGTTAATATCCCAACATAAAAACGTATGTTAAAAACGACACCAAAGTTGTGAATTAAAATTATTAAAACTTATTTATTATTTTGAATAATGACTGGGCTTCCTTTCTTGAAGTTTATCATTTAGTCTCTAAGCCAAATAATAAAACACCTTTAATATTAAAATATTATGTATAAATTCAATCATTTATACATTTAATGGTTTTTTATTACATATGCCTACAAACATCTCCCTCTGCAATTATATAATACATAGTTCTTATCTTTCTACAGCTATGTTTCGTAGTATGAGCTTTCTCGGAGAGTTGTAGCTCTTTCCCCTCCCCAACCTACGGAAAAACAAGTTCTTCTTTAAAATACATGGAGGTGGTACCCCACCGAGGTTCAAACTCTGCACTTATTCTAGTCTACGATGCCAATGTCTCGCCTTAATGGCCTTGATACCTGGGAAGCCATTTTGTGGAACCAGGACGTTAAATGCCCAATGATAATCCTGTTAAACTTTATTAAAGGGACTGGGTTAATGGGTTACTGTCAGGAAAATAAGGTATGCAAGGGAGATAGCACTATATGTCTATGGCCTGAGTGCTTACAAGAGTAATGCACACCATCTTAATATCAATGTTAGTTCTAATATAGAGTTTGGACAGGATTTGCAATATTAGACAATATCTGTTCCACAAATCCCATTTTTTTAAGATTAAATTTGAATGGTAATATCGAAGGTTCGAAATTTAACGGGAAAGCTCTTTTATGGAACTGACTTAGTAAAATAATTTCTCACTTTATTCAATGCAGTCCCCTCTCAATTACACAGTTTATACACAGCTTCAAAATAGTCATAGATAGAGAGAAATAAAGCAGACATCCGCTCATCTTAACAAAAATCTAGGCTTCTTCCTAAATCTATGGATTTTGAAAGTAACTTCCTGGAACTTGTGGATTACGGCATTCTCCTCAATAATTCTAATTATTAATTACTGCTTATCCAACTGCAATTATAAATTAGCTCATCTCCAACTAAAAAACAAGCCACATTTATTATCAAAGCAATAGATTATAATTTAATATTTTCCATAATACTACTTTAATCTATTGATAAAATAAAATCCATCCATTTTTCGTATCCATTATTGAGTCTATTGTTTATACGCGCGTGTTTCTGATGGAGTCCAACCTTGACTGGTGTTCTATTGCACGCAAACTTCCACACCATTATCTAAGAGCCGACAGGTTTTATTAACTAAATACAGGTTAGGTTGTATCAACATCTCTGCCAAGTTGTTCTTTCTTCAACTGTAGTATACGGTTTTATTTATTTTAAACATAAACTTAGATCTTAATGAAAAACCATAAATATAAATAATATTGCTTTATTTAACATTTTTAAGTATCTTTGAAAATATCTCCTCTACACAAATCGACACATTCATCCATTATAACATTTATCCGTGCTTATTATATCAGAAAATAATACAGGCCTCGAATATTCCAAATTTAATAAATCTGCTAGTCAACTAATACATTTTTTCAATTAACTAATTTAATAATAAGTAAGACTAGAAAAGGACCATTGAAATATTACGACCCTCAATATAAATAAAATGATTCATAATATCTAATAAATAATATACAATAATACAAAATACATAAACGATAAAAATATAATATTTCTTTTAAATAGTAAATTTGCATTGTTGAATTTGGTTAAAACGTCTATGTATACCTTTCAATTTTTAAAGAAGATCTTGTAAAATTACAGAATAATGATATTATCTTTTGTATTTAATGATGGAATAGTGCACAAATTGTTTAGAGCAAATTAAAAATTATGCGTAAAATGTTACTCCAAGTATAAATATGGAGATTAAAATAACAAAATTAATATTAATGATCATTAACTTAAAAAGCATTAATTAATGTAAAACTACACATGAAAAATATATTTACCACTTTGATTGTATTTATATAAAAATACACATAACATATTTGTGCACTGTACCATTGATTAAAAGGTAAAATTTTAATTGATATTTTTTTAATACCCATTACTTCTCTATTCTCGTGAGATTGCATAATTGTAATAGAATAAATTTAATTGATTCCCCTCAATTTTTTAACCAAGTTCAACAGTATGGATATATTTAAAAACACACTATAGTAATAATAACAACAAAAATCGTCTCTTTCATGTTACAAAAACCTAACTTAAATTTATTTAGTCTTTATTTATTGATGTTTTACTTTACACGGAAAGTCCTTGTGAAATGCTCAAAAGATATTATTTTTACTAAAGCTCAGTCACTTACAAAACAGGTCAAAAGAAGGAGGCAGCTAAATATGAACAGAATATAATCCAAATATATGCATTCAAACAAGGTGACTATGCATATGCCGTTAGTGTCCCCATGTTTTTTTTTATTACTTATTTTTATTAGTTATCTTTATTTTGAAAATCAATAGATAAGAATATTTCAAGAATTTTCTCTATGACGGATAATTGACAGATGTCCCGAAGGGATGTGCTATGCTATAGGGTCAAAATGAGTTGGATGCAGCAGATATTGAACCCATGACAACAAAATTGAAAGAAAGCACACTTTTAAATCAAAATCATCTTTAGTCTATTGAAGAACAAAGTATTTTTAAATCATTCAAATTATGTATCTGTAAAGCATTAAATCTGTTTGTCTATCTTACTTTAAAATTTGCATTTTAATTTCCATTGACAGCTATTCAACTTTGAAATATTAATTTATCTGTCAAAACATAAAACAAGATACCATATTGTTTATCCCATATTTTCACCATTGAAACTCGAGCGAAGCCGTGTAGTAATTATATACTAGTAAATAGTAAAAATATTTCTAAGGACAAAATAACAAGGACTTTCTCTTATATAAGCTTTTATTATTTGTATGTGGTGTTGTGTTTTTACTATTCTTGTTGTATAATTTTGTAGAGAGCTAACTTAACTACCAAAAAACAATAAATCACAATACGTTTCTTAATAACGTATTTTGTTTGATCAAATTACACTTTCATTCAAACAAATCTACGAGTATTTGAGTAAAATGTTTGTGATTGTTTTATTATTTGTTAAAGATATTAAATGATTTTTAATGCGACATAAAATAATAGTGTTAAAAGAAATTTGTATATATTGAAGTCAATAAATAATAGGTACCTATTTAAAGAATTGAAGACAGCCATTTGTAGTTAAACCACCATTGAAGGCATTGATTACGGCATTTTATAATACTTAGTGTGAATAGAGATAATTTTGATATATCATTATTATTATCAAATGAAATGACTTATTATTGAATTAGATTTGTTATGTAGGTTAAAATTTTATATTGGAAACTTAGCTTCTAGTTACATCAGACATCTACCATTCTTTGTATTGTTTAAAGTCATTACAGTTTGTGAATATTTTCCTGGCCACAACTATTTAGAACTTACTCACACACATTTATTAATCTAAATAAGCTGTTTGATATATTTACTCTGAGCAAGAGACACAAGTATTTCTTAGATAATAATATATTATCGCAAGGCTTTGAAGTGAAATGCAGACATTAACTTGAATATAGCTACAATAAAGCAGCCGTTGCTATAAATCTGTTGATTCTAATCCATTTTTGGCAGGCTAGGTCTCCCATAATGTGAAAGCTTATTTTAATAGTCTTGTTTAAAAGTAATTGATGGAAAATGTATGCTGTTGAGTTATATAGGTAAAACGAATTAACACAATTTTTGTTTTCTTTTGATTCTCAAATGACCTTACAACCTTTGAATGTGTCAAAGCCAAAAACACAGAGTTAATATCTTAACAAAGCAGAAATATGTTTTCCGAAGCAGTTGAATCTCTTGAACGGTGAGATCTCATTACGAAACTCGCACAGCTTTTTTGATTTGTAATTTCTCAAACCAACTATTGTCAATAAGACAAGACGCCATATTGTTTTTTTTTTCTAGTTTTCGCTTAATTTTCAAATAATAGAACGAGATGCCATATTGCTTGTTAAAAATGTTTAAATTCAAATTTGGGGTGTAGCCGGGTAGTAAAATTAATAACCAACAAATAAAAATAGGATCAGTAAACCTTTTTCAGCTTTTTGTGAACTCTTAATGCTTGTGGTCAGAGAAATATAATACCGATATTAATTATTAATGCTATTTGAGAATATACCAACAATTTATTTTCCACATTGATTGTTTTTTTATTTTACACGAAAAGTCATTACATTCTGTAATTCTTACTTGTGACATAAAACATGTGTTTGTTTATTCTCAACCCCTTTAAAACGTTATAATTTTATTTTTAACTAACAGCATGTGTTTGACTAATAACTGACATAAACTATAGTTAGGAGTCCATTTTTATTTGAGCGTTTCCTAGATTTTCCAGAATTTTATTTCAGTAGGTAGTCGCAAATCGTTGGTACTTGGAAAAAAAATGTTCATATATTTTTTTTAAACCAAAAATGTGTCTTTTCATGCGGCTGTCAAATTTGACAAATATATATCTGGTTATAAAAAAAAATTCTTCTTTAAAATATAATATCTGAACAGCATTTATTTTTTAAATACTGATGTAATTTATTAAATAAACAGTTACTTTTAAAAATTAAAATATTTAACCCAGTAATGTGGTATGAATAGGTATATTAATCAACATTTATTATTATTTTTTATTTCAAATCTTAATCTGATGAAAAAAAAAATAGTATGCCATTTTTTCATAAGTTCAACTTATTTATGTTGACCATTTTAATGTATACCTAGTTAAAAATCAATTTTTATATGGGACACTTAATTTAAAATGGACTTCTAACCTCTGATTTGTACATTGTAATAATAATTTATCAATAAAATCAGCACTAGATGATTGAAATTAACATTTAAAAAGTTAATTATTCAAATGCAGTCTATTTTGTAGTGCTGAGTTTGTGATTCGTGAAAAAATGCTTAATTTGAATAGTTAGGCAGAAATTCAAGCCATTCCTACAAATTCGTGTATTTTACTTCTCCACTTAAAGCAAAACTCAACATCTATGTTTAAACATAACTGATTTACCAATAAATATTGTGAAAAAAGGGTCAAATTCAGCTGAATTCATTCAATTTTTGTACTAAATCAAGTCAATCTATCAAATTCGTAGGAAACCTTGTATTTTTTCTTCTAACCATCCAAATAACAATTCTTTACCAACATGTAACTATTTAAACCTCAACCCATGTAAGCTCCACGCCCAGTGGCTTTTGAAGTATGTAATTTGTTTAGATCAAAGCATGAAACTGAGTCATTAGTTACAGTAAACACTCATCACCATTTTGTAGTTTTTTTCACTCCATTTCAATCCGATACTCTATTGGCTACTTCACGCAATAGGAAACATGCCGCCATGTTTCAAAAATCAACTATCTCCCAATTATGTCGCATGGTTTTTTAAACATCACACCCAATTGCAGATGTGTTGAACTTTTGTTGTAATGTTTACACCAATGTTGCAGATGTGTTGAACTTTTCTGGAATGTTTACACAAATTTTGCAGATATATTGAACTTTTCTGAAATTACACCAATATTGCAGACATTTCAAACTTTTTTGCAATGGTAGCACTAAAGCTGCATATATCTTAGGTAATTCTGTAATTTGTGAATTATTAAGTGACTGAATCTTTAATCATCTGTCTTTAACATCATAAATGTGTAGCAGATTATGTTGGATGACTTTGTCACATAAAAAATATATTTACAGAATTAAAAATATCTGAAGCATTGCTAGTGGCGTAAGTAATATTTTTTTACCATAGAATAGCGACGTGATGGGAATCAAAATTTGATTAGTAATCTTTTAAATGAGTATCGGAAATTTGTTGTTCAAAAAATTTTTTTTTCAACTTGGTCACCGACTCAACTAGTGAGTGGTGTATTTTTTCTGACAGAACAAAAAGTTGCTAGTAAAATTTGTAACATAAATGAAATAAAAAAAATAAAATAAACGATTTGCAAACAAACTTCATAAATCAATGTCTTTGATTCAAGGAATCTGGCAAAATAGTGATTTATCAAGTTTTATGAAACCAATCTAAATTTTTATAAAATTTCACAATTTTTGATCTGTTAAAAGAAATATCTGAAATTATTTTTAAATTCAACAACTTTCACTTTTAAACAAAAGTAGTTGCTTGCACCTTTCTTTAGGTTAAGTTTGACTAAAAACTCATAGATTCTTGGCACATATTAGTTGACTATGACTCAAGCTTGCTTCAAACTTTGGTCTGAATATAATTATTTATTAAAAGTATTGGCTATTTAATTATAAATAACATTATTATGTTTTCACATTTTTCACTTTTGTTGTAACACGCCATGAAATTTTTAAATAAATAATATCACCGAAACTTGTATTATGCACTGATTTATTAACCCATCTTTTTATTTTTCTACATTTAAAGAGTTACTAATTCATTTTTGATTCGCCTCTAGTTCATTAATACCTTTAGAGCACGTGGCACATATTAAAATGTTGAAATTATAACCAAATCATCCACTGACACAAAACATAACTAATAATTTTGCATACTTACCATTAAAACTGGTCTCCCAATATCACACTTGAGTGGCATTGGGATGCCAGCATATAATTTATCAAGTTTGTTTCTTTCTTGTTGTAGCCAAGTATATTATAATTTAATTATTGTATTTCCATTGAAATATTTCATAAAAGCGATAAATATCCCCACAAAACATCTTCCATAAAAAAAACTTGATAACATTATGTACTTAATGAGTATGCAAATCAAAATTAAATGGCCCCTGAATCGAATAAACTAAAAACGCGATTTCTCATACTGGAACATTAATTTATTTCAAATTTAATTGCCTTCTGAACTCCCTCGTCTTTTTCCAATTTAAAATGAAAATCTCATTAAAATTTCTCTCGCAAATGACCGAGTTGAAGACTCAGGTAGTCCTTTGAAAATTTACGAAAATAACGAGCCGCAAAGCACATGTCTGTCTAAAAGCACAAAATGCCATTTCAAAAATGGTAGCCATGTGTCCTGTGTCCGACACCTTCCTCATCGAACATTTTCTCCACCTGAGCAAAGATCCAGAAGAAAACAAAAGGAAAATTAAGAAGAAACTGATAGCACTGATGATCTAAATATATTCTACGCATACGACTTGGAGAATCAAAATGGAGCCCAATCAAGCCAACAACACTTTTTTTCATCGAGATTTGTTTTTTATTATTTAACCTTGTTATAAATATATTTATTTTCATTTGACAGTGTCCAAGAACAGCATAAAATTTTGTTAGTTTTTGAAAGTTTGTAGAGATGTAAAAATTTTACTTTTAGTTTGTTTTCTGTATTTGTTGAATATTTTGTGATAGATAAAAAATGCAATATGGAAATTGCTCATTTTTTAAAAACTTGAAAATTATGTTAATTAAATTTGTGTAAGTGTTGTTTTATAGCTAGAACTGTTAATAAATTTTATAGTTATTCAAATTGTAAAGATGTCTTCGAGACTCTTTCGAAATCCATGGTTTCTTAAGCTGCATATAAAATTCCTCTAGAAGACTCTTAAAAATATTATTTGTTGATAGTGTAATTAAAATATAAAATTTCAACCAATTGTTTTGGTTATATTATGACTTGTATGTTTTTATGAAATTATCTAGCATTTCTAACAATGATATACGACAAAAGAATAGGAAAGTATAAAATGTGTACATAATAATGTGTCGTAAACTTTGGTACCTTTTGGCTTGAGACTTTTGTATAATTCACTTATTTAGAATATTTTGATATTCACGAAAATATAGCTCATCTCCAAATAATAATATTATTATAAAAAAGGGTTTGCACTTACGAGAAATAATAGAATATTGGCTTCCATTTTTATACCAAAAGTACATAATACATTTTAAGCATAATTTAACAATATCTTTGCTAATAGGGTAAAGAGGAGTTCTTAGGCAACACAATTAAAATTTCCTTTAAATATTGAATAAACAACTTGACCAGTAAAAGTGAAACTTGACAGATGTTTGACCAGAAAACGTGAAACAAGACAAATATTCAACGGTATGACGTGAAACGTGACGCATTTGACTAAAGTGAATGAGATCGTTGACCAGGAAGAAATAAACCCAAGAATGTTAACGATGCCATACATTAGTCAGGACATGTTGTACCTACCTACTTGTACCTCCATATTGCTGGCAATTCAATGTGTTCAGAGTTATACCTTATCTAGGTTTATTCATAAATAAAAGCTCCAGATTCTAGAGTAAATCATTATTTAAGTAATGTTATAATACGTATTAAGGCTTGTTTTAAACATTAATAAAATCGCTAGAACCTTTATAAACAATTTTTAACTGTAGGAGTGTGGAAAAAAAGAAGATGATTCGTTATATTTTTAAGACACTTGAACAAATTCTGTTTATATGACGTGTATGTATTTCAAAGAAGATTAAAATGTTAAAACAATTATACTTTTGAATTTAATGATTTTGAGACAATAAATTTCTGTCTCTTAATCATCAGGGTTAGTCGGATATGTTTGAAATATTCTCCATGGTTTATTTAACCTGTTCAAATGATATGTGGGTAACTAAAACAGAACAAGGATGATATTACATTTAAAAAATCATAAAGTCAATCTTTTTAAAATTAAAATATACCCGCGCATCACAAATTGACAGCAGCTGTAGAAATGTAATGACAGCAATTAAATTTAACGAAGCATTCAAATTGTTTTCAAGTATTATTGCACTGTTGGAAAATTCTCTCTTTGCTAAGTGCCTCTGGTTTCAATAGAACTATGTAATTAATTAATTCGGGCCGGGATGGAAATAGGCTTTCCTTTAAATGAATAATTCTACTGTAAGATTTCATATTGGGCACCCTAAACATGACACCATTGATGTTAACGGCCTTAACGTTAGTGTACATAGCTAGAGTAAAGTTACGGGCTCGAGGAATGGAAGGAGAAGTCGGCTTTGCAACATTTTGTGAACTCGCTACAAAAGAGCGCTTTTTTTTTCTACTACGATAATAATTATTATTATTATGATTACATTTATTTGTTTGTATATTGTAGAATGTTAATCGAATAATACATTCTCCCATACGATTGCGATGTTTTATTACTAATATATAAATCTGTGGAATAGTGCTAAAAGTACCAAAGTTGATTTTTCTAGTATTAGGTTTCAAAATTAAATAAGTACTTTAACCTTCCCGCTGCTAGGTTCAAAAACTTCCTTCCGCTTTCATAATGACACGCCAGCATTACCATAACATAACATAACATTCAACATTTAACCCTGAAAGAAATACTTGACTTTTGATTTATATATATATCGTATTTGTCAGATAACATCAAAGAAGTTAGAAAATGTTCGTTGCCATCTATTTATATATATGCGGGAAGGTTAAAAGATATGAACTATCATTTTTAACATGACTGAAAGATACACAAAATGACAATGCCACTGTTGAGATTCATAATGCCTTAAATAGTAACATTGGTATGTCCCTTTTCGACTTTGATACTTTTAGCATTAAGTCACAGAATTAAACCCTTATTTAATCAACTCTTCATATTATGTATTCACATTGTTAGTTTAAAGATGATATGTATTTATATACTACATTGCATCAATGCCTCATAGATAAACTTTTAAATTTAATTTCCAAATAAATAAATAAGAGAAAAAAATAGACAAATCAAGTTCCAGCGAACAATGTTGGATGTGCAAATAGGTTTCCTTGCAAAAGAGCTGTTGAAGTGGTTGTAATATATTTTTTCAATCATGTAAATATGGGTTTATGCAAAATATCAAACCGACGCTGTATTTCTCTTGCTCTCAAAAACAATTAAAATGTCGACACACTACATGTAAAAAAAGAGACTCTGAACAGCTCTCATGCAAAGTTACCAATTTGAAAATCTGATCTGAATCTCGACCTTTATTTTAAATTTCGTTGACAAATTTTCATTGGTGGCCAATTATGAAACAAAGGATTTAACCCTTATCTAGGCCAAGTAAAAAATATGAAATAAGGGTAAATACTCGTATAAGATAATAAGCTACAATATTTTTTAAACTGACCATAGGTGTCAGCAATTGACAGGACGATAAAGAAGATATATTCTAACGTGTTGTCACTACTAAATGTTAAAATATTTGTTAAAAAAATAAAAAGATAGCAAAGTTGGTGTAACATATATGTTACACTGCCAAGATAAGGGTTAAGCTAGTTTTTATCATTGTTATAGGCATTACAACCTTTGTAGAGTTCTAGACTTCAAGAAAATGACTCCACTACTGCTGTCTCCCTTCAATTTAAGCCCAAAGATCCAGTATTGGCGTCCACACCGTACAGCCGCCTATGTTTGTATCTACCAACATTCTTAAGGGTTTATATTAGCGTTGTGACCGCTTTGAAAGAACTGCTTCAAAGAACTACTTCTTTTGGCAACAGTTCGTACTTCATTCATTGTTCATTGAACAAATACTTCAATTGAAGTTGTTAGTTCATTTTAGCGTTCATTCATTTTAATAACTTCATTTCATTGAACAAATACTTCAATTGAAGGTGGCAGTTCAATTTAGCCTCCATTCATTTCATGAACTTCATTTCACTGAACCAACACTTCAATTGAAGGTGGTAGTTCATTTTAGCCTTCATTCATTTCATTAACTTCATTCCATTGAAAGAAGTACTTTAGAAGCAGCACCGATTTGAAGGCATTGACATTTCAAAATGAAGGAACCAGTTGCTTATGATTTCTGTGCTTGTTTTGTCTATAGGACGATTCCCAAAGTGGTCTCGTCGATTCCGACCTGCAATTCCGTTTTTAGTAAATTTTGTTGATTTGCTAGCACTTTTTGGGGGGAGGATTTTTTGTCGATTTGCTAGTACTTTTCGATTTCAAATCTCTACCGACTAGTGCTTTTTTTCGGAGAGGAATTTTTGTTGATTTGCTAGCACTTTTCGATTTGGGATCTCTGCCGACTAGTACTATCTTTTGACGAGTTCGACTACAATTGTAGTGTTCACCGCGACAGGTTCATTTCAAAGAACTAGCAGTTCCTGAAGCGTTCACAAAACTCTGAAGTTTTTCCCAACGCTAAACAGGCGGATCAATCCTTCTCTCAAATCTTATTTTTTCGCGAGTTCGACTTTAATTGAAGGGTTCACTTCGAAGGGTTCATTTTAAAGAACTAACAATTCGTGAAGCATTCACAAAACATTGAAGTTTTTCCCAACGCTAGTTACTAAAGAAACTTCTTTGGTGGTTGGCTACATATCCTGCCCAGTTTTATAAATTTTGTTACTGACGCATCTTTAACAGTTGGTAAGTATTAAGTATAAGATTATTCCTCGGTTCTACCTCTAAAAAATATAGTTGTAGCTTACCTATGATCTGACAAGTGTTCAATGGACATTTTTAGCTCTTCATGTGGAGTTTCACAATGAAATGTCTATGAATGTGATTACCGCAGCCTGTCCGGAGCCTGTGGAATTATGGCATCACTATTTTAGGAATGCTGTAAGGAAAAGGAGGGTTGGTACCGACTATTTCGATCTGGTCACTAAAAATGCTATAGCCGTTTAGATTCTAAAGATACTCTCATCAGGCGATATTAAGAGCATCTTTTACTATGAAACGAGTGCAAATATAAACACAAAATTTTATGTGAAAAACCTCACATATGTCTGTGTTCGCAAGGAAGAACAAAATGAGTCAATAAACGCGATGTTCAGGAGAGCCAAAACAAAATTTAGGAATTTCGTTTTTTGTATGTAATCATGTCACAATGTCCTTTTTTCAAAAAATAATAGCACATTATTTTATTTTCTGACACATCTCATTTTTCCTTGCTAGATATCTAAGGAACGCTTCTGCATACGTAACTCAAAACTTGATCTTTGTGACTCTTTCGCAGACAAATATTATAAAATTTTATTAACTCAAGTTTGATTTTGAACCTCTGACTTTTGGGTCCAGAATCGAGGAGCTTACCGCTCTGGCCGTCATCTGAGAAACACCTTCATAACAATAACTTAAGTTTAAACTAAAAAACAAATATTTCTGTTTTGCTGTCACACGTTATATGGCATTCAGTCTCTAAGAAGCTGAAAGAAAGCTTTTTTTTTTACACCACACAAGATATCCACCAATCAGAGCCGGGAGTTCAATTCATCAGGAATAAAAAGACAGGTCTTAAACAATAACTATTTATTTCCCATCCATTTGATTACACGCATAAATACAGTTCCTAAATATATTTTTACAAAACATTCCCGGCAGATTCGACCAGCCGTTGAAGTCAGATTATAATAATACGTTTATTATTATTGATGTATTTTATACTCCTCTATCATTAGGCATATTTTCTCGAAACAAGTCCGTATTTACTTAGTTCCAAATTGTACTATATAAGACAGAAGCAAGAACGCGTAGACTTGGTAATTATGTTGATGTTATAAGAAAAGGAACCTAGGGCAGGTTTATTTCTCTTTGATTTCGGAAAAGATATGTTTACTCGAAACTGTGGCAACTGAGAAGAAGTTTAGGTCCAGAAGTTGTTGCATCATTGATTATGATCAGGCGTTGGGTTATGTGCGTATTCATCGATTTCTGACCATTTGAGATCGCCCAACATAACGTTATAAAAGTAACTTTGGCACCGCGTCGCAACAAAGTTTCATGCTCGTGGTGACGTGTAGACGAGTTTACTAATGTTAGTAGTAATATGCCTGGACGCAGCAAAAGACCAATCGAATATTGTAAATGTGTACATTGGAGATTCCAAATTTTGTACGAGGTGGTCTATTGCCATTAAAACTATGACAAAATTGAATAAAGGTGTTTTTTTTTTAATGTATTGTTTGTATAGGTATACCGCTGATACCTCCGTTATAACATGTTTCTCTCTTTCTCATAACAGAAAGAGAGATTACAACCGACCTCTCAGCGGTAGAACCGTACTTGAAATTAAAGATTTTTAAAAAAATAATATTATTTTTTACTTTTCTTGATTTCGGTGCATATTTTACACATTTTACTGCATAGTATGTATATGATGCATAAAATCCGATGCCTAAAAACAATGATACTTAAAACTGACAAATATGCAAGTTTTGGAGGTTGACAGGCATTTTATATTGCATATAATCCAATGTCTAATAACAATGATGCTTAAAGTTTACAAATATGCAAGTTTTGGAGGTTGGCAGGCAACGACCTTTGTGGCCGAGCAATTAAGATCCTCGCCCATTATAATAACAGTGATGCTTAAAACTGACAAATATGCAAGTTTTGGAGGCTGGCAGGCATTTTTATTGCATACAATCTGGTAACAACAAAAAATTTCAAAAAAGTAAATTTTACAGAGTATCGATGTAAATACGCCAGTCTGGTGGTTGGACTATTCTGTGAGGAAATGTTGACGGGAGCCGTACTTGGCGGGCGGCTTGGCGGCGTCCTCGGGCAGCGCGTCAGAGGCGTCCTCGTACACCACCCGGGGAGGTTGGGTGGGCTTGGGGCGGGTGGTGTTGTGCACGCGAGCCCGCGTGTAGTAGCCGTACGCGGGCCGCTCGATATTCATGTTCTCCAGCACGCACTTGTCGTGAGCACCCTGGGTCAGGCGGCAACTACAAATAGATCAAAATTACAATCTGACAGCCTTTTTTACAAATATGTATACCGCACAAGAATCCCAACTGCCCGGAGCCAGTGGAACTAAGGCATCCCCGATTGGGGTATGTTCTGAGGCTGTAGGGAGTGAAAATGGAAAGGAGATAGGTAAGAGGAAGGTTGGGGAGTACCTGGATATTCATATCTGGTCACTAAACACAGTCTAACGTTTCGATTCTAAATGGTGGTCTTTCACCAGTGGGATACTGAGTCTCTACCACCCTGGAAAGTATGGTTGATTAATAATCGGGCTTACTTCTCAAAGGCGTAGTCCCCCGAGCTCCTGAAGATGCAGGAGGCGTGCTGGTTGAACTCGGCGAGGCAGGTCTTCTTCAACAGACGGAAGAACTCCAGGGAACAGGCGGTGACTTCCTTGCCTTCGTTGATGCACTTGCGAGGGTCACGGAGCTCATCGCTGCACAGCATGTACTCCTGGGAAGAGAAGTTAAGATGCATCCGTTCAAATTGCAATAATACAGTACTGATAGCTCCCTAATAGCTTCTCCCTCTTTCTCATAAACAACGCATGCAACAGAAAGGGATGGTATAAAAGCGTCTTCTATCCGAAAAATTATGCATTCTATTTTACATCTTTTATTTTTTTTATTTATTTATTTGTTTATTTTTTTTTTTTTTTTTTTAATAGTTTATTCCAGATCTATGGGGTATCACTTTTAATGGTTTCCTATGGAAAAGTCTTCAAGGAATAACCTAGTCAAATAATGTTTGCTTTTAAAGTCTCAAATTCTTGTAAACATACATATGTACTTATTCCATCAATTTACATCATTTTAGAATACTCAATATTCTGATCATATAAATTTACAAGATGATCAATTAATTTTAAGTGGGGAGAAATTTGTTATTATTTTCTTTTGGAAAATTTCGAATTGGGGCTAAATTTACCTATTTGCAGTTGATATATTTGGGTATGTACTAGCACAAGTTTAACTGCGGCACAGATGTAATAGGACTACTTAGTTTTCAACGCTGTGGCAAGATTTATCACCAACGTATCTAAATATTCCCGAGTGTCGGGAATAAACTGCCATATGATCTATTAATGATAAAAGACTCGACAGAATACAACAACTACAACATAAATGGATAATAGAATTGCAGTAATTTACATAGCTACCGTTAATACCTAAATTCATTAATATAATATTATTTCATGCCCTCATGCGCAAATTCTTGATCTTCTGCTATAAAAAATGGCAGAAACTTTTCACATCCCGCAAAATGTGTCTTTTTAATTGATATGTAAAAAAAAAATCTTTAAAAGAAAGACGAACATTCCCGGGTTACGAATAACCTGAAAATATTTGAAAAACTCCTACTACCATCATAATAAGCGGAGAATGTTGCTTGTGCAATGATGGAGGATTTAGCTAGCAGAGGAATTGAACCCACAACTCCCGTGTGGGAATCCGACGCGTTTGTCCACTCAGCTATTATCAACAATATCTTATCAATAATTTCGTATTTGAATCTAAGTAGTTTTCTAGCTTTTTAAATGTAATTTAAGCTATATTTTTTTGTTATTGTATAGCCTTGTTAAGCGCCCTTGGGGTGATATTTCAAAATCAATTCAAGCATTATTATTACTAAATAATAAATTGTTTAATCGTCATGTTCACATAGCCACAGAGGAAACAGAATAACTAGAGTAAATACTTCCATCCCAAAAATAGCAAAAAAGGGTTATTAATATTATTTAAAAATAACAGGACAGAATTTTTTCGTAAATAAATATTTTGTTTCCACATAAAACATTTCAAGCTATTTGTGGTCCCTTCGTCGATGAAAATAATAAAATCGACTTGACAGAAAATTACGCTAACTGACATTTAGGTTAGGAAAGATGTCATAGAACATAGAGCTAAACATTGGGTACCCAACTATTATGCAACCTAATTGAAAGGATTTTAAGCCAAAGATACTTATTTTGGAACTAAAACCTCTCTCATACATTATAATCGTGAATAAAAGGTTGGAAAATCAGCTAATAGTATAAATATTCAAAGCAAACTAATGAAAATATACATACATTGTTTTTCTCCTCGCAATATTTTCCGAGGTGAAAAGAAGCCGTGCGTAGTGCCGTAGAAGACAAATTAACTTCTTCCACGGTCAACTCTGAATCCGGAGGGATGATAATATCTTTAGTAATCATTTTTCAGGGAATGAAATGAAAAATAACTAATTATTTTCTGTCACTACCAAAGGCAAATCTCGGCCCGGCGGTGACTTTTTCTATGGACCCAACGCACTGTGAAAGTGAAACTTTTCGATAAGAGTGCTGCCAGTAAAATAAATATTTTTTCCTTTTTTTGAAGGTTGGTCACTTTGTGAGGTA
Organism: Drusus annulatus; assembly: GCA_022651775.1. Lineage (NCBI taxonomy): Eukaryota > Metazoa > Arthropoda > Insecta > Trichoptera > Limnephilidae > Drusus > Drusus annulatus. The sequence continues at coordinate 790,691 of JAGWCC010000089.1, read as the reverse complement.
GGTATCTTAAAAAAAAAACTGTTTTTAAAACATAATCAGCTTACTTAAATCTTAAAATAAACTTCTGTTAGTTATATATTATGTAATTTCTTTATGGAACCTGTGTTATGTTCAGTATATAATTTCTCTGTACTGACTTCTATTTTCTTACTTTAATTCCTCTACCTATACTAAGGCTTGGTGCACACGTCAAGTTTCATGCCGCTGCTGCGGCTAGGAAATTTGACGTGGATACTAAGGCAGTGCGCCACGCGGCGTGTGTGCGTTGCTGCATCGCTCTATCTAACGTATTTACGTACTCGTACAGTATTTCATGCCATCATTGCCGAAATTATTTGCAGAGTTGCAGCGATTATTCAACAAACCTAAATGTTTGTTATAAAGCCTGTTTACTTTTAGTTGTAAAACATTATTTATCTTGCTTTTCTTATTTTTCCTATTCTCTCTGCTACTACAATTCTCGTGTAATCCTCCTCAGCTACCAGTTCTCTTTTTTCTCCGCCCTTTCCTTAGCGGATAGTCAGATTTTTTATACAAAAACCCAATTTTAAAAAATTATTCGAAATTAACCTAAAAAAGTATCCCAACAGACTTAGATTCATTTTCGGTCATAAAATCAGGATTAGATTTTTTTCATTGGGATTCAATATTAAACGAATTGGGAAGATTACAAAAAAAATCTTTATTTTTATAATACATCAAAATTGAAATACCTTAACTAATGAAAATGAATATTAAGCATAATTACAACATATTTCATCTTTGTACAATTTAAACATTATGTATTTATGGTTTTAAAAAATTATTTATTTATTTATTATTACAAGAGAAGTATTCCAAACAAATAATATTTGAAGGAACCAGTTTCACTGTATTTTTGTGGAGAAAATCCTTGGCTTTGGAAAAAAAATTGCTAGTTTATCACTGAACAGAAAATCCTTAGAAGTGCACTATACTGATTAGAACAAAAACTGGTGTCGCCAATTTACATAAGACCTTTCGACTCCTTAGCCCCAAACAGGTCAATGAAATTGATTATCTATCAAGAAAGAATTTCGATATTTGAAAATGATCGATCAATTTCACCCAAAGTAAGATAAATTGACCTTACTTCGGGCACACAGACACGTCCCCAACACACTTCTATCGACTTTATCTTCAGTGTAGTTATTTACGATTTAAAGTTGATTCAATGACTTCACAACACCCAGACTACGATGTTTGTAAGTTATTATGCACTATTTTAGTTATTTACGTAATAAATTTAAATAAATAATGTTGACTGCAATTTAAAAGGTCCTGTATACTGATAAAAATTATTTGAATTCCTCCTATCACCATCATTATAAGCGGAAAATGTTACTTATGCGATGGATAGAGGACTTAACTAGCAGAAGATTGAACCCGCAACCCCTGGGTGGGAACCCACAGCTTTGGACCACTCAACCAACTAACCGATGTTGCTAACATTGTGCAGAAAAAAATTGTTGAAATTATTAATGAGATCAGATATCAGATAATTGACAGATTGTACAAAACAATATCAAAATTTTAACTAACCTTCGATTGGTTTTATTACCTTCTGAGATGGAAGATGGCGTACCATTAACTGGTCCATATAAATTGGCCATTACACAAATATTATATTAGCATATTAGGAGTTTTTATTAATTTCATGTCTACCAGTGAGAAATCTATTTACTAATTATAATAAACTAACCTAAGTTAGGATATTTTGTGTTACTTTAAAATGGTATCATTGTGTTGACCTTCCTGCTTATTGGCCTGTATTGTACAATGCTGCATTTAATTCATGGTTAGGACTTGGTAGACATGAAATGAATAAGTATGTACTAAATTGAATTTACTTACAATTTTTTTTCGGTAGCTTTGGATTATTATCCAGAGAAATTCAGGAGAATCGGTTCACAAAATACTTTTTCTTACTATTTAATTTAAAAGCATTCGGTTATATTGTTACAATCTGTTTAGATCACTGAATAATATGTTTATTTATTTATTAATCGATGCAGAATACGCTAAATGAGCCCATATAAAATTAGCTTTGAGATCTACGTGACTTGTACGAGTGTAGTTTGGCAGAGTTGCAGTTTCCGGGCTGCACACTGCAGGGTAAAGATTGCCCTGACGATAGCCAACCTCCGATAGAAGAGAGCACCAGAAGAAGTAACTATGAGTGCAAGACTACTGTGTCAACATTAGCTTCCCATCAATTAAATAGTGCTGAAGTCAAGAGTGAAGTTACAAAAAACTATATACATTATAATTCAATATCAGCACGATAAAAGAGAAAATGGATTACTTTTTATTCATCAATGGGCTCATTTCGTGAGTTCTATTTCAATAGTATGGTAATGCTATTCGATAAGTATTATGGGACAATTCAATTGTCTTGTTTCTGATTTTAAATAATCCTTTTAAAATATGATGTTACATTATTTATTTCCTGTACACCATTCTGTGCAAATCAGAGCCAGAGCTTTATGCACCCTTATGTATAGTATGGGGGTGCCTGGTCATCACGATCCAGTATCTAATACTGATAAATGGTGTGGCGTAATAATTGGTGGGAAAAGAAGCTGCTTACGCAAGAAAATTAAAATACCACAGAAAATAATACAAAAATTATGGCTAAAAAAATTCTAGTGTTTTCTATTTCTCCTCAATTTCATTTACGAAATTTGACAGATACTGACAGCTGGCTTTATTTTTTATACGTATAAATGGTCATGGTTTATAAAAAATGTATTGATTTTGAAGGTATTGTAAATAAAAAAAAAATTTAAAAATTGCTACAACTTTGACAATACAATAAAAAAGTTTAAAAAAAAAACTTAATGCCTTATAAATCTTTCACGAACTGAAAAAAAACATGCAAGTGGATCATTGAAAAAAATATTAGAACATAATTTTGATACAAAAAAGCAGTTCTTTTTGAAAAAAAAAAAATATTTTGAGACGCATTTAAAAAACATGTTTATTTGAACGGGATTGCTTTAGGAAATAATTGTGTTTTAAAAAATATATAAAAGTGTGATGAAGATTATATACTATGCAATTTGGAAGCCATATTTTTAAGGATTAAACGTTGATTGAAGAACCGCAAAGGAAACAGCACAATGAGTGACCGATGTACCATATTCTCTAGAGTTCTGTTATTTTGTGGTTTAACATTATTTATTTTAAAAATATTACATTCTTTAATAATATGGCCTATACATAATTGACAAAAACATGAGATATGCAAAATACACAACGGGTTTTAATAAAAATTCATATATTTACAAAAAATTATAGATCATTTTTACAAGTTTAAATAATATTTTTTGATGATACTAAGTATTAATTTGAATGAATATACATGTGGGATATTATAAAACATATGAAGGTTACATGGGAACTAAATGAACTTGGAGATGTTTTTTGTAAAAACACTTTCTAAGATTTTTCTCAGTAAAACAATTTAGTAAAAAAACATAAAATAAGTGTACCTATATGTAGTGAAATATGCAATCCATTTTTCTTCGCTGTAACTATGAGAGGATTCATTTTTCTTCCTTCGACTATGTAATAATGCGTGTCGTTCCCGTTGATGAAATATAATGTTTCATGTTTGAACCAATTATACGATGGTACTTAAAACATAACATCAGTACGATGTAGCTTTAGGTTTTAATAGGGGACTATAATACGAAATTGCGTTCAGTTCTAATTAATTAAAAATGTGTCTCTGCAGTTTCCATGTAACCTTCAAATGCGTTGAATAGAAAAGGGCGATTTCACAAAGTATTTGAAAAGGCAGCTTTATAGTTACAACATACAATGAGTTACTAAACGTAATGTAGGCAGAAACAAACATATTACGTGTCATTAATAATATTACCACTTGTCTTTCTTTATGAATCAGTCAAACATATATTTAAATAAAAACTTCAACCAAACATGCTGTACCTTTAATCATCTTTGTAAAATTTAATCAACATACTCAAAAATCGAGCCTTTTTCAAACTAAACTTTTAAGGAAATGTAAACATGTTTTTACTGCGGATTATTAAATAAATACTAGATATAACATATTGTTATTACTCAAGATCATGATTGTTGTAGTTTATGTTTAGCCCGCAGAGGCTATGATGATATGAATTGAGTTAATATTTTTGCAATAATTGGTGATACATTTTTTTCTGCTTCGATTTTGAGTAGTGTCAAATAATACAGCATGACTGGTATATTTAATTTAACAAAAGAGTTACCACACACAACAATATGTCACAATTTAAAACTCAAAAAACACTCACAATAAAATCAATCAAAATACTTTAAAAAAAATTACGAATATTATTATATTTATTGACTGCGGCAACACTAACACTATGATATGGCAACAAAAATAATATATATCACATTATTTGCTTTTTTCTTCACTCAAAGTCATACACAATTATTGATATTTTAAATTGTCTTTGGTATAGTAAAATCGGAATATGAAAGTCTTAATAGACAATCATTTGTTCACTTTCTAAATATTTCAGTCTCTTTATAAAACATTGCACTCTTAAAAAAAATGTCTAAAATTTTTCTAAACGTCGATACCACTGGATTTAAAGATATTTTGGTTTGAATCTTGCCTAGAATTGGATAAATAAAAATGTCCACCAACTCTTCTAATTCATTTCACTAGTGTTCATTCCACGCAATATTTTAATGTTAAAACATAACAAAATAATTACTTTTAACCATAATATTATATGACTAAATTCATTAATGTTTTATACAAATAATCATAGATGTCACTTCATGTTTTATGCACATTTATACAAAGAAAAGTTAGATATTTTAAAAATTGATACTATTTGTTTTCGTAGGTAAAGCCAAATATATTGTTTTTCTACAAAGCTGTTAAATTTATTTAGAATTGTTAAAAATTCATTATTACTCACTTATTATGTCATTTATTTTATCACGAGTTTTATATTTTTGGAATATTATTTGTTTAAAAAAATATTTGTACAGTAAATTATTTATTATGGCGGCAAGAGTTGCTTTAAAAAAATCTCATTCAATTGACTAAAAAAAAAACAATAAAACTAACTATCTAATATAAAATATTTTATAAACTCCAACCCCCCTAGACGATTATTTTTTTAAATCGTGTAAAATCAAATAAAGAATATAATTTTGAATTCGTTGATTATAAAAAAAGATTCTATAATGAAAAGTAATCTTTTTTTTTAGTGGTAAATATTGAAAAAATGCAAAAATAAATAATTTTATGGTCAAAATTAAAAATGGTCATTTAATTATTTTCATTATTTTTAGAATTTACATCAGGTTCGGGCTGCTGTCTGTGATTCTTGTGGAGAAGACGGCGCCGGTGATGGTAACCAGCGCGGTCATGAGGGTGCACAACACGTAGCTGTTGAGGGTCATGTTGGAGTATATTCCGGCCGCGATGAGCGCGGCTAGATTGGCCAGGGAATAGACAAAACCGTGGGCTGTGCACCTGGAAATAAGGAATAGTGATGAGTGGTGTGTGCGATTGAAGATAGTTTGGACGTTGAACAGGGGAGTCAAATATGTAAATGAGAAAATACAACAGTGTGTAATTTGACCATAGTGATATTGACAGTCTCGTAATTTGTGGTGAATTGGTTTTAATTTATAAATGTGTTACATAAAGCAACTAACTAAACTTCCAAGCCAGAGTAGGCATAAAGGATGGAACGTCACACAACCCTATGTCTCCATGATAGTATAACTAACCTCAAATGCACGGGATACGACTCCATGACGAGTATGGTGACCCCCACATATGCCATGACCAGGAAACCTATGAAGATGGCGCAGTAGATCACTATGGAGTCCTCCGACTGCAGGAAGTATATGCCCGGAGTGGATATGGATGCAATCACAAGGGCGCCAACTAAGAACAAGTTAATATAATTTATTGTAATTAATTAGTAAAATTAGGGAAAAAAATGGCAAAAGAGCAGACTTTTAAAATTGCATTTTGGTAGGAAATATGGCAGAAGGTCCCAATTTATAATTTAAAGGGTCTTCCTGCCATAAGACATAATACACAAGAGTCCTTAAGTTGTAGAAGTGTTCTTTCTGCTAAATGTTCTTCTGCTATAGGATAAAAATTTCAGTGACTCTTTTCACTATAGGGCAACTAATAGATTAATCTTTCTGGCATAGGACAAATAATCTAAAAAAAATCTGCTGTAGGACTATGTAATTGCAAAAGAGTCCTTCTGTTATAGACGAATTTCGGATGAGTCCTTCTGCTAAAAGACAACTTCCAGGTGGTTTCTGTCTGCCATAGGACAATAGACATGAAGATTTTGTGATAGATGTGAAAAAGAAAGTAAAAGGCAGACCTCGGAAGGTGCTGTTGAAAAAGTGGCGGAGGTCTGTGTAAGGAACATATATAAAGGGTCCAGTTAATAGTTGAATGGTCTAAAGCAGAGGTTCCCAAACTTTTTTGTCCCGTAGACCACTTGCCGATTTTTTCTGTTTTGTGTAGACCCCCTGCTTTCCTAATATTGTTTTTTTTTAGCGTTGGGAAAAACTTCAAAGTTTTGTGAACGCTTCAGGAACTGCTAGTTCTTTGAAATAAACCCTTCGCGATGAACACTTCAATTGAAGTCAAACTCGCCAAAAAATAGTACTAGTCGGTAGAGATCTCAAATCGAAAAGTACTAGCAAATCAACAAAATTTACCCTCCGAAAAAAAGCACTAGTCGGTAGAGATTTGAAATTGAAAAGTACTAGCAAATCGACAAAAAATTATTATAATTAAAATAATTAGGGAATTAATGTCTATTATAAGAGAGTATTACGTAAGTACCTGCATAGGTACTATCTGTGAGGTGGATTATTACATTTGCGGGAAGCCAAAATTTTGGTGACGGCCTGCCTAAATGAAATCCACTCCCGTGGACCCCCATTCACGTCTCATGCACCCCAAATTTTTTTTTTCATTGACGTGGACCCCTTGCAGGTCGGAATCGACCCCAGGGGGTCGATATAGACTACTTTGGGAATCACTGGTCTAAAGCATCGGGTTCCCACCCAGGCATCGTGGCTTTATTCTTTACTAGCCAAGTAACTTTTCCGCTTAAAATGATAAAGGTAGGAGGAATTCAAATATTGTCTTTCTTTAAAATTAAAAAAAGCGTCCTAACAGTGAGGTCTCTGTTCTAACCTTCGTAGTTGAGGAGACAGAGGGAGAGGTCACAACATAGTTATCAATGGTACGCTTTTAGTGTTGTACCTGTGGAGGGCACCACAGGCGCCATGGTCATGAGCATACAGGCCGCCAGAGAGGCGCCCGCGATGGCGGCGTGGCTGCGGATGACCTCGCCGGTGTAGATGTTGTGGTCGGCCTCCAGCGGGCAGGCGGGCGAAAGGCCGAGGATGGTGCTGTTGACGAGGTGGCAGCCGGCATCCATGTGGCGGGCCGTGTTCAAATCCGTGTCGATAAACCTGCCGGATAACACAGCAAGTGTTGTAGGTTAAATCCTATCGAATTCTAATGGCTACGGAAAAAAATATTTTAACGATTTTTATCATTCGAGGCCGAAGCGTGTTTAACATCATCTTGCGTACTATAACATTTGCAGATTTTGTACAATATGCCTAACTTCTGAGAAACTGACATTTCCGGCTCTTATGGTACCCCTGTTCCTGACCTGATGTACTGATGTACCAAGCATGTCAATAGAAGGCTTGTTGGGAAGATTGTTTCAAATATACAAATGTATGTCTCTAGACAACCGTGGTCGAGCGGTAAAGATCCTTGACTATGAATCCAGAGGTCGCGGGTTCGAATCCCAGCGTGCCCGAATCAATATTATATAGTTAATTTGTGTTCTTTCACATTTAATTAATATAAAATAATATGCAGTATTTTTATGGTATGTTCCAAACTGGTAGATACTCTCCGTAATGGCTTAAACCGTATTTGGTGACCAGGTCTGAATAGCCAGGTATATCTCAACCTTCTCCTTCCCCATCTCTTTCCTTTTCTACTCTCTTCAGCCTCACGACATACCCCGATTGGGGATGCCATAGTCCCAATGGCTCCGGACAGTTGAGACTCTTGTGCAGTACTCACATAAAAAAATAAAAAATTGGATTAATTTAAAAGGTCTGGTGGCCCTTATTCCATTCACCTTGATTCACATTCCATTATGGGTTTCTCTGTAAAAATTCATTACCTTTTAGAAAATCATTCATGCAATCATAACAACATAAAATAATTACATTAAAAAAAGTTCAATTACTAACCTGGTCCCTTGAAATAGGCTCCCCTCAAAGAAGGTATATGAGCTCATTATGTTCGAAAACTCCACGTCTGTGAAAGCGCAGAACCTGAACACAACGTGTGAGAAAGTCACATCGCGGAATGTGCAATTTACAAACGTGGAATTTTCATAAATCACATTCTCGATGGACGTCTCGTTGAACAGTTCGTTTTCGTAGCTCGCGTTGAAGATGCGACTTGTGTTCGCCTGGAACGCAGCGTTCTTGTTGCGGATGATCAGGCCTGGGGAGTAGATGGTGAGGCCCACTTGGCAGAATAGCACGCAGCACAGGATGGACGCCAGTATGCCGGTCGTGCGCGCGAACGGCGGAGAGAAGAGCTGCAGGAATGAGTTCCAGAACTGAAAAGAGTAAAAGCAATGTTAATGAAATTAAGGTTATGTATAACACCTTACCCGGTCCCATCATCTCCATGGTCGAGTGGTGAGACACTCGACTACGAATCCAAAGGTCGCAGGTTCAAACCCAGCGTGCGCCAATAACTTTTAATTAATTAATATGTGTCATAACACCTGTTTCCCTCACCTGATTTATAAGAACATACCAAAGACAAGAGATGTATTACAGAATAATGTTGTATACCTGATGAACGCTGTACGCCATGTCCGCAAGTACAGAGCTAGGGGGCGCCTGGTTGCGTCCGCAGCCACTGCGCTTTGGGGGCAGCTCTAATTCACTGAGCTGGTATCCTGAGCCCCCGGCCGCCCCTCCGCCAGAGCCCCCGGACCTGTTCTTCTTGTAGATGCGCTGGACAAAATAAAAATATATGATGATAATTGTTTAGTTCACTAAATATAGCAGTAGGATGTAGAGATTCAGCGTAACTGCAGGGATTTTTCGATTAATGAATTTTATGAAAACAATGTCTCATTATAACAAAGTAAAAACTTTATATCGACTGTGTTTAGGTCAAGGGCGTTATTCCAGGGCATTATTTTGGCAAGGATAAGTGATAACATAACGGTCATGCAGAACACCTGATCATAATTTGATCAAATTCTGACACGGGCTGAGAATCGGTGGTTGACGGGGGTGATTATTTGAAGTGGTAACCATCGTCCTTGTCATAATCATCGATTTGCGACAGTGTAGAATGTGACAGTGGTTTAAAACACTAGGCCTGCGTTTGCTTGAAAAAAAAGTGGAATAACGCCTTTGACGTAAACACAGTCAATATGATAATAATTTTTATCAAGAAGTGTGCAAAGGTTACACTGGAAATTAAGCAGTCAAGAATGTTTATTGAAATTGATCGAAAAATAATACTGATTTTAATGATAAAAGGGCAAAATAAAGTGTATGTAAACAAGTAAAAATTATAATTTAAAATGAAAAAAAAGCAACCTACTAAAACACATTTTTATTTGGTTAAAGAATAATGTAGGTATAATTTCTTCCATAGCGATTTTTCTGGCCCCCTTCAATGCCACAATAATCAAAATTGTATAGCATTTTGAAAGGAGTCACATTACAATAAAACTGATAGTCGAGATAATTGAAGTTATGAACCTGGTAAATCATGAGGGCCTCCACTTCCCTCCCGCACTCCAAGAGGTACCTGGGGGACTCGTGCGCCCAGACCAGGCCAAACAGAGCGAATATGGTAGGCAAGGAGCACAGCAACAGATACCTGATGTAAAGACAATATATATAATTAATTCGCTACTCTCACATAAAAATATTAATTTTAAATCTTCATCATGTGTTTTTACACCTCTTAAGTTCTACCCCGTCTATACTGTGTACAATCACTGAGAACTATATCACCCCTCGGTTTGTTCAATAAAGAGGTAAAGGAATATCACCTGTGCCATGCGCTGAAGTGCTCTCTGTTCTCTATGAGTGTCTCAGGGCCCGTGCCGGGCAGCATGAGCGCCGCGAGCCCTGCGCAGCTGAGGGCCCCCAGGCAGGCGCAGGCCAGCAGGGGGGCCAAGCTGAACATGCGACGCGAGCGACCCCCCGCTAACTCTGACAGGGCTCCCACCGCAGACACGGGGGCACCGCCGATACCGATCGCAGAACAAAATCTGAATACAGAAAAAACAAATTGTTAATGAAATGACAATTATTATCAGATGTCCAAAAAAAAACTTTTAATCACTGAGAGTTAAGAATTTAATAAAAATAAATACATTTGCAGATAGGTAATTTGTCCATTCACCGTTGATGTCCGCAGCATGAGAACAGGTCTTTCTTCGACTCACTCCCTTTCCTTCCTCATTAAATGCAAGGCACTTCAAGACTCGCATTACTAAATAAGTTTTATGTAACCCATACCTAGACAGCACTAATATACTACAGAAGGTCTTATCTAGTTCAAGACACAAAAATATGTCACAGTATCAAAGGAGATTGCAGGCTGGTTTGCAAACCTCATTCTCGGCCCGTCTCTTGTTTCAGCAACAGTATTAGGTGGTAGCTCAATTTTTCATATAAGATAATTATCGTTAACCGTCTCAAAGTTGAGGCATCCCAGAAGAGATAAGATGACAACCTGAAAAGAACTGTTAGCAGTTGGACAATAAAAAATTGTAATGTGTTCTGTTCTAAATGAACAAAATGAAAATAGAAGGCACATAGTAGCAGAAAGTTGAGTTTACCTGGCCATCATGAAGGGCCCCAGGGTGGGCATAAAGGCGGCTATGACGCTGAAGACAGCGTTGACCCCGAGGCAGGACAGGAGGGTCCTCCTGCGCCCCATGCGGTCTGAGAGGTTGCCCCATACTATGGAGCCGCAGGCTATTCCCACCAGAGTAATGGAACCTGCAAAGATCAAAATACATCAATATGAGGCTCGTTAGTTGCCCTATATCGAAAGTAACACTTTCTTTCAAATAGGCTTTGAATTTACTTACATTCATCAATAAATCATTCTGTACACATAATTAGTTCAGCCTAGACACGAGACTGAAATTATTGCATTCTGTTAGAAATAAGCGCTGTATTTTGAGCATACAAGCAACATCCAACAGCTGAGTGGACAAACGCATCGGATTCCCACACGGGCGTCGTGCGTTCAATTCCTCTGCTGGCTAAGTCCTCCATGATTGCACAAGCAACATCTTCTGCTTCTTATGATGGCAATAGGAGTTTTTCAAATATTGTCAGGTTATTCGTAACCCGGGAATGTTTGTCTTTCTTTTAAAAAAAATAAAAATTGATGTATTCATTATAAGACCTATACTTTTCAGTTCTAGCATTCAATTATAGATGCGTACAGATTGAAAAACTATGGTGACATTACAGCTTTGCTTAACACCTTTTGTGATAACAAACCATCTGTAAAATCACAATTATACAGTACAGATTCGAAAACCGCAGTGACATTACACAGCCTTGCTTAAAAGGTTCGCTGTCACAAAATTTTGAGGATATAAACAAACTAAACCCGAACAGTTCCGATCGGGACTGGTGGCATTAAACCAGATGTTCACTCATCAAACATAGCAGTTGTTAGATACTTCAATAGTTAATAATTGATGAAACCTACCCAGCCACCACTTCTGACGGCTCGTCATGCAGAATTCCACGTGTGCAGAGGGCAGCACATAGGGTATGGAGGCGTACTCCACCCCAGAGGCAGCCAGCGCTAGACCCAGCACTCCCCCCATCATGAGCTGGTGGGCGCCGAATCCCGCCTGAGATAAATTAAACAGCCACAAATTAGGTAACCATGTCAGGAAATTTAATGTATCCCAATTATGTCCCATCTTCACGGTTATTTTGATTAATCAACACTATACCGACACGTCATATCTCTAGCAATGAGGGACTTTTTTCTACAACCCCCATAGTATGAATTTCATTTCAATTAGCCTCTTGGGATGTTCCATTTCACTGGCCACATCTCTGAACCAATCTTAGCTGAGAAAGTAGTCTATAATTTAATAACGCATCCCTGTGCGCATTTGTAGGACTTGAATTCGTTCTGATTGCATACCACGGGTAAATTTGTAATTTAAGTATGACCAAATAAAAATACATGCTCCTCAGACATTACCATCTGTATGGAGGCCTAGACACTGATGCTTAGATGATCCTGCCACCAACGGCTGGACGGCCTCCATGGTCGAGTGGTAAGACGCTCGACTTCGAATCCAAAGGTCGCGGGTTCAAACCCGGCGTGCGCCAATAACTTTTATTTAATTAATATGTGTCATAACACATTTGATTCATATAAAAATAATTTAAAAAATATTTGCGGCACGTTCCAGAGTGGTAGATACCCTAAGTATCTCCCTGGTGAAAGACCACCATTCAGAATCGAAACGTTGCTTGAAATGGCTTTAGCCGTGTTTGGTGACCAGATCTGAATAGCCAGGTACTTCCCAACCTTCCTCTTCCCAATCTCCTTCCCCTCCCCACTACCTTCAGCCTCACAACATACCCTATTTGGGGATGCCATAGACTCACTGACTCTAGACGATTGGGAGCAGTTGAGACTCTTGTACGGTATTCATATTAAAAAAAAAAAAAAAGCTCCGTTGTAACCTCTCTTTCTGTTACATGCCTCATTTACCACAAACAGCGAGGGGTTACAATAAAGTGTGAGCAATACAATATATATATATTTTTTTTTATTTAAATCAAAAGTAAGTCTTTGGTTTTTTGATAAATTTAAAGATGACACAGTATCACTATGGTAAAAAAAAGTTCAATTTAAACTTGACTTTGATATTGCAGATATCAGGAAAGAATCCACTTTGCACGAGAGTAAATACATAATAATCGCGGTATTCTCACCTGTCTAATTGCATCCTCGTGAAACTGCGCCAAGACGTTTACATCCTGGTACTGAATCAGCTCCCCGCTATCCCCCAGCTCCATGTGGGGGGCCCCCTGCGGGTCCTGCAGGGCTGCGGCGGGGGTAGGGGCCCTATCGCCCTGGCCTGCAACGCCCTCCGAGTAGGCCATGGCGCGGCCTATGCTGCCAAAACCTGTGGTTAGTCAACTTTAACAGTCTTGGTACAGTTTATATGGGGGCTTTAGGTAAACTTAATAATTGGACGTAGTTATGCAGAAAGCGTCCAAACCACAATTTGCCAAAACCGAGTCCTATAGATAAATACGAGATTTCTATCTGCTGAAAACATCCAAGCTCCAAATGCAATAAATTTTTGGTAAATCAATTTTTCACTGACGCACTAACTGACGTAGGAATAAAATAGTTTTTTTTTTTAAATAAATACATTGATAGATTATAAACTACCTATCTATAATAATTCTCATAAAGTTAAAAATATTGATATTCACTGTACAAATGCCGTTTACGCATATTAATTTATTTATAAATGAAAGGACTAAAGTCCAATTGCAAAAAAACAGAGAAAGAAAAAACAGAGAAAGAATAGCATATATGTACATAATAATAAATGAAGCGATGACAAAAATAGGACAAAATAAACACAAGAGAGAACATTCAAGCCATGGTCTAGTCAAAGTTTTGGTAGAGTCGTAAAGAATGACAAAAATCATTTAGACTGCTACCAAAAATTTCAAGACCATGGCTTGAGTAAACAAGTCTTGACATTCTGGACATTGGAGAATGGTTGGTTGGATGCTTTCTGCATAAATAAGTCCAATTAAGCTTTTACGTATAAAGAAAGCAAAAATTACAACTTATCTTTTGTTCATGGGTATCAATCTACATATTCAATAAAAATAATTATTATGTAAATAGCTATTCCTAGCAGAACTTTCCAACAAAAATCATACCTGTTTGGTTTGAATGATGCTTATATTAAAAATAAAGCTATGTTTGCATTCATCTCGGGCCTCATTTTATTTTATTTTATTGAGTGGTGAATGGATTAAATATTTCATTTTCAGAAGTTAAACATTATTGTACTTTTTGTTCAAGTATTTTATTTAACATTATGGAATTCATAACTCATTACTGTTTGGTCACACATTTGAAAATAATGTTATGATTTTGACTCCGATATCGCCAGTCATTGGGTATCTTAACTCTTACGCTACTACGCGCATACATGAAAGCGAAAACAAACCGTGAACCCAACGTTACGCGCATTCCTTAATGCGTTCTGACAAATCTATTGTGTACACCGTAAATACGTCACGAATTTAGCGAATAAGTGAACCAAAAGATAGTTCAATCCTTGCTCTTTACTGTCATTTTCTGGTGACTAGTGAAAACTTCTGATTTGTTTACATAAAGCGGATTGAAACCGAAGATGATTCGAAACGCCGGTCCAGTCATTTGAATTTCGCGCCGCAGTACCCCGCAGTACCGTTGTCCTTAGGTCATTCCATATTTCAGTTTATGCGTCATTGAGTACACTCGTAATCATATAAACACTGTGTTGGTATGTGTAAGTAGCTGTGAGATCTTGATTTCATTGTTATGTCTCACTGTTAACGATAATAGAGGCGCATCCTGAGATCTATTGTATATTTATGTATTTTATCATACTTAAGATGTAACAGAGCACACATTAAGATAAGCCAATCATAAATATGTTATGAAATAAGAGAGTTATAGCAGTTTCAAATGATTAGTTAGGAATGTCAAAGAGTGCGGCCGTGGATATAATTTTGTTTAGGTAAGGATCGCGGTATAAACCATAAATTCTGTTTGCATGTCCCACAAAAAATTCTTCAAACCGTTAGCTCTGCCGTCATAAATGTGCACTGTCTAAAAATTGCAGGTTAATGCAAGAATTTTCAGTTAGCAACTTCATTTCCATCACAAGATTTGAAATATTTGATCAACTGTTAAAAAATAAGAAAGGAGCCATACTACTTGTTAAGATTTTCAATGGTTCAGTAAGAGAAAGTAGTGCTTGAAACTCTGGTGAAACTGGGCGGCAGCTGCTAGTGTTCTTATTAAACTCCAACTCACCGCTTAAAATTCTTCCCGAATTCTCTGAATCGCTTCTCGCCCTCACCAGGCAGGCCTGCTCCTCGGCAGACATGGCGAATAATGGTAGGAAACGGAGCTACGGTTGTCTAGTGTTGTGATGGTATCTGTCTGGTTGTTGTCAACGCTGATGGCACTGGTGAAGATGAGGTCTTCGAGGAACTGAAGGGATCCACTACTGCTGCTGTGGCTCAGGAAGTGGGAAACGGTTGCATCTTGGTAGAGATCATTTTGGTTTTGTTCGGAGGGTAATTTTAATTTGGTGCACATCTGTAAATAAGAGATAAAGGTTAAAATAAAATGATTACATATCGATATTATTTTTTGATACACCATTTCAAGACAGAACATGTCCAAATAAGTGGTGCATATTGAGAAGTTTTTAATGAAATTGGAAAACATAACGACAGTTACAAGAACAGCAGATATTTTCATTTTTATTGATCAACAAATAAAGGTAGTATAGCTAGCGTATAAATTCAAGAATGGAACAACTGACTTGTTCCCTTTTTTGAACCATAACCTATGGCATAAAGTTATAATTCCATAAAGAAATTACAGAGACAACAGTATTGAATATTATTTATTGATAGAAATATAGAGATTTTAGCATGCTAAATCCAAAGATGGTAATAACTCGAAAAGTCGTTTTTAGATGTTTAAAAAGTAAATTGAATAAAAACTGCAAAAGAGTCAAAACTGCTTCCGAAGCCAGTGGGACTATGGCATTCTCAATTATGTTATGATGCGAGGTTGAAGAGAGTGGGAGAGGAAGGACACGGGGAATAGAAAGGTTGGGAAGTATCAGACTATTCAGATTTCTAAGAAATCGTTGTCACTTATATCAGTAAGGAATGATAAAATCATACATGTTGTAAAATGTTGATATGTCACAAGGCAAAAAGGCTAGGATGAGATGGGCTTTTAACCAGGATTCGTAAATCAAGTGCAGTGAAGGAAATCTTTGAAGGAAAGACAAAAGGTACACGTTGACTAAGGAAACCACGAATGAGGTGTTCTGACAATATTAAGAAGCCACTCGAGTAGGCCTTCCATTACTAGAGGGTGGTCTTTAATGTAAAATTAAAAAAAAAACGGTATTGGACCGTAACAGTCAACAGAGCCGAAGGAAGTATTCACAAATAAATTTCGTGATAGCGTTCTAACAGCAAACGATAGAATATAAAAAATATATTTATTTTTTTCTCCACGCAAAACAAAACAATATCTGCGCCCTCGGTTCTATTTTCAATCGTTTTGTCCGCAAGTATCAAACATTGTTCCCCCCTAAATGCGTCATATTCAACAGTATGCATCATTAATTCAACTACGTGTATCAATTTAATGCATCCGCAACATGTAAATAATGAAAACAAAACGCACCTTGACGAATTAGATCACAAATCTGTGACCAACACCAAATTAAAAAAAGATAACTCTGAGCTGTCAGGCGGTCCGGGAAAAATCTATTTTCCCCCGCAAAACTACCGAACTAACAACTTATTTTCATTTAGAACTCGAACAATACATGTTTGCACAATTTTTCACGTCTAACTTATTGAAAAGAGTGTTTGAATGTTTATTAAAACGCACAAATGCACGGATGAGGAGATTTAAATTATATTGACATTTTTAGGACTAAAAATAATAATCGTTCTCCCTCTCTTACTCCTGCTAAGTAGTACAACGAAAAATATTATTGTGCAAATATTATAATTAGTTCATTTTGAAAATTAACAATATGTATAAAAATGTGTAGTCAGAAATTGAAAATTCAGCGCAATCGCTCAAGAGCTCGTTTTATTTCAACGTAAAAAAATGTACTCCTTTATTTACTTTTAAAATATTTAAAAAAATGAAAACTCAATATATTTGCATACATCACTTTTCGATGTTTTTTTATTTGATAAATTAAATAATTAGCTTAGACTCTACTCGTGTCATTATCAAGGCACATAGTATAAAAATAAATCTAAATTACATTTTATAACAGTTTTGAAATAAAGAAATTATAATGATGTACTTTTATTCACAAAATTATTTTAAAAATTATAAGTTGAACAGTCAAAAAATACAAATCTACCTGTTATCAACATTTTTGCTTCTTGAGTGACACTTAAAACCTTGAAAAGTTAGTATTGCAATAAGTTTCCACAAATTTCAAAAATGATCTTCCCTAAGGGGTTAATGAGAGGTAAACTACATTAAAACTTATGACAACACATTGAATGATTTCTCTAAAAGTAATTCCGGTAAAAACAATTTTTTTACACGCTTCATTAGCGACATACTGGGATTTTAGTCAAGATTCCGGCCGGGCTAATCCATTTTTGATCGTTTGAATCTCACAAAAAATTACTACACATCAGTTGCAAGTGACATCACTACGTTTTTATTATTCATAATCAATGTTAGGTAACTAAGTTTGCCCATATGGTTTAATATTTGATCGTTTTCTCTTTAACTTCCCCTATAAAGTGACCCTGTTCTACCCGCGATTCTCCGTAATCTGACCCCGACGGCGAACTATCAACGACTATAATGATAATTCACCCCCTGACCCCCTCAGGTGTACACCCCCCTTGGTGTACGCCCCACTCTAGGTGAACACCTCACCCCGTCCCCTTCCCCACACCCTTGGACGGCCTGTGACCTTACCCACAGAAGCGAGCAACGAAATACCAAGTCAGTCGATACGACTACATTGACTTCATCGTGTATACCTATCGTTGGGTTTAATGATGGGAGAGCGGAATAGAGAGAAAAGTCAGTTTTTTAAATCACATCTCCAAAAGGAGTGAAGTTTATGATGGGTTTTTACCTACACTAATGAGATTTTTATGCGGGAGTAAGCAGAGCAAATGGAACGCCACCTATCTCTGTCCCGGCACAGACTTATTTCTTAATTCACATTCAAAAGTACACGTCTGTAATTCCTCTTGTTACGTACGTACTCTTGACAGGATCAGGCTCGTGTATTTGTGTCACTCGATTTTGCCGTCCCTTCCCGAGAGTCCTTCGACTCCCAATAAACTTATCTCGTTATCTATTTATCCACTGTGTGTCGAAAATGTATTATTATCAAAACCCAACTGAAACTGCTTGACAATATCAATTGCAAACTGGTTGGCGACCGAACTTTACTCACGATGCCACTCAAATTGCTACGATTTCAGTCATTATATCAACTAAAATCTCATGAAAAACTCCTATCACTGTGATGGTAGTCGGAGTTTTTCAAATACGGTCAGGTTATTCGTAACCCGAGAATGTTTGTCTTTCTTTTTAAACTTACAGTTAAAATTTCGCAGTGCACGATTTCATTATAAGATTGCGTTAAAAATGTCTACAAGCGTACCATTCAAGAGTATTTTTCAACCTCCTTAACAAATTTCATGTTTTCTTGTTCGAACATGTTGCAAATTTCTCGAAAATAGCTCGCAAATAGGCGCGACTGGAAACTGAAATGTGCGAGCGACTGGCACGGCGAGTTACGAGACTGGTTGCGCCGGCGTTGAAAACTGATTGCGTCGTATGCGGGTCGCCATTTAAATACACAGGAGAGAAACTTGAGTTTCTTTTTTTAAGTTGCTCCGTGTGCGAAGGGCCTAAGTCTTAAAGATCTCATATTATATAATATATTCAGGACGAATTTACCAGTAAGTACTTTGAATGCGCACAGGAGAATCAGCACGCGTTTACAAGATCCTCTGATATAAAATGGTTTACATTAACCTTGCTTAAGTAATATACCTACTAACAAAAAATAACACTGACAGATACGCATAGGTAGAGATAAGAGCTCCATAATAGTATTAATTAGGATCTTATAAACGCGCGTTGACTCTACGCGCTAACAAGAGCTCCCCAAATCCTAAATATAACAATAAGTAAGCATAAACAAATACTTAATTTTATCTTGATCGTTTTTTTTAAATCACGATGATACGACGTAGTTTTATTTTCTCGAGATGATTTTTTTTCACTGGATTTGTAGATGTCGATTTATAAAACAATGTCCCTTTTTTACTTTCGAGAACTGCTTACCATTATCTTTTAATTGTCACATACGACTATTAAAATAAAAGGTCATACGATTACTAAGGTTGTCAACGGTGCTAGATGAAAGGTGGGTACAGCAGGTGCGGCCCTGAGTCAAATCTTCGCTATTTTCCAAGTGGACCCACGAGTATTTTATACAAAAAGCATCACTTTCATAGAAAATGTCATTACTATTAACCACTCGTTTTTGGCAGGTTACCCTTCTGAAAATAACTAAATATAAACAAACAGATCCAACAAAATTATTTTATAACTAAGCAAAAACGTCAACGTGCGTCACAAATTCCCAAATTAGAAATGTTCGGTATTCCGGTCCCGGTTATTTTGGAACCTTTGATATTATTTCTCTGTGGAACATTTTAGGAGGTTATCTTTGGAACCGGTTCCTATTTTTGTAATAAAATGTCGCAGTGAGAAGTGAACCCGGTTCCGGTTTTTTTTCAACAGAATTTTTCTGGGCGCGTAAAACAGCACTGTAATAGGTACAATTCACCGCCTGGAGCGGACTGCTCCAATTGCACTTGCAAAGGACTGGCTTTGGGTACAAAACACCTTTATCCATGCATAAACAGCAGCTTTAAAAAATGTTACATGAAGCCTTCACCAATCGTCTTTTTAATTGGTGATTCGGGATTCCCTAGTGGTTAAATCTGCTCCTGAATATACAGCATTCAGTCTTCATTCATTCTTCCTTTACCAATTCCATGCCTCACTGCCATTATCAGAATGCCGTCATTGACTACCAAATAAATGAAATAATTCTTGCTAAAACTGACTTAGCGTTCGATCCCTTTGAATCAGTAGGTACCTATAAATCAGCCGCCTACCGTACGATCTGTATACATAGCGCCATCCATTGTGATTTCGACGAAGTTCGCTAAGTTTACACATCAAATGTCAGCAGCTGTCATAAAGGTTGGCAGCTCGAGCAATTTATATCCAACTACATAAATCACATCTTCCCGTGGGAGTGGGCAGAGAAGAAAAACCACAATAACGTGGTATATTTAGGCCTGACGGCCCTCCACATTAGCGACCAAATTATTTTTAATGTGCAACGAATTTAAGATTCAAAACTTCTAAAATATAGTTCTGCTCTCTCGTAGATAAATAATTAATTTATATTGATTTCCAGGTTTGAGAATCTCAATTTATTTGGCTCTCCAAGGTAGCCCGGAAACGTTAAGATGTTTATTATAAAGAATTTAGCGAATATAACTTAGAAATCAATAGAAAAAAAGTTATTTTGTTTAGGTAGTCGAAATTTTCGTCATTTACGATTTATGGCTTAGATTTTCGTTTTATGGTCGAGTCTTGGATTTCGTAATGCTTTTACAAGAATTTAATCGCTAATGTGGAAGTCGTAATTTTTTTGTCATAAGGTTAATTACTATTTTTTACAGTGATGGTCTCCGCGGTGTAGTTGCAAAACTATTGATGTTGGTTCCAGAGAATACCAATTCAATTCCTTTCAATTTTCAAAACAAAACAAAAATTTTTTGCGGGTTATAACTTATAACTAATAATTTCATGCGTGCTCATCTTGTGATACAAGTAGGTAGAACCGAATAAACAATAAAACAGTGAGCTCTGGCGTCAGGAAATTTGTGCAGTATTATTAACTGCAACTATTTTCAGCTCGTAAATCATTTTCATTATGAGTTTTGAAATATTCATTTGACTGCAAAAAATAGAGATGAGATGTTATGATTTGTTTCATATTCGATAAGAAAAAAAGTGTTGAAACTCGGGCGAAGGCGGGTGGTAAAATTATTTATGTGTGAAAAGCGTATTATGATCACCAAGACAAATTGAATTAAATTCATTGAAAAATTATAAAATGTTGGAAAGATATATTTTTGTGGAAAAAAATGCTTCTTGGTTGGATACATTGATAATAAAAAAATATAAAAAACAAGTTTATAACAAATAGTTACCACTTACTAATTGAATTTACCACATCTTCATACCCCGTCTTCGCAGGGACGTGAGGGGTTTAAGGGTTTTGAAAGCTATAAGGAAAATAAAATGGTGTAAAGAATAAAAAATAGGAAAAATCTAAGCTGGCTCCAGTTGACACAATTTACATGGCACGGTTAAGATGAAAGTTTAAAAGCTTCATAGCTCATTATTAAAATGATGTTGCCGACTGAAAAAGGTTGCGACAATTTTTCTGCTTCGTGATAAAATAAATACATTTGGTAAAACATCTGGGTCGAGGCGATGTCTTTTTTAAAAATATCTATTTATTTTTACAGCGCCCTTGAGGTGATTTTTCACAAAAACGGCGCTATACAAATTATCCAAATATTATTATTTACGCCTTTTGGGCTTTTACATACAATTACATAATATTAAAAAATACTGTTTGATATGCACCAATACACACAATCATAAAATTGTGTTGAGGTCGACATGAATTGCGCTACCTGAGAATATTAAAATAAATTATTATTTATTTTAATATTCTCAGGTAATTATTATTATCTATTTATTTATTTACGCCTTTTGGGCTTTTACATACAATTACATAATATTAAAAAAATACTGTTTGATATGCACCAATACACACAATCATAAGATTGTGTTGAGGTCGACTTGAATTGAGCGACCTGAGAATATTAAAATAAAATTGTGAATGTAATATGTATTTACAAATATTAATTACGTAATATTATAAAAGGGTTAGAATTATTATTAAACTCATAATTTTTCGTTCGATAAAATATATTTTCTGTTTTTTTTTTTTAATGAAATCAAATCGAGTCAACAACTTCTGTTGATATTTCTTACTTTTCGCGTATATGCGAGTATATTAAAAATACAAAAATTTAATCCAAATTTGATGCAAATAATTTAATTACATATAAATTATAAATATTTACCTCAAATTTGGATTAAATCGGTTAATATTTGGATTAACAGTGATCAAAAGAAATTTCAAATTGTTCTCCTCAACAATCGGGATTTTGAAGATACTATAGTTTACGTAGGATGTGTCGAATTATAACAATTATACATAAAGCCGAGAAAAAACATGATTTACCTTTATTAAAAACTCACATTTCACCTTCGTAGATGTCCCGTGTACAGTCGAACACAAATTTAATCATTTTGCACTGACAACAAACATCTTAATTTTTCGAGTATTTACATATCATCACTTGAAAAACACTGAATTCGTATTTTAGCAGTCTGACCATCAATACAATTAAACGGGAATCGCGGTTAGGACGCCAAACAAACCAAATAAGATAAGATTTATAATAAACACAGCTATAAATTTAACTGGATCAGGTACTTATTATGTTCACTGTTTTCGCCGTGTGGCATTGAAAATTATCTGTGAAAATGTGACACTGTCAAAATAACATGGCGAAGGCAAATACATGTTTTCCCTCTAAAAGTTACTAATGGGAAACACTTTGAAGACAATAAAGAAACCCTGCGGAAAATTTTATATTCGAAAAATTTTGCGATTCTAGCGACCTGGATTAGAACTAAGAGAGTAAACCACTAACAAAATTTTGCTTCAAAGCACATTCATGATACTTTAAGTGCACTCCGCTAGATGACATTAGTAACCGTTTAATCCTTGAACGTATCGAATTTTCAGGGAGCTTCTTAAATTTTCTTCCATTGTAGTTTCAAGCGGTGCCGCGGGGTGCAACTTTGCGTCTCTTTCTAACATACTGCGGCATCGAGAGTGTGAGTGAAATGCAGTATGCTTAATTTGTGCAGAATTATTGATTTATAAAAGAGGATGAATTTCAGATTTGCGCATGCGTGTTGGGCATTGAGGTAATTTACTTGAAAAATTCGATTGCTTAATAAGAAATTAAATTTTGTTGTTTTATTTACAGATGTCAGTATTTTGTATGCAGTAATGTATAATGTAATACACTTATGAAAGGATTATTGGTTAATACAAACACTCAGTTACCCATAATTACTAATAAGTCTCATAACTAACTGCAGACGACAAACAGAATCGGCGAATTCACGAAATACTGTTTGTCGCTATCATAATCTAAAAGCCTTTCCTCTAGGAGGCTACGTTTTGAACTGGCCGAACTTTTCCGAACACTTACGAAAACATCCGAATGCTAAAAATATGACTATAATGGTACTATAATGCTTTATTATAATATTTTATTTACCCATAATGAGACCTTGGGCACATTTTTTCTACTACTTTTCTGCGCACTTGAGGTGAAATATCACAAAACTGCGCTATATAAGTTCACTGTTATTATAATTATTAAACCTTTGAGCCTTTAGTTGCAGAAAACATGTACGTCAACATTTTTTTGTAAGTATTTTACTGTCTGCAGTCTTTTACAAACACAATCAAAATGAACTAACTATAGTTCCATTTCCCCGCAGGGTTATGCAGGAGTAATTGTCCACCACACATCTCTGTCTTGGCACACGGTCCTTGATTCATTCAAATTTATCACGTTTCATCTTACTCTTCTGTTATTTTTTTTCTTTTTTTAAGTGAATACCGCACAAGAGTCCCAACTGCTCCCAACCGTCTAGAGCCAGTGAGACTATGGCATCCCGAGCTATGGCAAATCGAGGTACGTTGTGAGGCTGAAGGTAGTGAAAAGGGAAGGAGATGGGGAAGAGGAAGGTTGGGAAGTACCTGGCTATTCAGATCTGGTCACCAAACACGGCTAAAGCCATTTCAAGCAACGTTTTGATTCTGAATGGTGGTCTTTCACCAGGGCGATACTTCGAGTATCTACCGTATCTACGAGTACATATCTATCTACAATATCTATTTGATATTGTTTTGTTTAATGTGTTCAAATATTTTTATAAAAAATGTTCGAATTCCATGTGGGCGGTAACTAATAGGCTATCCAGCATCCTTTAACATATCTTTGTCTCTTTCTATCGATTCAGTATAAAGTCAACAATCCTGACTACACTGTCTCGCAAAGGTACCTCTCCATATGCTCCAAGGTCTTGGCACACACTCCTTGCTTCATTCACATTCATACATACTCTTCTGTTATTGTGACTCTTCACAAAAAACCTAACTCTACGATTATTCTAACTGCGTGTAAAAATTGACACATTGTAAAGCTTATAATTTTATAAATTTTTTATTGGTGGTCGGATTTAATTAAAGTAAAAGTATTCATATTGATCGTTTTTATAAATGCCGGTTAATTGTGGAACAGTGGAAGTCAGAATTCACAGATTGACGGCATCACGCCAATGTGCCACCTCGGTCGGCAGGAAAAACGAACAAAGTTAGTTATGTTTTTATTTTATGTAAATGCAGAAAGAAAAATAAACAAATTGAATAAATTAAAAAAAAAAAAACTAAAATTATATTTTATTATGATGGAGTAAATCGGCCTCCGTTTTCGAGTGGTAAGACGCTCGACTACGATTCTAGAGGTCATGGGTTCAAACCCGGCGTGCGCAAACAACTTCTATTTAATTAATCATAACACATTTAATTCATATAAAAAAATTGTATATTTGCGAGACGTCCCAGAGCTGTAGATAAGTTTAGACGTAGAGTTAGGTTTTTTTTGTGAATAACCAGAATTAAAAAAAAAAATACATATTTAATTATTTTACATAAACACACATTTTTTATTTACATAATACAAATAAAAATAATATAAGTAAATGACAAATTTAAAGATATAGAATAACAGAAGAGTATGTATGATACGATGTATGAACGTGAATGAAGCAAGGAGTGTGTGCCAAGACCTTGGAGCATATGGAGAGGTACCTTTGCGAGACAGTGAAGTCAGGATTGTTGACTTTATACTGACTCAATAGAAAGAGACAGAGATATATTAAAGGATGTTGGATAGCCTATTAGTTACTGCCCACATGGAATTCGGACATTTTTTAATAAACATATTTGAACACCTCAAACAAAACAATATCAATTATATATATATATTTTTTTTAATTTTAAAAGTAAGACAAACATTCTCGGGTTACGAATAACCTGACAACATTTGAAAAACTCCTACTGCCATCATAAAAAGCGGAAGATGTTGCTTGTGCAATGATGGAGGACTTAGCCAGCTGAGGAATTAAGCGTACGACGCCCGGGTGGGAATCCGACGCGTTCTCCACTCAGCTACCGACCGGTCAATTATTGTAGATAGATTATAGATACGGTATATACTCTAAGTATCGCCCTGGTAAAAGACTACCATTCAGAATCGAAACGTTGCTCTAAATGGCTTTATCCGTGTTTGGTGACCAGATCTGAATAACCAGGCACTTCCCACACTTCCTCTTCTCAATCTCCTTTCCCTCACCACTACCTTCATTATATATAAATATGAATACCGCACAAGAGTCTCAACTGCTCCCAACTGTCTAGAGCCAGTGAGACTATGGCATCCCCAAATTGGGTATGTTGTGAGGCCGGAGGTAGTGGGGAGGGGAAGGAGATCGGGAAGAGGAAGGTTGGGAAGTACCTGGCTATTCAGATCTGGTCACCAAACACGGCTTAAGCCATTTCAAGCAACGTTTCGATTCTGAATGGTGGTCTTTCACCAGGGCGATACTTAGAGTATCTACCACTACCTTATTAGAAACCAGCATTTTAATCGATATCATACATCATTGAAAATTGATAATTTGTATTTACAGAAATTAAAAAAAAAACTATGTACAAGACCACGAATACTACTTTATTTTTTTTTGACCGACTGGTTTCGCTTAGCCTAAGCATTGTCAGGGTACAAAATTTAAATTTATCAGTTTTATTTTGTACCCTGATGATGCTTAGGCTAAGCGAAACCAGTCGGTCATGAAAATAAAAATAATATTCGTGGTTTTATATAAAGTTATTTTTTCATTTCCTTAAATATGTCAAACCACAAAGTGATTGCTTTTTATGAAAATATTATTAATACCACTATTCAATTTCTTACGATATAGGTTGCCACCTTCGTAATGGTATACAAAGTTCTACCCTCAATAATATACAGGAGGGAGCGCTTCTGTAGTCAGTATTTATGATTTTTGCCTGACTCGGTTAGACCTAGGTATGGATAGAACTAGGGCTGGGGTATGTATACATCCATTCATAGTACATGTCGACATAATGTTTTTGTTTATTTCTAAAACCACTTTTTCACAGTATTGTTATAAACAAAAATATAGCAAATAACCTAAAAAAACCGCTGAGTTATGTCCAGTTATGTCGCATATCAAAACGTAGTGGACAGAGTCACCGGAGACGCGGGAGGCGGAGAACATGCTTACATACCGAATGGTGGTGCTATATTATTTGAGCACTTGTCTTGTATCTTTTTCTCTCGTGGTGTACGACGTAAAAACCCGGATAAAGTGATTTATCGCAAGTTTGTATAGGTTGGGTAAAAATATTTAGCTATACCTCCTTATATCGTTACTCCGATGTTCTACCCGAGCACATATTGTATACCTAGATGGTGTCTTGGATAAACTATCCATTTTTATTTACGGAAGATCTTTAGACATCATCAAAATAGTCCCTAAAAATAAAATAACAGTCCCTTAATCATTCTTCTCCCGATGTAACCGGATTAACCCATTCTACCCTCGGTATTTCACTCAATATTAATAGATATTGTTAAACTACATTGGATTATTCATTCAGTTGTTCGTGCGTGCCTTTGCCCGTTACCGGCCACCTCCCCAACCCCGGGCACACTGATTTATTAACTCCTAGCCTAAATTGAGTTTACTTTGGGTTGATGGTTCGACGGTACTGAAAGTGCTGATTTTTTTACGTGAATCTCTCGTGGCATAGCTGTAAGCTTTTTGTCTCCTTACGCAGAAGTCGCGGGTTCGAATCCCGATATGGGCATATACAATTATAATTATTTTCTTTTTTAATTTAATGTGAGTACTGAACAAGAGTTTCCACATCTTGAATCCAGTGAAACTATGGCATCCCCATTCGGGGTATCTTGTAAGGAATTAATAATGAGAGGGTAAGGAGATCGGAAAGAAGAACGTTGTTTCAAGAACGTTTTTTTTATTCTGAATGGTGGTCTTTCACTGAGAACAGCCACTACTCTTAAACGTGACGCAAATATAGGTTAGGTAATAATGCGTAGTATATTTGCACCAATTAGAGAGGTAGATACTCTCAGTATCTCCCTGGTGAAGAGGCCACTGTTCAGAATCGAAACGATGCTTGAAATGACCGGTTATTAGATGAGTGGACAAACGCGTCGGATTCCCACCCGGGCGTCGTGGGTTCAATTCCTCCGCTAGCTAAATCCTCCATCATTGCACAAGCAACATCTTCCGCTTCTTATGATGGCAGTAAGAGTTTTAAAAATTTGTCTGGTTATTCGTATCCCGGGAATGTTTGTGTTTCTTAAAAAAAAAATGGCTTTAGCCGTGTTTTATAACCAGATCTGGATGGCCATGTAATATTCAACCCCTCCTCTCTTCATCTGCGTACCCTTACCACTTCCTTCAGCCGAAATAGAGATGCCATAGTCCTACTGGCGCCGGGCAGCTCTTGTGCGGTGGTCAATCAAAAAAAAAGTGAAAGCCTTACACTAAATCCCCCGCTACAAATTAAAGCATGGAAATCGACAAAAAGTGCTCGTGTTAGGTTTATATCAAAGCAGCATTTACGAATTTATTTTTATTAAATTTCTGATTTCGCAATACTTTCATAAGAACTTGGTCGCCGGTGTGGAGGGCGGTTAATTCAACAACGGGTAATTATTACCGGCTTACCTTGCGGATATCTACATGTGTAATTGCCTAAGCAGTACTAAGTTTAAAACACGAGGGAATTCCGCGAAAGATAAAAGTGGCGTGTTCGGCGGACTCAATTACACCGTTGGGTAAATAATTAACTTGTTTGTGACATTGGCGAGATACATGATTTATGGTAGGTAAGTGAAGCACTTTGCTTTTCCATTAGGATGCCATAGAAAGCATTTCGTGTGTTAAAAAAACTAAGCTGACTGCAAACAACTTAGGAAACTCCATCAATGGAGGACTGAACGCTGTTGGCGCAAATAAGAAATTGTCCAAAGAAGCGAAGCTGGCAGTCCACAATGGAGTACTTATACCAACCCTGATGTATGGCAGTGAGGCATGGAACTGGCAGAGAAAGGATGAAAGTAGACTGAATGCTGTGGAAATGAGATCCTTGAGACGTATGTGCGGTAAAACCATGTATGTTCGTATTAAAAATCTGGATATCCGGAAAGAATGCAAGGCTGATGTGAGCGTAATGAATAGGAACAAGAAAGGGACGCTTAGATGGTTTGGGCATGTAGAGCGAATGAACGAAGACAGGAGTGTGAAAAGAATATATAATGCGAAGATGAATGGCACGATCAAGTGAATCAAATACTTGAATCGGGTCATGTGAAGAGTCAGAATAATAGAAGAGTATGTATGAGACGATGTATGAATGTAAATGAAGCAAGGATTGTGTGCCAAGACAGAGTTATATGGCAGTCCGTCCTCTCTGCCTACCCCTGCGGGGAAACGGCGTGATGGTTAGTTAGTTAGTTAGTTAAATTGATAGATAATATCTGCAGCCTTAGTTCGAAGAGGGATATAGCGTTACTGCTTTTAGCTCATAAACTCTTTGGATTCTATGTCCCTGATAATTTCACGCGAGGCCGCCAACACAGGCTTCTGTTTCTTCCCAGGTGCAGAACTAACCTACCAGTGGTGATGCCCCTGGGAAGACTCACTAGGTTAATTAACTGCCTCGCAGGAAATGTGGTTATTTTTCATATGACTTCTAACAAGTTTAAGCACGAACTTAATAGCTATATTAAGTTCTAACTATATTATGTACTTTTTAAAACCTTTTTTTTAAACTTCTTTTTACCTTTATCTTTGTATAATTACGATTACCGTTTTTTTTCTTATTTTTTTTACCTTAGGAATAGTGTGAAAAGAATATATGATGCGAAAGTAAATGGAAGAAGAAGTCGAGGACGCCCGAGAAAGACATGGCACGATCAAGTAAATCAAATACTTGAATCCGGTCATGTGAAGAGTCAGAATAACAGAAGAGTATGTATGAATGTGAATGAAGCAAGGAGTGTGTGCCAAGACAGAGTTATATGGCGGTCCGTCCTCTCTGCCTACCCCTGCGGTGAAACGGCGTGATTGGTAGTTAGTTTTTTATCTTTTTTTGTATTTTTTGCAATGTATTGGTGTAAAACTGTTTTTGCAAAAATAAAATAAATAAATATCGCCCCGGTGAAAGACCGCCATTTTGAATCGAAATGTTGCTTTTTTTTACATGAACCTGGGTCTTGAAGAGGCCCATGTTAAATGAGGGATGAAACACAGAGGCCGGCAAATCATTCCACAGCCGAGCTGTTGAACATAAGAACTTTCTCATGTATTGAATGTCAACCGTGTACAAATGTCGGGCGCGCGTTTGACGAGTTTCCCGACTATACACCGGTGCCGAAGGGATCAATGACGTAAGTTCCTCGGAGCATCTTCCATTGAAATACCGGTAGAACAAAGACAACATTCTCAGCTGACGTCTGTGCTCCAAAGATTGCAATCCGTTTGTTAAGATTGGAGAATTTATCAAGGGGACCGGCCGTTTCTACACAGAGTCAAGGATTTTTTTTTCAAGTATTTAGGGGCTCCAGACCGAAGGTGGCTGCCAATTTTTTTTAAATGGCTGAATAGCCAGGTTCTACCTAATCTTCCTCTTTCCATCTTATTTCCTTCTCCTCTTCCTTCAGCCTCACAGCATACCTGAAATTGGAGGTGCCTTCTTCGACCTAGCTCCAGGCAATGTGTGATAATAAAAAAAGAAACTTCCGTGGTGCCATTTCTCTGCAAGCGTATGCAGAGATGATGGAGCACCACGCAATTCTGTATTGGCACACAATCCTTGCTTCATTTAATTACATACTCTTATGTTAGGTTGCACGGACTTTTGACATGACCCTGTTCAAGTATTTGATTCACTTGATCGTGCCATGTCATTTCCGACTTCTTATTTCCAATCCTTTGCTCGACATGTACTCTCAGTATCGCCCCTCTAAAAGACCACCATTTAGAGTCTTTAAACTGCTTGTATTGACGTTAGCCGTGTTTAGTGACCAGATATGAATAGTTAGGTACTTTTCCACCTTCTTCTTTCCAATCTTCTTTACCTCCCTACTCCCTTAAGCCTGAGCACTAAAAAAATGGCCCTAAACGTTACTTTGTAGCATTCTACTACAAGCAATACTACAAATGATTTATCTGTAAATTTTCTATTTGTAGTTAGGAAAATATCTAAGGTTTCTAGTGAATATTTTTTTTTAACCACAATCTTTTAAATTCCATGAAAAACATACTAAAACATCAGTAAATGGTGCAGTTTCAAAACATGTAAAGGCTTTTTCGAACGTTCTACCTGAAATTTCAGTATGCATTTCATAAAGAATTTAATAGATTGTTGCTTCAAAACTGTATTCACTGGAAACCTTACGCATTTTCTCAACTAACCGTAAAGAATTAGCAAATAAATCATTTGTAATTTTGCTTGTACTAGAAAGACAATAGTGCGTATTTTTGGGTGCTGACCCTTAAGCCCCACAATATACCGCATTTGGGGAATTCATAGTCCCAACGCCGTCGGGATGCTGATACGGTATTTACGTTAAAACAACTCATATTGTTTATAAGTCAAGATATTACTCGATCAGAAATCCATGTTCTCGCCACCCAAACTATAAACGCATCAGCAACCTTATGCACAATTGGATTGATGACAGGAAGCACCTTCAGGCAACTGCAAACTGCATGCATCGTTCTCCGGCACTCGGTTACGTCGTGTCATGTCTCTGTCAAGTTCCCACTAAATCATCTGTTGCAGGAGAAATACTGACTTCTGCAGAAAACTAACGGGTATTATTAAATCAAATAGACTGCCCCAGTAACAATGTCGGATGTGCACATTGCTGAATTTGGATTAGAGCTGTTTAAAGTTGCCATAATAAATAATATTTCCAATATCAAAACAACGCCATTCTTTAAATTTCAAAAATAAAACTTCAATAATTTACATTATACAGCTCTAATGAATGTCACAAATTTGCACATCCGACGTTGTTCATTGGGACAGCCATGAATATGTACCTAATTTTCAAATTATAATATTATGTAATAATAAATAATAATATTCGGATCATTTGTATAGCGCCGTTTTTTGTGAAAAATCACCTCAAGGGCTCTGTAAATTCCTAATTTAAATAAGAAAATATACAGGAACATACTTACCTGGCAGGTCCCATCAGAAAGACACACTTATGTTGTTAAACTTTTACGGGAGTGAGCTGTATTATGCTTTTTCCTCCTTGAGTCAATGTTTCAGATATCCTTTCAATGTCCTTCATCGTTTTAGTTTTATTTTTTTAAATATTTATTTGGAGAAAATACAGATACAGACAGTAAATTAATAATAAATATATAAATACATACACTAGAGAATCAGCCTGTGTCACAACCATTTCTCACTGATTAACATATTGTAGCTGATAAATGAATCTCTGCAGAATATTTGTATACAAATTTAAATGGAAATAACACTAAATCAATTAATTAAGGTTTGACATGAAGCACTCACTTTGTGGTAAGACATAATTAAATATTAAATAAAAGTAACTTTGTTTTGACACCACTTTATTAGTTACATATACCAACCGGTTTCGGCTCTACCTGAACCTTCTTCAGGGTTGAACAAATATGAATCTAAATTTTTTTTTTCAACCCTGAAGAAGGTTTAGGTAGAGCCGAAACCGGTTGGTATATGCATCTAATAAAGTGGTGTAAAAATAAAGTTACTTTTATTTAAAATTTAATTAATTAATGATTATAAAGAAAAAAAAATTAAAATGCAGGGTCTAAAAAAAAATTTTAAAAAGTAGAGAAAATATAAACAATGAGTTGTTTTTTTTTGTTTTTGTTTAAGTGAACACAGCTTTCAATTTTCTACTAAAAGTACCGCTTGTATCAAAAAATGTGTCGGGATCCATTGAAGTTTGATGTTGATTATATAAATCGCACATTCTTCTAATTGGATCCCTGACACCAGCATTAGTGCGTGCCCGGCTAATGTGAAATAAGTCCTTGAGTCTAGTTGTTCTGGGTGGTATTTTTAAGTTGATTAGGTTTACTAAGGTGGGACAGTCAATCATGTTATTGCAAACGTTAGTTACTCGTACATCAAAGTTTACAAAGTAACTAATTATAACTCATATTTTTTTGACTCAATGATAATAACTTATATACCACTTGACATTACTAATGTATTTTATGTGGTTCTTACAGGCTATTTTAAATTTATCAATTGGTATAATTTGGATGGTTTCCGGCAGCGCTTTATAACATTTCATCCCTTTATAAAGTGAACTGTTTTGTGTATTGGTTTTATTATTTTTGGTAGTCTGATTTCTTTGCATGTCCTTGTATTATGTCTGTGAAAATGCACGTTGCAAGTAATTTTGCCAGAAAAATATTTTGGTAACAAGTTGTTTTTTTTTAATTTATTTTATGTCAGCATCTGTTTCACTGTTAGTCACAATTTAGTTCCTCTGACATTATAGCTACTTCTGAGTACCTATTTCGCCTAAGAAAAGCGAAACCCGAATCAAATTCCACCCTACCAGGAAAACTACATATTATTGTTTTAATTTATTAGTAGTGTACATCTTAAATCATAACATTTCGTAAAATGTTAATTTTAAACTATAGCATTCATAACCAATATAGTTAATAACAAAAAATCTTTTCTCTCAGGGCCTGCTGCGTTAAGGGTCGGCACCCAAAAATACACACTTTTTGGCTTTCTAGTACAAGCAATACTACGAATGATTTATCTGTTAATTCTATACGGATAGTTAGAAAAATGTCTAAGGTTTCCAGTGAATACAATTCTTGAACAGTAATCTTTTAATTTCTTTATGAAGTAAATACTTGAATTTTAGGTAAATCGTTAAAAAATGCCATTGCTGGTTTTTAAAATGCACCTTTTACTGACACTTAAGTATGTTTTTCATAGAATTTAAAGGATTACGGTGAAAAATATATATTTACTGAAGACCTCAGACATTTTTCTAACTACTCACAGAAAATTAACAGATAAATCATTTGTAGTATTGCTTGTATTAGAAAGCCAAGAAGTGATGTTTGGCGTCATTTTGAGTGCTGAGGCTTAAGTTGATAATAATAGAAATAATAATAATAAAAGATACTAGCTTTTATACTCATATCACATTTTCTTCTTCTCCTCCTGATGCTCCCTCTTATCAGAGGTTGGCTATCATCGGGGCAATCTTTATCATCCTGAAATAACTTTGCTGAAATGCCATCTTGCCTGAGTTATTCCTCTGCTACATCTTCCATCAAGCTTATCCTGTATTAGCAAATAGGTTCCTTGTATTTGTCACCCCCATGAAGTAAAAAGGATGACGGAGCTTTCTTCTCTTATATATAATATCAACAGAAAAATTGTTCTTATAAGAAAGACAAACATTCCCGGGTTACGAATAGCCTGACAATATTTTAAAAACTCAACAATGCAAGATGGAGGGCTAGTAGAAAAATTGAACCTATGACGCCTGGGTGGGAATCGGACGCGTTTGTCCACTCAGCTACTAACCGGTGTAGTTTTTACAAAAATGGGGACTAAGAAACTCCAGTCAACATTTTTGTTTTGTACAACATTAACCGTCTAACGTGTATACCAGTTATTTTTTCGTACGATATAGCAGCGTTTTTTTCTGTTGATAACGGGCCCGATTTGAAACGTCAAAAGCTCCATACGATTAGATAACGTCACAATAGTTGCCAATCTCTCCACAATGTTTCGCAATGGCGCTGTGATTGGGGTCGAATGACGTCAGGAGGGTTTTGATATTTTTGCTTTTTGAATATTTTTTTTCGAATCTATCTAACTGTCCGAATAACCATATTCAATGAAAGATTCATGTATTCAGAATCAGCGCTTGTCGTTCTAGTTGCATATGGAAAGGTAAAAGAGCTTAAGCGAATCTTTGGTAAAAAAATGAGTTAAATATGCAGTTTTGATCAGTTCTTTTTTCTGCATCGAATTCTCTGACTCTCGTTTGATTTCAAAGACTTTTGTACCCCTTTAGCCATCTAAAACATATTTGCCATTTGGCAAAAGGCTTGCCTCAAGTGACACAAGTTTGGGACTTTTTTAGCTTTTCGTTGCTCAGGTAAGTCAGTTAGAGCATTGAGTTTACTTTTTTTTCAAAATCTAACCAGGTGCTGAAAACTTTTAAGTGCTCCGGTGTAAACTTCCCAAAATGGCTCTTCAGGCCTTTTGCCTTTCCAGCGACGATGTATTTTTCACTGGAGTTCCTTATTTAACGAAAAACCTTTTAAAGTAGTCATTTTATATGTCCAGGTTTTTTTAGGGTACGCCTGTAGATTTCAAAAGCTC
Organism: Drusus annulatus; assembly: GCA_022651775.1. Taxonomy (NCBI): domain Eukaryota; kingdom Metazoa; phylum Arthropoda; class Insecta; order Trichoptera; family Limnephilidae; genus Drusus; species Drusus annulatus. The sequence continues at coordinate 755,952 of JAGWCC010000089.1, read as the reverse complement.
TAGATAACTTTCTCTTCATTCCCATTTTCCCACCCATTGAAAAGAAAAATATCAAGGATATTTATCTATATTCCTACAATGTATCTCTACAAATAATTCTCAATCTACTTATCGAATAAAAATTAACATAAAAATGTGGATAAATAACCCCATGAAGACGAGGAAATTATAAAGATTATGAAGTAATCATAGAACCAGTGACACCAACGCAGCAACCTACAGTCCGCCTCGGAACAGGAATCCCTAGTGAGGGGGACTGTGAATATATATATTTAACATATCTGTATTACAAAATGTCATATATTACAGTAAAATTATCTTGCGTAGTGTTTAATAAAAATAAATAAAAAATAAAGCCCAGCGATGGACAACGCTGACGCCCTGCTGGTGAGGAATGGCACTTCCTCATGGATGAACCTGACCGAAGACCTTCTGCCCGGAGGCTACGACCCCAACCTCGAGGTCGAGGACACCAACTGGATCCTCACCTCTTCCTTCATCATATTCACCATGCAGACTGGTAAGTTATACCTGGGCAAATAGCATAGTTATTAGAATGGTTTTAGGACGCTTGCCCCCTGTTCAGAATGCTCAGGATTCCATGTACAACCAGGTGAATCTTCCAAAACAGGCTACAACCAGGGCCGTTTCTGTGCAGGCGCAATTGGAGCAGTTCGCTCCAGGCAGGGAATCGCCAAGGCGCTGATAGGTCCTGATCACAGTGCTTTTTATATACTCGTACGATATAAAATGAAAACAACATACCATTAAAGGACGGCAATTGAACCCGTAAGTTCCCGGTCCGACGGCGCTAAATAAAAACCCGCACCTCTCATCTTATACTTGATACGAGTTGGTACCTATCTTTTGTTCGAACGAAAATTGTATTCATGCCAGGCGCCTTTTGACTCGGAGCTGGGCCTGGATGCAGCATTCTAAAATATAATACTTTGGACATGTTGCTCGCTAAACATAAAACTTGAAGCGAAACCTATCGGTCGTAAAAATTAAAATAATATACGTGGTTTTATACAAAGGTCTTTTTTCATTTTTTTAAATAAAATAATGCCACGCTTTACTTTTTTCATTATCAACCAGAAAAGGTAAATTTTTAATTGGCATAGTTCTCTATTTTTTATTAATTTATGTTATTTAATTTAAGTAAAATTCCAACACAAATGATTAAATTGATAATTATATGTGGAAAATGTTGCTTTTGTAAATATTATTATCATTTTAAATTCACAGAACAAAGTAAAAAACACGGTTTTCGTTTTATCGTTCCACATGCTAATGGCGATAATACGTCGTTTGTCGCAAACATATTAATATTACGCTATTTGTACAACACACACATCAGATAAGCCCCGTGAAGGAACATAGTGTGAATGTACATTTCCATCATGAGTTAATTGATTTTTTTGCTCACAGAATGGTATAATTATTTTAATATTTAATGTAATAGGTGAAAAGAAATATTGCTACATAACAGTGCATTGCACTTTAATATATATTTTTTGTGTATTCATTCATATTCTGACGGCCTACGTGGTCGAGTGATGAGACGCTCGACTACGAATCCAGAGGTCGCGGCTTCAAACCCGGGGTGCGCAAATACATTTTAATAATTAACATGTGTTATAACACATTTAATTAACATAAAATAACATATGGTATATTTGCGACACGTTTTAGTATCGCCCTGGTGGAAGATCACCATTCGGAATTGAAACGTAGCTTGAAATGGCTTTAGCCGTGTTTAATACCCAGATACTTCGCAACCTTCCTCTTTCCTGATTATAAACGAAGCTAGTTCAAATGGTTTATTAGTTATGGGAACATTAATTTGATTAACTTTCTTTCCATAACTAAAAACTTTCTTAATTGTACTTTTTACAGTTTATTAGCATTTAAGAATTACACGAAATTCCATAATTATCAATTCCCATTAATATTAAATATTTAAATAATGTTTATAATTTAATACACAAATATGAAACAGAAAAAGCCAGGAACTAAAAAGAACAATGTTCATGACCGAGACTCGAACTCGAAACCTCTACCCTATCCGGGAATAACACTCTGACAATTAAGCCATAAATATCTCATAAGAAAACGGCATTTTTAAACGATCTCATACTTGTATTGAAAATTATCAATATTTGAACTTCTTCCGATTTCAGGCTGCCATCTGTTGATGATATTCTAAGTTCTACCCGAACACATATTGAATATCTAGATTGTGTCTTGGATAAATACATATTTAAAAATATATATTTACGGAAGATCTATTGGCTTCTTACCAAGTCAAATTGTTCCATTGTTCCACTAACATTGTTCCACTGAACCATTGTTCTTTATAGTTTCTGATTTTTTTCTGTTTCACACTTGTGTTTCAGATTATTAATATTATTTAGATATTCATTAATAAATAAGCACTAATGATTTAATGTTAATTCCCATCAATTTTTGTTGTAATTCGACAGGTTTTGGAATGTTGGAGTCTGGATGCGTCTCCATCAAGAATGAAGTCAACATTATGATGAAAAATGTCGTCGACATTGTTCTAGGGGGTGAGATATGCATTATACATGTTGTAAAAACCAGAAGTGTTATTCGTTTTCAAAATTGGGCCGATTTTGATCCCGAGTTTGCCCCTGGCTTTCAGAGGCGTGCTGTGTTTTTTTCACGGCTAAAACAATTTCAATAGAACACTGAAACCTTTTGTTACACACTTACCGACGTCTTAAAGTAAATGATTAAGACAAATATATTAACAGGTTTGACTTATTGGATGTTCGGTTACGGCCTTTCGTTCGGCAAAGGCCCCTTGACGAACCCCTTCATCGCCATCGGCGGCTTCTTCATCGACCCCTCCGTGGACAACCCCGCCATGGGGCCCGTGTTCGCCGCCTTCCTCTTCCAGCTGAGCTTTGCCACCACCGCCACCACTATCGTCAGCGGGGCCATGGCCGAGAGGTAAGTCGACACACGATACGCGATACAGCACAGCCTTCTTAGATAAACTAAATTAAACTCCACACAAGAGGTTCGACGGAATTCATTTCCCCTCTGATATTAATAATGATAATAATAACAGTGAACTTATATAGCGCAGTTTTGTGATATTTCACCTCAAGTGCGCTTCATGCTAAATTAATTATGCTAATAAGATTAACTAACAAGGAGAAAATAATACATAATATGTACACAAATCAAAACTATCTAAAATAATGATCGTTATCATAAATCACGAGAGAAAAGGTTCAGATATGGGTATGACAGTGTATGTGTACATCAAAAAAATCAAAAACAATTTACCAGGAGCTATGGGTATAAAAATTCAGATGAAACATATGAATTCATAAAAACACGTTTGTCAAATCAAAGAAAAGGAAATATGATAGAGGACAGTTAATATGTTGGCACTTAAAACATTAATATTCATCATCTAGTAGTCAAGTAGTATCAAAATCCTATTTGGTTGTTCACCACATATCTTCATAATTTTTTCTCCGTTTGCAGAACTGATTTTAAGGCCTACTGCATCTTCTCCCTCCTCAACACGCTGGTGTACTGCATACCCGCGGGCTGGGTGTGGGGGGAGCACGGTTTCCTGTACAACCTGGGGGCGGTGGACATCGCGGGCTCTGGACCAGTGCATCTTATAGGTATGCAAGGATATCTATTTATATCAAAGTTTACCCATCCTCCATCTTACCCCTATTGATAAACACCCTTTTAAAGCCTCCACGATTTAAAATCTAATGGTATTGAATAAATAGTAGTAATACGACGAAGGTATAATCTCTAGTTACTAATCAACGGCCTTGCAAGAGTAACACCTGAATTTATTATGTAATCAACATATCGCTTTGCATTTTATTCATAGCTACAGGGCGCAATTGGAGCAGTCTGCTCCAGGCGGCGAATCGCTAAGAAGCTGATAGTACCTAATCACAGTGCTTTATAAATATGATATAAAATGAAAAAAAGATACCATTTTTGGGAGGCATTGAACCCGTAAGTTCTCGGCCCGACGGAGCGGAATTAAAACCCGCGCCTCTCGGCTTGTACTTGATATGAGTTGGTACCAATCATATGTTTGAGTAAGAAATTTACCTGCGTCAGGCGCCGTTTGATTCAGGGCCGGGTCAGCATACCTATCATACCATATTTTCTCCTGCTTACTCCTTAACCACATAGAGATAGTGCGAAGTTGGTCTAGTCATCAATCAACCGCCTTGCGAAGAACAACATAATTTCGTCCATTTCTTTTTGTAGTTAACGAGACTTATCTAGAGTTTTGTTGCAGGTGGTTCTGCCGCCTTCGCGTCAGCCGCCATGCTGGGCCCCCGCATCGGGCGCTACTCCAACGGGCGCGCAGCCTTGCCGCCGGGCTCCCCAGTGAACGCCGTGCTGGGTCTCTTCGTGCTCTGGTGGGGCTGGCTCGCCTTCAACTCTGGCAGCACTTACGGGGTATGAGCTCTGACCGTTGTTTTTACTGCTGCATCCCAGAGTGGGATTTGGCCTCCTCTACAAATGTTATCTAGTCCTCAGGCTTTTCCAACTGGCTCCAGTTCCTCTTCTTTGGTCTGCTTTTGGGTCGCTTCCACTTTGATATCTACCAAATCATTTTCGGTATACTGTCACCTGGTGTTTTTCCATATCCAGTCCATCGTTTTCTTTGTAACCTTCAGAATTGAACAACTTCAGAACAGAATGGTGGATGGTGGATAAAAGTGTTGTTTCTAATTGTTGAAAAAATACACCGTGCGCGTAACTTAGTTTTTTTTACTAACTAATTACGTGTTAACTTTTAACAACTAACGTATTACCACGAACCTATAGTATAGTTTGATTATTTAGTTTTTCTTGGAAAATCAAGATGAAAAGTTTCGCGGTATGACCTTGAAACAAGATGTATAAACAATACAATATACTATTCGTTATTCTTCAAGTGACGATAGCCTCGTTGACATCATCCATAAATAATTGTTTGCGGAAAACCTCTTTCACATTATCGACCTCAAGTTCATGCCTTATTCAGACTTCTGATTTCGTGCCGTAGTTTTTAACCTTCCCTCCTCACCCCTCCCTCCTTCGCCCCGCACTCGGCACGACATTTGATTATTCTTATTATCAGTATCCCCTTTTCCCCGGCCGGCCTCGATTCGCCGCCAGTTTCGCGGTCACGCCATCCCGTCGCGAGACCTCGGACCCGCTGAACACCAATTTGCCCAACTCCGGGGTGCGCCGGGGATTGAACTCTGGACACTATACGTGAGCTGTTTTAACGCAGAGGCGTGCGATTTCGTATTATTATTACTATTATATTGGTTTTGCATATATATACAGGGAAGATTATAAATATTATTTTATATTATAAAGAAAGGATTCCTGTAATATATTTTTATTTCATGGGTGTGGGGGGGTTCCCAGCGATGTTCTGAAAACGAACAAAACGGGGATTAGTTCTTTGCCAAAAAAAGGAACCGGTTCCTCGAACAAATGATATCAATTTTTATTTGTCAAAAAAAAGAACCGATTCCTCGGGGAAATAACCGGCTTGGAACTGATTTGTTTTAACCGGGACAGGAATATCAACCTTTTGTACTAGCGTTGTGACCGCTTTGAAAGAACTACTTTAAAGAACTACTTCTTTTGGCAACAGTTCCTACTTCATTCATTGTTCATTGAACAAATACTTCAATTGAAGTTAATAGTTCATTTTAGCGTTCATTCATTTCAATAACTTCGTTTCATGGAACAAATACTTCAAATGAAGTTGGTACTTCAGTTTAGCGTTCATTCATTTCATTAACTTCGTTTAATTGAAAACAAATACTTCAAATGAAGTTGGTACTTCAATTTAGCGTTCATTAATTTCACTAACTTCATTTTATTAACTTCATTTCATTGAATAAATACTTCAATAAAAGTTAGATTACAAAGAACTACTTCAATTTGGAGCAGTACAGTTGTGAAGGTGAACTTCAAAGTCTATAAAGAAGCACTTCAACTGAAGTCCGACTTCAGAGTATTGACCTCAATAGCGAGGAACCAGTTCCAGTTCTTTTCATTTTCAAAGTGCTACCGACTAGTACGTGTTTTTCGGCGAGGAACCGGTTCCAAAAAGAACTGAACAAATAACCGGATAAATTCAAATCTCTTTCTTGCGTGTTCGACTTCAATTGAAGAGTTCACTGCGAAGGGTTCATTTTAAAGAATTAGCAATTCGTGAAATTATATGCAAGTATCTCTGGCTCTATGGAACCGAATGAAACGAAACTTTTGAAATATGTTAAGAATGATGAACTAATGACGGTTAAATGAAAAAATATTCCAAAAGTAACATTTGCTAAAAAAATACTATTTGACGGGTAAAATGCGAGCTTTGGGGTCTGAAATTATATGCAGTTATCTCAGGCTCTTTGCAACCGAATGAAGCGAGCAAATTATGTCGAGAATGATGAACTTCGTAAATGAAAAAATATTCCAAAAGTAACATTTTACGTACTACTTGACGGGTGAAATTATATGCTTTATCAATTGAACCGAATGAAGCGAACCTTTAAATTATGTCGAGAATGATGAACTTAACGATTAAATGAAAAAATATTCCAAAAGTACATTTGCTAAAAAAAAATACTACTTGACGGACAAAATGCGAGCTTTGGGGTCTGAAATTACGTTATCTCAGGCTCTTTGGAACCGAATGAAGCGAACCTTTTAAATTATGTCGAGAATGATGAACTAATAACGATTAAATGAAAAAATATTCCAAAAGTAACATTTGCTAAAAAAATACTACTTGACGGGTAAAATGCGAGCTTTGGGGTCTGAAATTATATGCAGTTATCTCAGGCTCTTTGGAACCGAATGAAGCGAACCTTTTAAATTATGTCGAGAATGATGAACTAATAACGATTAAATGAAAAAATATTCCAAAAGTAACATTTGCTAAAAAAAATACTACTTGACGGACAAAATGCGAGCTTTGGGGTCTGAAATTATATGCAGTTATCTCAGGCTCTTTGGAACCGAATGAAGCGAACCTTTTAAATTATGTCGAGAATGATGAACTAATAACGATTAAATGAAAAAATATTCCAAAAGTAACATTTGCTAAAAAAAATACTACTTGACGGACAAAATGCGAGCTTTGGGGTCTGAAATTATATGCAGTTATCTCAGGCTCTTTGGAACCGAATGAAGCGAACCTTTTAAATTATGTTGAGAATGATGAACTAATAACGATTAAATGAAAAAATATTCCAAAAGTAACATTTGTTAAAAAAATGCGGCTCCAATTGCGCCTGAACAGGACCGGCCCTGAGTGTTGAAGACGCGGATTGAAGACTTGCTTGCCTCGTATTGACAGAGTTTGGATTGTACATTCTACAGTTCCGACAAGTAACGCCGCTCTAGTGATTGAAACAACTCATCTTGAAAATAAATTCAACTGGGTTAGTTGGAAGAAATTAAAAAGTAATTTAAAATGTACATAAAACGGAAATTAAAAAGAAAGTTTGTACGCCACTGTGGAATACATTAATCCATGGGAGGTGCGTACTATCTTGGTCTTTGGTTTTTTAAATCAATTTTGCGACGATGCGACAAACTAGTATCGGGGAGTGTTTAGAGGCTATTTTCGGATGGTTACTGAGCCAATATATTCTCTGCGGACGATCGTTATTCAATCACATTCCTTCAATTTAATTATATTATGTGAATGCCGCACAAGAGTCCCAACTGCCCGCAGCCAGGGGGACTATGTCACCCCCCCCATCGGGTGCACTTTGAGGAGAAGGGAAGGGGTTAGAGGCGGATGATTTGGACTTACCTGGCTATTCAGATCTGGTTCCTAATGCTATTTAAAATTAAGTTTCGATTCTGAATGGCGGTCTTTAAAGGGCTATACTGAAAGTATCTACCACTAAGAAACATAATCAAAAATAACGTTATTTAAAAAATAAAATAAAAATAACTTGTGCTTAACTATTTTTTTTGTTATCAGTGCCATTTGGCTGGTGTTACTCCGGTGCATCTAATTTGGCTTGAAATACCGGGGTCATATTGCCTCATTAGTGTTCCAGTAGACACCTACCCGGGTATTTCAGCGGCACCCGACAGCAATTAACATGTTTTTCTGGCCAAATGGCTTTGTTCTTGTAACCGGGGTTGGACCTAGATTTTTGTACGGGCGCTCTTAAATAACATATTCAAACAATACACAGGGTGGATCTAAAAAGATATTTTTAGAAGGCTAAAGCCTCTAAATTGAGAAATTATTCGTTAGAAATATTGACTCATCTTCCTCGTTGATGAGTTCGAATCTCAGTCATGACCATTGTTCTTTTTAGTTTCTGTCTTTTTTTCTGTTTCATATTTGCGTTTTAGATTATTTATTTTATTTAAATATTTAATAATAAATAAGCATTAATACTTTAATGTTATTTCCAATTTTAAAATAAATTATGTAATTTTATAATTGGATAATAGTCCGCAAACATCTAACAAATAATAATAAGAAGAAAAAATATGAGTTGCTTTAATCCGCCTATTTCAAATATAGAATAATGTCTGCTAAAATACGTTATAGGTAGGTACTTTGTTAGGTGGGTAGTCATTTAAAATATTATTTTTTAAATTTGATAATTTCAATTAATATCAGTTCCAAATTTGAAAAGTTCACACTCGTACGAATGTACGTACTCACAATGGAAATTATTTTTTTTTAAGGTGAGTGGAGCCAAATGGCAGTACGCAGCTCGAGCCGCAGTCATGACTATGATTGGGTCCTTTGGAGGTGGAACATTCGGCCTTATGTAAGATTAAATCTATCATATTTTATTCAGGGGTAAGTTTGGGGGTAGGTTCAGGGGTAAAGTATTTAAATTTTCGTAGAAAACTTTTTTATATGACATATTTTAAAAAAATTAAGAAAAAAAACATTGTATAAGACCACGGATATTTCTTTAATTGTTTATGTCCGACCGGTTTCCTTAGCCTAAGAATCATCAGGGTATAAAATTAAAACTAATAATTTTAAAAAATTATGACCTTTTTTTCTCTTATTTTCCTCTCTGTTCCTTTGTTATAATTAAAATATTATTATATTGTTTTCTCACTGTTCTGTTATGTTATTCTTTCTCTATTTGTATAAATAACTCCAATGATGCTAAGGCTAATGGAAACCGTTCGATCATAAAAAAATAAAATAATATCTATGGTCAAAGTTATTTTTCCGTTTCTTTTCTTCATGTATTTTTATTTATTTGTATTATTTGCAGATACTCTCTAGCACGCTTCAAAGGAAAACTGGATCTGATAGACCTTATCAATAGTGTGCTAGGAGCTCTCGTTTCGATTACAGGTAAGCTATCATACTTATGTTTATTAAAACTTCAGATTAAATTCCATGATTCGGTTAATTTTATTCCGTTTAAAACCGTCATTTTTAGAATAAACTCCAAATTTCAGTTAAATCGGTCCCATAGAGACTGTAAAAATAATATTTTAATTTCCGACCCCAAGACTGGCATTTTACCAGTAAAATCTGTGATTTTTCAAAAACTTGTGTGTTTTAGGATTTTCACCATCGATTCGTTTTTAAACCGTCATTTGTAGTACAAAACTGACATTTCAGTAAAATCAGTCCCATAGAGATTGTGTAAAAGTGTTTAAATTTCTCACCCCAAGGCTCGCGTTTTGCTAATATAAATGGTGATTTTCAAGAGACTTCTGTTTTTTGGTATTTTCATCATCTAATCGTTTTGAAACCGTCATTTGTTGAAAAAAACTAAAATTTTAGTCAAATCGGTCCCATAGAGACTATGTTAAGGTATTTTCATTTCCAACCCCAAAGCTGGCATTTAGAAAAGTAAATAATTGATTTTCCATAAACTTCCATTTTTCGCTACAGCTTGCATTTGACTAATATAAATAATGATTTTCCATAAACTTGTGTGTTTTAGTATTTGTATCATTGATTCGTTTTGAAACCGTCATTTGTAGCGCAAAACTGAAATTTCAGTGAACTCATTCCCATAGAGACTGCGTAAAAGTATTTTCATTTTCGACCCCAAGGCTCGCATTTCGCCAGCAAAATTTGATAATTTTCCATAGACTTGTGTTTTTTGTATTTTTATCATTGATTTGTTTTGAAACCGTCATTTTGTAGCACAAAACTGAAATTTCAGTAAACTCGTTTCCAAAGAGACCGTGTAAAAGTAATTTTAATCACGACCTCAAAGCTCCTATTTTCCTAGTATAAATGGTGTTTTTTAAAAGCATAATTTTGTTCGTTATTCAGCCGGATGCTTCCTCTATCATGCCTGGGAGGCCCTGCTGATAGGGCTGCTGGGAGGGGCCATCGCCTGCCTCACCATGCCGCTGGTGGACATGATGAAAGTGGACGATCCTGTCGGCGCATCCTCGGTCCATGGCTTTTGCGGGATATGGGGTAAAAATTGTCATTTTCATGGCATCATTATTATGTTACCCATGTGTGTCAAAAATTCTAAAATGTGACAATATTATTATTTTTTATAATATGTATTTATTATCACTTTAAAAAGACATATTTTACGGTATCCCGTTTTCTAACGTTCTTTCCAGGTGACGTTTGGGACCTATAGAACTTTTGTAGTTTCGAGCTAAATTAGATATCGGAGTTTCTGATTCAATTGGAATCGATGGGGTTATTTTTTAATTGAGTCGAAATCGTTCATACTCGCGAAATATAGCTCCTCTTTGCTCGTTTCTATAGACATATGAGCCCGGCGTGCGCAAACATAATAAACTGAACATATCATTTGGGATTCCAAAAGCCGTGTAGCCATTTTAAATATAATACTAACCGTTCAGTATCGTAAAGTCGAATTGACAGACAAAAAGCCGTGTATAATTACCAAAATTTGAATAGCCAATATTAAAAAACGATATGCGTCATTGTTTCCCCAACTGAGTAACAAATCCCAAAAAATCCAGTTTCCACAGGTATTTATCGAAGAATTTGTATTTTTAGTCTGACCTCAAATATTTTACATGACCTACAAAACAACTTGTTACCTACAATAAACTATTTAGTCAATCTTTGCATTATTTATTTCGATATAATAAACTCCAAAACAGCATTTTCGAATGCATTCCTAATATGTTTACTTCGATATGGATATTCTGACGTAAAACGTAAATGGGGATTCCTGATTAGTCCAACATCTGAACGTATCCATGTCTCTTTCTTTTTCTCATGTAGCAACTCAAAATTGCGCCCGAACAGATAAAGACGGAATAATGTTTATCTTTACGGTTTCTTCGCATCCGATTGGCTGGAAGCATATACGTCATACCTCCTGTGGTCAAGCTTGGTTATAAACTCCTTACAATATTTTTAAAAGTTAGGTCTCTAGATATTGTTACTCTAAGATCTGAACGACCTCCATGACCGGGCAGTTAAGATCCACTAGACTACGGATCCAAAGGTTGCGGGTTTGAAGCCCGGCGTGCGCTAAACATAATAAACTGAGTGTGTCATAGATTCCAGAGTGGTGGATCGCACCATACAAAAAACCACCGTTCAGAATCGAAACGATGCTGGAAATGGCAATATCCGTGTTTTGTGACCAAATCTGAATAGCCAGAAATTAGGAAGTATCTTAACCTTCCTTTTTCTCATATATTTCCCCTCCCCAGTCCCTCAGCATTAAAACATACCCCCAATTAAGGGAGCCACAGTTCAACTGACTCTCAGACAAAAAACATATACTTTGCCGTTGGTTTATTTTACTCCAGCACAACTGCTAGCTGTCATCAAGTAAACTATTCGTAATTATTAGAAATGAGGGGCTTAGAAGCAAAGGCAGCAATCTCCGAAAACGGTTCTGTAGCATTTGTCAACTTTTGAATGATTATTATAAAGAAATGGAGAATGAAGTGTACAAAAATGTTAGTGCACATTAAACTAGGAACAATTTGAAACAATTATCTCTAAATTTATCAACATATTCACAAAAGAAAAGTGCATTAAACGTTAAATCAACTTTCCAAGTAATAATTTAAAATGAAGGAGATTGCTGCCTTTGCTTCTGAGCCCCTCAAATTACCTGTTTTTTCCTCCAGGTGTCATAGCGGTAGGCTTATTTGCTGACAATCCTGTTCCTTTGGATACGACTCGTGGAAGAAGCGGTTTATTCAAAGGTGAGAGTAAAAAAACTAATATTTTTGAACATACTCGTATTATATTATATTAGATGATAGAGATTATATTACAATAGATTATATTGACACAGCTTTATCTGTGTGGATATTATTATTCTATAAGCAATTATTTTCAGCTCGCAACTACATTTCGTAGTTCTTTCTCTAGCTTTACATATTATCAATTAACCGTCAAAATATTGTAACAAATTACGCCATATTAGTATTAAAGATGATTATTTATTTATTTATTTTGTATATACGCCTATGGGACTTTTGCGTAACAATTGGGTGTATAATATGAACTAACAGTAGAAAAAAATAATATTAGTAAAAATAGCTACGTCTTGTTGTAGGAAATAATAAAAATTGTAAATAACAGTGAAAAATAGACGAAATAATTAAACACAGTTTTATGAGATAAAACATAATGTTAGTTATTTAATTATGTCATTTTAAAATGTTCAATATTAGAATATATACATTTGTAAGATTAATAAAAATATCAATTAAAAAAAAAACAAAAGTGAAAAGTAATGATAAAAGTGAAAAAAACGGTGAGAAGAGGAAATATTTAGACCAAAAAGTTTTTAGAGGTAACTAACTAACCATCACGCCGTTTTCCCGCCAGTGTAGGCAGAGAGGACGGATTGCCATACAACTCTGTGGTTGGTCTCAATCCTTGCTTCATTCACATTCATACATCGTTTCATACATACTCTTCTGTAATTCCGACTATTCACATGGCCCGATTCAAGTATTTGATTCAGTTGATCGTGCCATGTCTTCCTCGGGCGTCCCCAAATTCTTTTTCGATTCACTTTCGCATCATATATTATTTTCACACCCCTTTCTTCGTTCATTTGCTCTACATGTCCAAACCACCTAATCGTCCCTTTGCTTGATCCTATTCATTACGCTTACTTACAGATATCGAAATTCTTTATTGAGCAGAAAATCTGTTTCATTGGCCTTTCTGGGACCTAGGAGTCAAGAGAAATTTCATATTTCTAGGGATTTTCTGTTCAGGGACTTTACCGATTTATTATGAATGGTTTACTTAACAAAAATAGAGGTTGTAACAGGACTCCATCAACTTCGTCGACTCATTTACCCTGTTCCAGGTGGGGGCTGGTACCTGCTAGGAGTTCAGACCCTGACGGCGGTCTGCCTGACCACCTGGGGCTTGGCCAGCACCGCGCTGCTGCTCTGGATAGTGGGCAGGTTCCGCAGCATCCGGATGACCGAGATGGAGGAGCTGCTCGGGGCTGACGTCACGGAACACATGATTAGACATGGACAGGTGGGTTCGATTTCATCCAGTTCATTATTTCATATCTGATAGTATTAATACGCTAAGCCGTCTTCTGTACACGATTAGTTATATCGCCGCGTGGGGCGCTATCGTCTGCAAAAATAATTCTGGTAATTTACGCTCACACGTAAAAAAGTTAAAAATGTTATTCCGATTACGCTACTTCGCGATTTACTCACCATGTCCCTTTTGACGTGTGTTTCAATACTAAACTAGTATTATATTATTTTGTTGGCTTTTCTGAAAAATCTACGCGTCTCTTGTTCCACAGGAGGACGTGACGATAGCGCTGAGTATCTTGGAGAAGTACATGGACGTGGAAGAGTTTAAAGAGATGATTCCCATCGGATCCAACCCTGGACATAAAACTCACATGCTCCAAAAATATTCCGTAAGTACCTACTCGAGTAAATAGTTCAGTTTCAAGCTTCCATGTTGCGTATGGTCTATTATAATCTTGGAGTAAGAATATATGTGGAGAGAGAGCTAAATATTTTTACCCAACCTATACAAATTTACGATAAATCACTTTCTCCAGGTTTTTACGCCGTAAGCCGTGAGAGAGTAAGAGACAAGACAAGTTGTAACATAATATCGCACCACTTTTAGGTATGTAAGCATGTTTTCCGTCTCCCGCGTCTCCGGTGGCTCCGCCCACTACGTTTTGTTATGCGACATAATTCAACGGTTTTAGAGGTTATTTCCTATATTTTTGTTGATAACAATACTGTGAAATAGTGGTTATAAAAATGAATAAAACATTATGTCGACAACTCGACATGTGCTATGGTGTAAAAAGGTGTGTCCATGAAAAACCTAGCCACGCCCGAGTCAGGAAAAAACAACAATCCTGACTACACTGTTTCGCAAAGCTATCGCTCCCGGTATACTATTGCTCTGAGATTATAATGGTAAGTACATACTCGTACTTAGCAAATATCATTTTGCGCAATCGTCTAAAACCCTTGAACGGTAAGCTCTGGCGTTAGTAAAATCGTTAGCAAAATTTTCTAAATTGTTTATTGCACCTTAACTAAATATACAAAAAAAATTGTTAGTGTTGATAATTTAAAGCAACAAAAATTTTAGGACGGTAAGCTAGGCGTCATGAAATTTGCACAACATTTTTAGCGCTTGGTATGGAGTTTTAAGACATATGCAAAATTCTCGTTTGTCATTAAAAAAGAAAGAATAAAATTGGCAATAATATTAAATTTGTTTCAGGAAAACGTCAAATCTACTCCGAACCCATTGCTTGAAGTCAAAAATCTTTCACATTATGGAAACATTCCCGACCTTTCAAAGAAAACATCAAAAATCATACAACCTTCTAAATTAAACCAAGAAAAGCTATTGACTTTTAATCCTCAAATGCAACAATATTTAGAATCAAAACGACAAAGTCGTATAATCAGTAAACGCCTAACGCCATCTCGCGAAGTAATAGCCAACGAAATGCCGAATAAAGATTACAGATCTCTGTTTTATATTGGTCAAGAAAAAGACAATAACGTTATCGAATATAGCGGAGACACATTTCGAGTTCTGAAGCTACCCAGAATCAAAGAGGTGGAACCAATCCCAACGGATGGCGGTATTCCACAAAATAGGAACAAAAATAGAAAAGAAAATAAGAGAAAGAGAATTGGCATCGTAAACGAAGGAATAATACAAAGCGGCTGGATAGATTGAACATATACAAATGCGAATTTTCTAGGAATTATCTGCAATAGTTTTTCTGATCGTGTAATCTATATTTCCACCTATGGCCAGTATTAAGAATCTATTTCGTGAATCTACTACGATGCTAATCAATATATAATTTAATGTAAGCTTTTACACATAGATGTCACTTAACATTTTATTTTATGACTTTATCGATAGATGGCAGTAGTTTCCCTTAATTTATGATAAATAATTTTATTTATTTGAATAAATGTTAAAAATCCCGTTTACTTCGATTATATCAACAAGATAATGTTTTTCGAGAATTATGTTTTATAAATAAATTGTATTTTGGTACCTAACACGTGCAAGACAATAGGGAACAAATAAAAAATACATAGTTTTGTGCTATTTGGTCGCCTTTATTTAATATGTCTACCTTTTTATTCCTATTATTTGCAAATTTTGTTTTACGGTTCCATTGTCGGCGTGGTCTTTGTCAATATTGCTTCAAAAACATCATCAGCTATCTTACACTAGCTCTGAAAGAAGACGTCACAAAATGTATTCTCCGACTAGAATCAAACTTGTACCCAGCCCAACACCCGGATCCAAAGTCAGCGATCACGACCACGATTCTGTAATTGAAGATTGTGTTAGCTGACAGTAATAATGTGATGGAGTCATACAAAAAATCTTAGATTAGATTTATTTTCGTAATTATATATTAAATTTTGATACTAATAACTAGACATCGGTCCATATGCACAAAGATGCCGAAATATCTAAACTAATCCACTAACCATCACGCCGTTTCCCCGCAGGGGTAGACAGAGAGGACGGACCGCCACACAACTATGTCTTGGCACACGATCCTTGCTTCTTTCACATTCAAACATCGTCTCATACATACTCTTCTGTTATTCGGACTCATATACAATTTTATTATTTTTGATTTTCATGTTAAGGGGGAGGGGGGGGGGTGCAAAACGAAACTCGATATATTAACTGAATTCTGAGGAGTTTTCACTGTCGGGGGGGATTTTTCAGAAATACGGCAAAATTTTAGTGCACCTACGTCAATTCTACGCGTAGCTCAAATTTTATGAATAAAGTAACAAGTAAGTGCACCAACTAGAAAGGTTCAAATATACATTTTGTATATGCAAAAATAACCATTTTGTTGCTGGTAGACAAACCAAAATGTACATATAGGGTCCGCCAAATAACTTGATAACGAAGCGCACTTGAGGTGAAATATCACAAAACTGCGCTATATAAGTTCACTGTTATTATTATTATTGTTATTATTAAAGGAATACCGCTGTTAGCTGCATTGTAACCTATCTCTCCACTACCTACAATGTATTTTAGAAAACATTATTATTTTAAAATATATGTATACCTGTGTGCGCAAGGAAGAACGAAATGAGTCGATAAACGCAGATTTTTAGGAAAGCCAAAACAAAATTTAGGAATTTGGTTTTTTGTATGTAATCATGTCATATGTCACATGTCTTTTTTATAAAATAATGGCACATTATTTTATTTTCTGACTGATCTCATTTTCTCTTGCTAGATATGTATCTAAGGGACAACTCTGCATACTTGATTTTTTTTAGTCATTCCTTTTCGCAAACGGATATATTATAGTGAATACCGCACAAAGTCCCAGCTGCTCCCAACCGACTAGACCAGTGAGACTATGGCATCCCTAATTGGGGTATGTTGTGAGGCTGAAGGTAATCGAGAGGGGAAGGAGATTAGCTAGAACCATTTTTTTTTATTTAATATAAGTTTCTTTTTTTTTACAATAATATTTAAGGTAATAGTTACAATTTTTGCACAGTGTATTTCAAAATAAGGATATAAGCTGTTCCTCCCCATAAAGAACAAGGTTCTTGTGTTTGGTGAGGGAATTTACGCTAAAATAATAAAATAGTGTGTAGTTAATACAGCAGAGAAAAATAGATTTTTTAATAAAAAGTTAATACAGCAGAGAAAAATAGATTTTTTAATAAACATTTCAAGCAACGTTTCGATTCTGAATGGTGGTCTTTCACCAGGGCGATACTTACCACTATTGATCTACCACTCTGGAACGTGCCGCAAATATACTATATATTATTTTATAATAATCAAATATGTTGTGAGTTATGACACATATTAATTAAATAAAAGTTATTTACTCACGCCGGGTTTGAACTCGCGACCTCTAGATTTGTAGTCGGGCGTCTTACCACTCGACCACGGAGGCTGTCAAGTGTATTATTATCCATTGTGTTAGTCATAAAATATTATAAAATTACAAGATATCAACAACGGTAAAAATAAGTGTAGATATCCACTAATTTGGCTCGCGTAATTAGAGTTGACCCAAGCAGTACAAACTTAGGATTGTGTGTGTTGGTGCATATGTATACACTTCCGACAGCGATATCCTTGCCAAATGTCACTTCATGATATTAGCGAGAAAGCGACAAAAAGTAGAGTCGTTTGAAGTTGAGTGACAAGTCTTAAACGCGCTGTATGCGAGCAATGCATATGTTTGAGTACTGTGTTCAACTGAACATTCGCCGCGATACATATACCTTTATGTCTCTAAGCACAAGAATTTTCTTTATTAGGGAGGTACTTATCATCAACTAGAAACTAGACTTTGTATATAAACTGAATTAATATTATACCTACTCTTGGTATTAAGTAAAACTGTATATTTTTGTACAATTGATCAAATAATAAAATAATAAATTATACTTGGGAATAGGTACCTAGGCAGTATGCAGTGGCGCGCACAGAGCTTTTGATCAGGGTAGGCAGTAGGAAAAACAGCGGATTAATTGACAATAGAGACAGGTACCAACAGATGTCACTGATTGCTATTGCTTTTGTTCTGTAAAAGCACTGCCTAGACACTAACAAAGATACTAATGCAAACGAGCCACTTGAACGCGCACAAAGCTCACAGCATACATACATTTTGTGTAGTCTAGTCAACATTGATTAATTTACTCTGTTGTTGGCGGCGTTTGAGCATATGTATGTACTCTTCGAGTAACAATATATGGAGAGAGAGCTAATTCTTTTTACCCAACCTATACAAACTTGGGATAAATCACTTTCTCCGGGTTTTTACATCGTTAACCATGAGAAAGAAAGAGACACACAAAATTTCCCAAATTATCACACGGCTTTAAAGTATTCTAAGAATGTTCTTCGTGTCCCGCGTCTCCGTCGACTCCGCCCACGCGTTATGATATGCGACATAAATTGACATAACTCAACGGTTTTTTTAGGTTATATGCTATTTTTTTGTTTGTAACATTACTGTAAAAAAGTGGTTTTACAAATAAACAAAAACATTATGTCGACATGTGCTATGAATGAATGTATAAATACCCTAGCCCTAGTCCTAGCGACGCCCAGGTCTAGCCGAGTCCGGCAAACCTCTTAAAAACTGATTACAGCAGCGCTCTCTCTTGTATATTATTGCTCTGAGTATGTACTGCTTTTGACACATTATACAGGGTCCGCCAAATAACTTTTTTTTTTTCAACTAGTGCTTATTTCGTGAATGGTAACACTTAGCTCATGTCTGATTTGACAGATAATTAGTTTTATCCTTCCGCTGAGCGAATATGGTTGTGTATACGCTTGAACAACGTTGGGAAATATTGCGACATTACTTTGAAAATCATGGTAATGTTGCAGAATGTGTGCGAAAATTGCGTACGGTTTTTGGAAGAAGAGAAGCACCGTCAGCTCCGTATGTTCGTTATCTTGTGAAAAAAGTGAAAGAAACTGGCATCCTCATCGATAAACCAAAGCGTGAAAAGCCAAAAACAGTGCGTACACCCGAGAATATCGATGCTGTGGCAGAAAGTGTGCGTGAAGCGCCATCAACATCAATTCACCGTCGTTCTCAACAATTGAACATTTCGAGACATCATTGAGACGAATTTTGCATAAAGACCTTGGTATGACGCCATACAAAGTCCAATTGGTTCAGGAGTTGAAGCCAACTGACCATCCAATGCGTTTTCGCTTCGCTGAGTGGGCCTGCGATCGACTTACAGAAGATGCCGATTTTGCCAAAAAATCATCTTTTCGGATGAAGCTCATTTTGATCTTGGCGGGTATGTAAACAAGCAAAATTGTCGTATTTGGGGCACAGAAAACCCGCACGCATACATTGAAAAGCCGGTACACCCAAAACGAGTCACTGTTTGGTGCGGATTTTGGTCCAGAGGCATAATTGGGCCATTTTTCTTTTGAAAATGAGCAAGGAGTGGCCGTTACAGTCAATGGCGATCGTTATCGGGCCATGTTGAACGAATTTTTGTTCACAAAAATTGAAGAGGAGGATATTGGCAACATTTGGTTTCAACAGGACGGCGCTACGTGCCACACAGCCGAAGCTACACTCGATGTTTTGCGCCCTGTTTTTGAAGATCGCATTATCAGCCGCAGAGCTGATGTCGTTTGGCCACCTCGGAGCTGCGATTTGACACCGTTGGACTATTATTTGTGGGGTGCCCTCAAAGATAAATGTTACGCCGACAAGCCAGAGACAATTGACGCTTTAAAGGACAATATTCGTGAAGCCATTGGTGAAATACAGCTGCACACAATCGATAATGTGCTTAAAAATTGGACCGATCGTGTAGGCTACTGCATGGCCAGCCGAGGCAGCCATTTGAATGAAATTATTTTCCATTATTAACCGGAAGGATTGTACTTATAAATAAAAAAAGAAATTTGAGAAAATATTCAGTGGTTTTTTTTTTATAGCATTTTCAAAAAAAAAAGTTATTTGGCGGACCCTTTAGTTTTCTATTGCAGGCGGACAAAAGAGGAACTATCGAATTGTGTTTTAAAACTATTATGTTTTTACCAAGATCAGCACCCTGACTCCAAAGATAAGTTAGTAGGTCAGAACCTACAGGCGTTTCCTTCTTCAGTCCCTGCTCGTAATAGCTGGAAATCTAAGCCTAATTCGGCAAACCTTTGCGTGTGAGATTTCCAGATATTTAAGTTTCAACTGAGAGAAGGAACAAGGAGTGAAGGGTGCAGATGTGGGGGTGAAAACCTACAGGTTCTGTTTAGGTATGTCGTACTGTAGAGTAAGGGGTCTTCAAGTTACAGTCAAAAATAAGTTTTTGATTGAGATGACAACCGGCTCCTAGGGATCTTAAAGGTGTCTTAATTTAATTTCCCGATATGATGACGTCAGAAACCCAACGATCAATATCCAAATTCAGAGAACATAATAATGAACCATAATACACATAGCATTACTGCTTTTTACTCATAAACTCCTGAACTGTGTATTATTAATACCTGACATCCTGGCGGAAATTAGATTTTATGTCCCTGATAATTTCACGCGAGGCCGCCAACACACGCTTCTGTTTCTTCCCAGGTATAGAACTAACTTACCAGTGGTGATGCCCCTGGGAAGAATAACTAGGTTAATTAACTGCCTCGCAGGAAATTTGGATATTTTTCACACGAGCTACAACAAGTTTAAGCAAGAACTAGCTATTAAGTTCTACCATAACTATATTATGTACTTCTTGAAAACTATTTTTTTCCTTTTTAACTTCTTAATATTTATGTCATTATGATTACCTTAATCTTTGTGTAATTATGATTACCATTTTTTGTGTTTTTTGTATTGTTTTGTTGTAAAACTGTTTTTGCAAATATAAAATAAATAATACATTAATGAGATATCTGTGACTAATAGGGCCCCGTGTCTAAAATGACCCACAGTTTTTTTTTCCAGTTTTGTGACGGACTAAAAACAATGCCATATCGGTAGATCGATATTTGTGAGAATTAAGTAGAAATTACGCCGAAAAAACTGTAAGTTTTATGTAGTTTATTAATTATTTTCTAATGGTTTTTTTAAATTTTATTATTCTTTAAGATGCAGGTTTTATGTATTTACCTGTCAATTTATTTTGATTCATACGTTATTTATTTAAGCCCTTAGAGGAGTTTTGCAACAACTTTTATTATATACAAATTCAATAAAACAAAACAATACATTTTTCTTAAACAAAAATTCAAGTATATAAATATATTTCCATCAAAAACAAAATGTAATAAAAAATTACAATTATAATACATATAAAAAAATATAGAAGAGAAAAAAATAAACATACAAGATATTCACCATGGTGTGGTAGACTAGTATATTTCAGTGAAATATTTATGAATAATTCGTTTTATCATTAATACTGAATCACCAAATACATCACATTCCCAAATGTATTACCAAGATCATGCAGTCGATTTATATTTGTGTGAGCCTGATAGCTGGCTTTACAATTGTCGTAGAAAAAGGTTGCAATTTGTCTCGTATTATTATTTTTACCCAAAATACGACGGTTTTAATGGTCTAGTTAATTTTTTGAATGTCATTACGCTGTTAAGGGTTAATTATTTTATTCAATACTTGGTTATGATGTAAGATCGTGAACAACCCCCACATTACGTGATGCAGAGAAGAAAAAGTTTCTGATATAGTGATACGAGGAAATGCAAAATGAACACTGTAAAGGGTCTCTTAAATGTTACAATGAAATATGTGTTGGTTTTATCAAAGAAGACCCCAATATATTTATGCAACGACTTAAACTAGATTGAAGCTTGTCTCCAATCAATTAATTTATGGATTGACTACGTTATAGCTGCCATGTTAACGTGCAATCATGCTCATTGACATTTAAGAATATTACGGGAAATTTTGTTCTGAAAAATAATCGGTGGTTTCACGTAGATGAAAATAGGTTGGGAGCGTGTACGTATGTCCGAAGTCAGCTCAAATTTTCCTTACTTCTGGTGAAATTAATCAAACATTAAAAAAATATACAGAAATTATGTGTTGTCATTACTAAAAATGTAACAATATTTGTTCAAAAAAAAAATAAATATATAGCCAAGTAGGTGTAACATACAAGTTACACTGTCAAGGTAAGGGTTAACTGATTCTCGATTTCGTTGGCCAGTCTTGGGTTTAGCAGCCAAAAGGTTATGTGTAAATTGGCGAAGTTTTCCTTTAAATCTGTAGACATAGTTACATCACACTTCTAGGGATTATCTATTCAGTGGATATCTTAAAAATTTAACATGTCAAAGTCGTTTTATATACTAAGATATAAATTAATGGTTTTTTTTAGAAAGAACTAAAAAAACTATCCAATTAAATGACTAGACCCCCAAACTCACATTATATTACATTATTCCAGAAAGTTTGAGAAGTACTTTGATGAGTCGCAAAAGAATTTTGTAGGTACCTACCGACCTATATTCCGTATTGACAATTACCATTTGACCATGCATCTTTTTTAATCATCCATTGAAACTGTACAACTGTCACAAGCCACAACTGTCAGGCAGAAAATAAACGAAATAATCCATTGAAGTCAAGCCTCCGCCATATTAGGATGATCGCGGAACAGAAGTACGAAGGTACAGAAAGGTGAGTTGGTTGGCTTCACCTGGCTGCTGCGAAGAGTGCAGAGGTAGGGGGTGGGTGGGTGGGTGGATGAGTGAGAGGGCGGGAGGGGTAGGTACTGATGGACAGGAGCCGGGAAGCGCAGGGGGAGGAGGTCAGAGAGCGAGATTAAATTCTCTGCTAAATCTCGGAGGTATAGCATATTATTACTCAACCAGATACGGCCATGGAAGAAACCATGTTTGGGAACAAAGAGGGATGGAAAAAGAGAAGGTAAGGGTGTAAGACGAAGAAGAAAACGTGAGTGGTAAATGGTAAATGTCCGGAAATGAAACCGGCATTTTAATCGATCTCATTCTTTATTTAGAAAATTATTATTACCACTTATTGATTTTTTTCTGCCGATTTGGCTGCCATCTTTATATTATATACAAAGCTCTACCAAGCACATATGACATACCTTGATGGTGTCTTAGATGGTTTCAATTATTATTAATTCTAATAAAAAATAATTGGACGATTTCTACAGCGCCGTTTTCGTGAGACTATCACCTAAACAGGGCTTGATAGTGTAACGAAGCTATAGGCATTTTATTTAAAAAATAAAGGTTTTATAACAAAGTAATTTAAATAATTTATAATACCAAATATGAAAATTCATTTATAATATAATTTGAACAAAAATAAGTATGAGATGCCCTTTACTCAAGCGACCAGATTATTTTCAAAGTAACGCTAAATCTAAGATTCACTCGAAGATCTAAGTTGTAGTTTCCAGAGTGGTAGATACTCTAAGTATCGCCCTGGTGAAAGACTACCATTCAGAATCGAAACGTTTCTTGAAATGGCTTATGCCGTGTTTGGTGACCAGATCTGAATAGCCAGGTACTTCCCAACTTTCCTCTTCCCAATCTCCATCCCCTCCCCACTATCTTCAGCCTCATAACATACCCAATTTGGGGATGCCATAGTCTCACTGGCTCTAGACGGTTGGGAGCAGTTGAGACTCTTAAAAAGTAGGTTAATCGCAAAAAATTGTTAAGTGCATGCTACCCTAACATAAACACGGTTTTCTCATGATTTCTTTATTTTGATATCAAATTCACAAAATACCTTAAAACGAACATGTTATTTCAATTACCTCTTCTCTCAGCCGGGATATATAATTAAATTATGGAAATTCATGTTATCATGTAAAAGGGTAGTAGAGCTGCATTTTAGTTTTTTTCTGATGTTTATAGCTTAGAGCCACGATTTAATACTCTATGAATATGAATTTTATCACTAGCGTGGAAAGCTGTTGTTATTAAGAAAACTCTTTCCATTGGCTCCGCTGTATAGGCAATTTACCTAGCACGGTTTTTAAAAACATATTTGAAACGAAGCAAAGCTGGAAATTCTCGAGTTTTCCGTGTTGTGAAATTTGGTCAGCTTTTGCAGAAAATATTTTGGATGAAGCCATAAGTATAGATTTCGCAACCAGATTTGACCCATCCACGATACTTACATTAAAGCATTTTGAAAAATCGACTTAGTAAAAAAAAAATTGGAGGAGATTTTTTTTTATGTTATAAAAAGAACTGACTAGAAATCTTTAATAAAATTGTACACTAATAATATATTTTAGAACGTCTAAACTTGCTGTCCCTTCTCGTTAAAAACAATAAACAGGAGTAAACAAGACCAAACGATGTTTCTCAGTGGCGTTTGGCAAGAACATCAATCTCGCAAGAGAATCTCTAACTTTGTGTTGTTTGGGTCATTTTTTTTTCAATATTTGGGCATTCCTTAACTTCGAATATCTAGGGGCCTACTTTCAAAACATCTATTATTTTTGATGGCTACTTTACGTAGCGCAATTTTGACCAAAATTGTAATATTTGTAGATTGTCGAATTCAGAAAACCATTTTTCCTAAGCTTAAAATCGCATTACTAATTTATTAATAATGACAATACACCAATTAATAATAACAATTAAATATTGGCCATTGTTGTGCAATATCACCTGAAAGGCAGGAATGGTAGATACTCTCAGTATCGCCCTGGTGAAATACCACCATTCAGAATCAAAACGATGCTTAAAATGACGCTTAACCGTGTTCGGTGACCAATCTACATAATAGTAAGGTTACCGACCTTCCTCTTCCCCATCTATTTCCCCTCCCCTCACAATATACCTAAATTAGGGATGCCATAGTCCCACTGGCTCCTGACTTGGTAGTAGATTGTGAACTCTTGTGCGGTATTCACATTATCTTTATTTTCGTAGAAAGCAATCACTTTGTGGTTTGAAATATTTAATGAAAGTGAAATAATAACTTTGGAAAAGACCATATATTTCATTTATTTTTTTACGATGATGCTTGATGATTAGGCTAAGCGAAACCGATCGGTCATATTTTTTTAAATAAAATCTGTGGTCTCGTACAAAGTAAACTTAATTCCCTTTACGGTGGTAAAAAAAAACTTTAATATTTGCCCTGACAACTATTTTTTTTTTTGTTTTCACTCCGCCATTGCTATAAAACATTCTTTCCTCCGGTGTGGCCAACCCACCGCTTTCTCCGTTCGTAATATTCAATTATTAAACAATAATCCGGCGTTTAGAGGGCCCGGGGGAGACGGGGGGAGGGGGGCGCATGTTAGGTGGGGGACTCCCCGACTTCTCCCCTTCCGTCAAGCCTCCCCGACACCCCCCCCCCTCGCCTGCCGTGATTCTAGACAGGAAGGGTGGAAAAACAAATTTCATGTTTTACACTTTCAACGAGGCTCCTTCTTCGAGTCTTCGTGGTGTAGTGGATACATATATTTTAAGCGCCCTTGAGGCGATTTTCCCACGAAAACGGCGCTATAAAAGTTATCCATTTATTATTATTATTATGTGATTGACTCACTATTCGGGAGGTGTGATTTTAAATTTAGTGCAATACAGAAAATGTTATCTAAACCGAATTCGCAAACCTTTACTATGAAGTTTGTTTGATATTTGAATCTTCTAGAGACATGAAATTTTCTCGTGATTAACGTACATGTCGATTCTTGATGTAAACAGTTTTTTTTTCATTAATTTAAAATTTGACCACCTTATTGTTGAGACGCTAGTTTACGACTCCAGGGGTCGCGGGTTAATCCTAATAAATATGTGTTATTTCCCATTGCATTAATATAAAATGAGATATATAATATATTTTCGGCACGTTTCAGAGTGGTAGATACTCTAAGTATCGCCCTGGTTAAAAAACCCCCATTCATAATCGAAACGTTGCTTGAAATGGCTTAAGCCGTGTTTGGTGATCAATTCTGAATAGGCAGGCACTTCCCAAACCTCATCTTTGTCTTCCCCGTCTCCTTCTCATCCCCACTACCTTCAGCCTCACAACATACCCCGATTGGAGATGCCATAGTCCCATTGGCTTCAGACGGTTGGGAGCAGTTGTGTGGTGTTCATTTAAAAAAAAAAAAAAAAAAAAATCTTACTGAAAAATTATTTTCATACACAATATTTTATCTTATCTTTTTTTTGAAAGATAAATGAATTTCTCAAAGCTTCATGGCTCATTTTGGAAAATATATTATGAGCTGAAAGTAGTTGGGTTGAGCTCGGAATTTCACAGACAAAGCAATACAAATTTCATGGTGCCAGAGCTTATCGTATATATTTCACAATAGAAAACTACATTTTACCGTTAAGTGCGTGGACTACCGAGCTACTAAAGTTTTTAAAAAATCTTCAAATCGGCTTAAATGTTATTTTTTGTAGAGATGGTCGATATCAGAATTGAGTGCACCTGCGGTTCCAGTTACCGGTGACCGGCGAGGAACCGGTTATTTATCGAGTTATTTTTGGAACCGGTTCCTGTTGCCAGAAAAGTTCCACGAAGAGGAGATTTTTATATTCAAATCGAAAAGTACTAGCAAATCGACAAAAATTCCTCCCCAAAAAAAGTACTTGTCGGTAGAGATTTCAAATCGAAAAGTACTAGCAAATCAACAAAAAAATTGAACTGTGAAACCGGTTCATTTTTATATGTTAAAAAAAAGGAACCGGTTCCTCAGAGAAATAATATTGACGGTTCCAGTGACCGTCTTGAAACCGGAACCTCTTAACCGGGACAGGAATATTGACCATCTCTATTTTTTTGTAATATTAAAAGAAGATGGTGCGTAGTTCCTACCTAGAAGAGATTTATTTTTCTAGACGCTACAAAACGTAAGCTTTTTTCTTTCTTCAAATTGGCTTTAAAATATTTATTGTTTGTATTAATAAAATATGGTAGTACCTACCTACAGAGGATCTATTTTTCTAGGCGAAGTGTCACATTATCTTTTCTCTGCCTTTCACTTCGGATACAGAAGCAGACGGTATGTATAAGTTGTAAGTACCCGACCATGTGTAATAATGGTTCTTTTAAATTTTGGATGCCGCAATCAATCGCTTAATTGATTTGTAATGAATAAGCTAACACTTTAGTGCCATCTATCGGGCCATTAGGGAGCTGTTCACATTCCTTTAAACGCCAGACTCTTTATAGGACGGAATCACGCAATAGGGGCGATATTTGCTAACCGAAACCTCCTTGCTTTAAAAGAAATATTGATGCTTTATAAAGGTAGATACATATCATAATAATTTGGTATTTAGTATATATTGCCAGGTGGCAATTTCATCCAAAAACCCAAGATTCTTTGTGGAAAATAAATAAAAAATTGTTTGTTTTTCTAAACGAAATATTTTTTAGTATACACATACGTTATGCATGTGAAAATTAAAAACATAAATTAAATTAAAATTATTACTACAGCAAAAAAAGAGCGATGAAAAACAATGGAGGGAAGCAATTGAATCACTCGTGAAAAACAATAAACATAACTATGTAGGTATAAATTATGAATGCATAAATACGCTGCATAGCTCATGATGGAAACGACGCGAGTGTGATAAAAAAGTGGATATTTTTATTTTTTATGGTGAATACCACACTAGAGTCCTAACTACTCCCAATCGTCTGGAGACAATGGGACTTTGGCATCCCCAATTGTGGTATGTTGTGAGGTCAAGGTTGTGGTGAAGGGAAGGAGATGGGGAAGAGAGAGGTCGGGAAGTATCTGGCTATTCAGATCTGGTCACCAAAACGACTAAAGCCATTTCAAGCAACGTTTCGATTCTGAATGGTAGACTTTCAGCAGGGCGATATTTGAAGTATGTACCACTCTGAAAATATAAGATATACACGAGTATCAGTATACCTATAGCATGTTCATAAGGTACAATTTTTATAATATTATACAATGTTTAAAAATAGGCTATTTATTTCCACAAAAGTTTATTAGTTCTCTTTTGTTTTGTACACTAAACGGACAATTCCAAGAATTGTGATCTATAAAGATCTGAAAGGAAACTGATATTGCAAGTTTACAAAAGACTTTTCGCCTCCTAGACCCTAGACAGGCCAACAAAAATAATTACATGCTCAACAAATAATTTTGATATTTGATATTTTTCATCGATTTCGCTAGAAGTATGAAAAAATGAGCCAACTTCGGTCACACGGACACGCCCACAAAAAACGTCCATCGGTTTATCTCTTCAATGGAGTTGTACTGTATTTTTTTCTAAGTCTACGTGACTCAACTATCTACGTGTCGCAGTCTGCTTTCGAAATAACGCCCTCGGCATTATCAGACTACTAAAGCACAGAAACACAGGCCGCGAGTGCTGTACATTTGAGACATTTATAAAACATAAACACCCCAACTGAGGACCCCTAATTGCCCGGGAAATGTTCAGGAAGTGATTTGGTTTATAAAAAGACAGACGAAGGGCTGTATTGGTTGAAATTAAAACATAAAATATTATCATCATATTGAATCCGTACAACATCGCTTCTCACGCGGTATTGTACGGAGATTAGAGCGAGAAAGAGGCGATTATTCATATGATGAAATTGAACAATTATTGAAAAGGTCTTCATTAGAAAAGCGCAGAAAAGACTCTGATTTAATTTTCATTTTCACATTTATTAATTGTTTTATTGACTCACCTTCTCTGTTGCAACTTATCCAGTTCAACATTCCTTGTCGTAGACTCAGAAACAATTAATTGCTGTTCCTCAATCCTAACTATACTAATTATGGGTATAATTCTCCAATGTCCAGAATGTCGAGACTTGTTAACTCAAGCCATGGTCTTGAAATTTTTGGTTGTAGTCTAAATGATTTTTGTCATTCTTTACGACTCTCCCAAAACTTTGACTATACCATGGCTTGAATGTTCTCTCTTATGTTTATTTTGTCCTATTTTTGTCATCGCTTCTTTTATTTTTATGTATGTGCTACTCTTTCTCTGTTGCTCTTTTTTCTGTTTCGTGTATTATAGGTTTTTTTTGTAATTGGACTTTAGTCCGTTAATTTATAAATAAATAAATAAAATAAAAGTATACGACTGAAACACACTAGTTGAGCACGGCTTTCAAATAGTTCTATTTTTTTCTTATATTCTTATTTTCCAGAATAATTATAATAGTAAATTTACGTAGCGGAGTTTTAATTCTAATCGAGTACACTTCACACCAAATTACCTAACCTAATATAACAACGTGAAATTAATAAAGGTATAACAGTCACGCAGATGCGTGCACTCCATAAAGGCATATAACACTGCCTACCCTGTCGTACTCACATAAACGTATGTATAATATTGGATTAAATAATATGAATTTACTGTGAAAAATAAATCTACACAGCTGTAACTACATATGCTCAAGCGCCGCCAACGTCTAAGCAGATTGTTCTATGTTCACTAGACTACACAAAATGTGTATGCCATGAGCTGTTAAGTGGCTAATTTTTGTTGGTATCTTTGTTTCAGTGCTTTTACAGAACACATTAAGTAACAATCAGTGATATTTGTTGGTACCTATCTCTATTATTAATTAATACCCTGTTCCCAATGCCTACCTCGATTTAAAACTCTGCACACGTCACTACAGATGCGTATGTAAATTAAAATTATCTGAAATTATGACCGATATAATAAGCCGAGAAAATACACACCTATAAAATAATCCATCAAACCTAGGCATATACATGGCCTGTTCGAAAGAAAAGGTGAATTTTGAATTTTCGCGGGCTGTGTACATTCGATTATCGATTATTTTTTTCATTATGTTGGTACACATATGTTTATCATATGTTAGCATTATCAGCCATTTTGGATTAATGGTTTGTTTTTGACAACTGGAAAGGTTGGTCACGTTTTTGTGTGTTCTTCGATTTTTTACTTTTGAAAAAAATGGATCAAAGAATAAAATCCATGATTTGTTTTTCCACAACTCTAGGACGCTCGTCGTTATTAACATCTTCTCGGCCTTCTGTAAAGCGCTTGTACCACTTATAAACAGTGGCGGCTCGTGAGTTTTTAGTGTGCTAGAGTGCTAAGATTGAAAAATACGACATTGTTAGTGTTGTTGTAGCCGAAAACGATTTTTATTTTTTTTCAACTTTTTATTTTTTGTATGAAGATTTTCAGGATTTTTCAGTTTTGGTGGTGCACTGCACGGATTTTAAAAAAATTGAAATTTCGAAAAAAAAAAAAAATGTTTTCGGCTCCGACAACATCAATGATGACGTTTTTTTCAATCTTACCACTCTAGCACACTAAAAAGTCACGAGCCGCCACTGCTTATAAACACTTTTTGGAGACAAAGTAGACTCGCCGAATGCCACAGTCAACATTTTAAGTGCGTTGGAGCACTTTATTCCATTTTAAACGCAAAATTTATTACATATTCTTTGATCCATTTTCTTCAAAACTAAAAAAATCGAAGAACACACAAAAACGTGACTAACCTTTCCAGTTGTCAAAAACAAACCACTAATCCAAAATGGCTGATAATGCTAACATATGATAAACATATGTGTACCAACATAAAAATAAAAAAAAAAAACGATTATCGAATGTACGCAGCCCGCGAAAATTCAAAATTCACCTTTTCTTTTGAACAGGCCTCGTATATACGTTGTTTTTTTTTATTTTTTATGTTCACACTGTTTTCATTTTTAGACTCCTTGACTTATAAAACTTAAATATTAATGTTTTTAAGTAACAACACATTAACTCCCTTCTTTTTTTTTTTTTTTTTAACTCCATACAGGAGGCCTTGAGGGAAATAATTTCCCTCAAGGCCTATGTCATCTTTGAGGATGCTGTGTGGAGGGTCTTTTTGAGGAAAGGAAGGAGTGAACTTGAGTCTTGAAGAGACCCATGTTGAAGGAAGGAGGAAACACAGAGGCTTGCAAATCGTTCCATAGCCGAGCTGTTGAACATAAGAACGAGTCGTAAAAGCGACCCGTTCTCATTTATTGAATGTCAACCGTGTACAAATGTTAGGCGCGCGTTTGGCGAGTTTCCCGACTACGCACCGGTGCCAAAGGGATCAATGACATAAGTTCCTCGGAGCATCTTCCATTAAAATACCGGTAGAATAAGGACAGAATTCCCACCTGACGTCTATGCTCCAAAGTTTGCAATACGTTTGTTAAGATAGGAGAATCTATCAAACGGACCGCTCGTTTCTGCACAGTCAAGGGTTTTTTTCAAGTATTTAGGGGCTCCAGACCAGAGGTGGCTGCCAAATTCAACAGTGGGGTGTACTTGCGATTTGTACAGGGTCAGCAGTTGTGTACTATTGAAGTATCTGCGGGCCCTGTACAACACGCCCAACTTCTAAGAGGCTAACTTTACTCTGGCGTCGATGGTGCCCCGGTGCCTAAACTGGTATTATTTTTCTACATTTGCTTTAAAAAAATTGTTTATTTCATTCACATTTTTCATCAGGATTTAATACTTAATTATAACTTATTACCTACTTATTAATTACTTAAAATTCTATAATATTAAACACGGCCCTGTATCTGAGATAGGCGCCAGAATTAGATAACTCCAAACAAGTTAATTTAAAATATCTTTCCAAGTGTTGGTTTTCGTATGGGATCTTTTTATTCCTAGGAAGTCACCACTTAGCTGACTAGTGACTAGGTAGGTGGGTACCCCCCTTGCCCTCGCAGCGCGGTGGTACGTGTTTATTGCTTTATTATGGTCGGCACATTATCGGCAAAGGAAGAATGAAGGCGGCACATTTAAATTATTAACCAAAAATTATCAATAAGTTAATATTTTTTACTTACCTCAAATTAATATAAAACAGAAAATATGTTTGTTTGAAGCAGTAATGGTGAACTTTGGCGGTTTGAATTTGCCGAGTCTTACTTGCACGGAAGTAATATGTTAAGTCTAAAATTTGTCTATCATGAGCTTTTGAGTATCTTTTTATAATTACAAGTATGTAGGTAGGTACCTTGATTTCTTTCGTTTTTTTTGTATGTAGGTATCTACCGAAGTCTTAATTATTTTTAAACGCTTTACTGGAAGGTAAAATGAAATTAAAAACTGTTTTATTATGTATACTTGCCACCAGTAAATACCAAGTCACGGGCGAAACTGGGTAGTAAACTACCTTTGTAATATTTCAAATTCAAAACTATATTGTCACCTTTAAATTAGATAGGTCTCTACCTAGATAGGGAGGTAAATACCGCCAAAGAGCAATGGCGGCAATATATTACCACTATATCACACAAAAAGTCACGAGCCGCCACTACCGTGCAGTAACCAATTGACTATCATTTCATTACATTGGGTCTGCAGTTGTTAATAATAGTAATAATATTTTTGGATAATTTGTACAGCGCCGTTTTTGTGAAAAATCCCCTCAAGGGCGCTGTATTAACATCAATCAATGGCTATTAATAAACGTCATGCAATTCTGTATTGAAATACACCCTTTGCATTATTCACATTTATACATAGTCTCATACATAGGCACCCACTAATATTATATATATAGTAAGTGGATGAGTTTGTGTATTTAGGAAGTATGTTTACGAGAGACGGAAAGACTGATAAGGATATTGAAAGAAAGGTGAATGCAGGAAACTCCATTATTGGAGGACTAAACGCTGTTGGCGCAAATAAGAAATTGTCCAAAGAAGCGAAGCTAGCAGTCCACAATGGAGTGCTTATACCAACCCTGATGTATGACAGTAAGGCATTGAACTGGCAGAGGAAGGATGAAAGTAGACTGAATGCTGTGGAAATGAGATCTTTGAGACGTATGTGCGGTAAAACCGTGTATGACCGTATTAAAAATGTGGATATCTGGAAAGAATGCAAGGCTGATGTGAGCGTAATGAATAGGATCAAGAAAGGGACGCTTAGATGGTTTGGGCATATAGAGCGGATGAACGAAGAAAGGAGTGTGAAAAGAATGTATGATTCGAAAGTGAATGGAAGAAGAAGTCATGGACGCCCAAGAAAGACAAGGCACGATCAAGTAAATCAAATACTTGAATCGGGTCACGTGAAGAATCAGAATAACAGAAGAGTATGTATGAGACGATGTATGAATGTAAATGAAGCAAGGAGTGTGTGCCAAGACAGAGTTATATGGCGGTCCGTCCTCTCTGCCTACCCCTGCGGAGAAACGGCGTGATGGTTAGTTAGTTATGTAAATATATATATGTATAATATTTATATGCTAGAAACTAGGCATCTAATCGAGGTTTAACGCCGATCGTCGGTCCGTATCAGCTTTTGAACAAATCTTAAGCAGCTGGAAAGCGTAACGATCGTGTTTTTATGCTTGCCAGCTGATCACAAATTATTTGGCGGCCACTATTAACATGTAAAATAAACGAAATGGCGCTAACAGTTGAATTGTGACGATGTCAAATTTGACGAATCACACCTACCTTAGAACTGCACCAAAAAATTAAATCTTTTGACTTGAGTTGAGAAGTCTCGATATTCTGGCCAATGGAGATTGGTATCAAAAATTATGAATTATTTCTTAGTCCACGGGAAGAGATGTCGAACTGGATGAGTTGCAACCTTAGAGCAATAATATACAAGAGAGAGCTTTAGTCAGTTTATACGAGGTTTTCCGGACTCGGCTAGACCTGGGCATGGCTAGGACTAACGCTAAGGTATTTATACATCCATTCGTAGCACATGTCGACACAATGTTTTTCTTTGTTCGTATAACCACTTTTTCACAGTTTTTTAAATTATATATTTAACATGTAACCTAATAAATCGTTGAGTTATCTCAATTTATTTCTCGTATCATAACTTGTGGGCGGAGTCAACGGAGACGCGGGACACGAAGAACATTTTATCAATACTTTAAAGCGGTGTGATATTTTGGGAGATTTTGTTGTCTCTTTCTTTCTCATTGTGTACGACGTAAAACCCCGGAAAAGTGATTTATCACAAATCTGTATAGGTTGGGTAAAAATAATTAGCTCTCTCTCCATATATTTTTACTTCAAAGTTTCAGCAAAGAAAATCAGTCAATAAAACAATTATTAATCTTTAAAATGTCAATGAGATTAAAGTATTTCCAATGTGTTTGTAAAGAAGAAAGGTTGTTTTATTTGGTATTTTTTTTATATTATAATTTTAGTCAATTATTGAAACGATATCAATAATCTTCAATGATAATATTAAACAGAAAAAGCCAGAAACTAAAAAGAATAACGTGCGCGACCGAGACTCAAACTCGGGACCTCTACTCTATCCGGGAGTAACGTTTCTGCCAATAGAGCTCCCGATACCTTATGAGAAACGGGGATTTAAATCGATCTCATACTTCATTGAAAATTATTAGTATTATTTTTTCAATTTGTTCCGATGTACGCTGCCATCTTTGTAATGGTGTACAAAGCTCAACCCGAGCACATATTGTATACCTAGACGGTGTCTTGGACAAACCATTCATTTTTATTCACGGAAAATTTATTGACTTTTTATAAAGCCGGCCACCATAGTCGAGTGTAAAGACGCACGACTACGAATCCAAAGGTCGCGGATTAAACCCAGCGTGCGCCAATAACTTTTGTTTGATAAATATGTGTCATAATACATTTTAATTCATATAAAAATTTATTAAAAAGTTTATATGCGGCACGTTCCAGAGTGTTAGATACTCTAGGTATCGCCCTGGTGAAAAACCACCATTCAGAATCGAAACGTTGCTTAAAATGGCTTTAACCGTGTTTGGTGACCAGATTTGAATAGCCAGGTATTTCCGAACCTTCCTCTTTCCCATCTCCTTCCCCTCCCCCCTACCTTCAGCCTCACAGCATACCCCAAATGGGGATGCCATAGCCTCACTGGCTCTAGACGGTTGGGAGCAGTTAAGACTCTTGTGCGGTATTCACTATAAAAAATATAAAAAAAGTTAATATTTAAATTAAAGAAATTTTGGTTACAAAGATTATTGATGTTAGATAGAATTAATAATAATTTAAGTATTTAGTACTTTTAGTAGATAGGTACCTATTAAACAAATTTGTGTTGAATTGGTACCCAAAAAAACCCAAAGGGATACACAGCTAATAAAGACATAAGTATTCCGTAATAAAATGAAAACCATTTGAAAATTTTACAACGCATCGTCACTAATTCTAATTTCTTTGGAAATAGTTTAACTATCGCCAATAAAGACATTAAGGCAGTTTTTCGAACCCCGGAATATAATATTTACAAACAGACATTAGACTACCGTTCTGGGGTAATTTACCACCGGCCATTAGTCCGTCTGGGTAGGCAGGGCGGCACATTCTTCTAAGGGATCGCTATATGTCGTTTTATTGGGGCCAGTATAAAATAAGGGAAGGTACAGGGTCCCCGAAATTAAGCTGATTTTTTTTACGTTAAATTTTGTGATTTGTTTTTCAATGGTCTCCTAATAATAGCCTTTACAATGTTGCGGTGATGAAAAATAACCTTGAATTTGACTTTACGTATTACCGCCATGAGTTCCATCTGGGCAGATCATGTGACATCCTTGTTTTGGGAGAATTGTGGAGGTAGGTAAAATGGGTTAAGTTTCAAATCTATTAATTGGGGATGCTATATTCCCACTGAAAAGTGGAACAGATGCTAACATTAAACACATTGATGTTTATACAATAAATAATTTTTTAAAAACAACTTGTTACCAAAATATTTTTCTGACAAAATTATCTACAATGTTGATATTTACAAACATAATACAAGGAAATTAGACTATCAGAAAAGAATTAAGCCAACACACAAAATAGCTTACTATATAAAGGGATGAAGTGTTATAATGCGCTGCCGGAAACCATCAAAATTATGCCAATTAATACATTTAAAATAGCCTGTAAGAACTATTTATTTATTATTTTACTTAAACATATTTTTATTGGTTGGTATATTGCCCATCCCACTAGGGATATGCCTGTGTTGGGATGACAATTTGCAAAAGTGATTTATTAGCTAATAAATCACTAAACTATAGTTCCTACAAAATAAAAATAATATAACTACATGACAATTTTGAAAATATATGTACACAAATTAATCAAAATAATAAGTAGTATATAAGTTAAAATATTATTAAGTCGAAAAGAAAATGAAATAATTAGATAATTTGTTAACTTTAATTTACAAGTAACTAATATAAAATAAATAAAACTAATAACTAAACTGGCTTCAGGCGTTTGGGAGTAGTTGGGACTACTATAAAAATATTTAAAAAATAAAGCAACGTTTCCGAAATATCTTAGGACACGCTGTAGGCAGGCAGTTGATAGCCTACTGTAGAATGTGCATACCCAGATTTTCCAGAATCGACAGGTATGGATGTCCATAGAATCTGGAACATTTTTCGAAGGCGTCTATAAATTAGGTTAAAAAAATTTTGAAACTTAGAAATCTTAACACCTTTTTATAAATTTTGTCGCTTGTGTGTAGGATCGTTAACATTAAACTTACTATCATTTAAAAAAGAAATATATAAATGTTTTGATAAGCAGACAGTTATTTCTGAAATGGAGATGCATTTTTCAATCCACCGTGTAACCGACTAGTCACTAGTCAGACAGAGCAGGAGATGAAAGGTGCAGAGATTGAGAGACGTGGAGATGCTGTAACAAACCTATTAAAATGCTTCCAGTTCCGCCTGCAGAAGGTAGGTATCTATCACTACATCTATGTGTGTGTAAACTGTATGGTGGTAGTGTTGGTTTTGAACTCGGAGTGAAGATGTATGTATTCTATGACAAAGTGTGGCACGTTTATGAATTAGCGCTTGAAGCGAGTGTGGAATGTGTTAAAAAATACTTTAAAAATATAGGTAGGTACCTAACTATCTAGTTAACCATTATTTTACTGTAATAAAAGGCAGGTAGGTATGTCAAATTCAAACGTCTTTAGTTACAACATATTATACAGTAGGCAACAAAATATGAAATATAAGAATGGAAAATATATGTTGAAATGCAAACAACATGTTACGGTAGGTTAGATTGAATACAAAAAATGAAAAAATCCACATGGAAACCTCAATAATAAATCTTGTGGAAGACTACTTGAATTAAAAAAAAAAAAAATGTACATTTGGGTGCCTATTTTTTACTATTTTGCTATTGTGGGCTTTTTTAGGTTATAGTACAACAAATAGGTATTGTGTACAGATGGACAAACTTGCAATTGGGGGCGTCACTACTGTAGATATTAAGGAAAAAAAATATACGGATTGAAAAAAATAGTTCGTTTGTTCTTCTTTTGGCCGCATACAGATATAAAAAGAACTGTCAAAAATATACCAAAATGAATGATTTTTTGTTGATCCATGAAGATAAAAATAATTAAATATAAATATAATACATTTCACAGTACCTACCTACTGTTTTAAAACAAATAGGAAACTATCAATGGTCATACGTGATAATAATTAATGATTTAATAATACCTTTTTCAAACTTTATTCCACTATTTTAGTCTGCTAATTTAGTATTATTAAATCATTAAAATAGAGTTCCACCACGAATTAACAGTTTCAAAATAAGAAATAAAAAGTGATAATAATTGTTTGACAAACTTATAAAAAAACTGAAACTAAAATTCGGATAGAAAAACCATTCCATGTTATTTTAGTATGCACACCAACAAAAGTGTTGCCATAAATCATAACCGAGTAAGAACCTACCGACAGCACTATACATAGTAGGCCTTTGAGCCGCCGCCTTTGTCATATAATAACACAATGCTAACTGATATTATATTCTAAGGCTCTTCGAATGATGGTCGCCGATTTTTATTTCTGTTTACGACGGCCATGTCCAAATACAGATATTATTATGTACTATTTTCAGCCATGAAATTGGGCAATAAGGTCCTGTCAGCGCTCTGATATTTTGAAAATGGAGTTGGCCGCAGACGTCATGGAAATATAATCCATAGATAAACGTGACAAAAGACTGGAGACTCGAATGCCCGCGGTCTGTTTGAAATGCTTCCATTTATTGAGATGTTTTTTTTATTGTTCCTAGTTACTCCTTATTTTCCCTCTTTAGTGAAAATTACCATTGTATAATATTACTACTAGATTATGGTCCATAATAATGGCCGAAAAAATATTATAATATATTTGCGTAACAAAGTTTTATCTTGGTTTGAAACTTAGTCGTATGTAATGTTTGCTACCCATCAAAATACGTATTCTAATTGCCGCCTATTCTATTCCATTATTTTTAAAAGAATAACTTTTTTATGTCTTCCAAATTAAAGTTAATTCGTATATATGTATACTTTTTTTAAATATTACGAATGTTATATATTTAACTGTATCTTATAAATAAACTTTGTTAAGTGTAATTAATTAAATTTTATTTAATAATGATTGATTGATTGTTCATTTCTTAAGAAATTATCACTTTTTATTTTTACTTAAGCCCCTATAACCGAGCATTAAAATATATATCATTGTTCGAAATATTTTTTTATTTTCTTAATCGTTAAATAATGTTTTTTTTTTAAATACTGTAAATTATTTCCTTTGTGAGTACGTACGACCGAATTAGTGTGAAATTTTCAAATTTGGAACTGATGATTAATTGAAATCATCAAATTAAAAAAATAAGTTTTTAAAATCCCTGCCTATCTAATAAAGTACCTACATATACACTATTCTATATTTAATTTCACTATTTTATTAAAGAGATTTTTATGCCTGATAAAGTAGATACCTTCCTAACGAACACCAAGAACTTTTGATAAATATATTAAATTAAATAATCACGTCAAACTTCATCAGAAGAGTACATTATGCAGTACAAACGAAACCGGTAAGTAATTAGGGATCAAAGCGGTTGTTATATAAAAAAATGGCTGGTTTATTTCTACGAAAATAAGTGAATAAATTATCATTATAATCCTCAAAACAAATAATTTGTACGATGCATTTAACACATATTTTTTTACATTATTATAATAATACTAGCTGTTATCCGTGGTTAAATCATGGGATGTAACTTGACTTTCCAAGATGAAAACTGAGATTTTTTTTTTACAGAATCAATTTAAAAAAAACTTTAATCCGTCTTATTTTTTAGACAGCCGTTAACAGTGATAAATCACAGTTAAATATTAAACGTGTTAAAAGGGTGAGGATTTCCTGCACATTTTCAATATATCTTTGAAATTACTTTAATATCTACTAAGTCCACGTCTTCTTGGGATAACCCGAGCTTCTTTTTCCATCCACTTGCATGTCAAATTAATTATATTCTTCCGAAACTCTGCGAATACATTTGTTCTACTTTGAAAAAGATCAAAAATAGAATAAAAATATTCGAATAACATAAATTATTGCTTGTCTGGATTTGAAAAGATTATTTTTAAGTTTGAACGTTTTTCTTAACACATACATCAGTTTCAGTTTTGACAATTTCACACTCGTGCGTATGTATGCACAAGGAAATTGTGTTGTATAATGTAATTAATTTCTGCTAGTTCAGTTTGACAATCCATTTACGTCTCAGCTGTGTAATTGGATATTTGCAACAAATAACACAAAATGGTAATTTTTATCAATTAGGTACATAAAGGATAAGGTTATTACAGTATTTCTTGTATTTTTTCGCCCGCCATGCCGATTCTAGGGATATTCTTGTGCTATGGCGGAAGAAGTTGAATCATGATGTTTGGTTAGATGTGTTTTTATATATGGTTCACTATTACAATTTTTGTACGTTGAACGAAGAATTCTAAAAGGTTAATAGCTGAGTGGAATAACACATCGGATTCCCATCCGGGTGTCAGAGGTTCAATTCATTTGCCAGCTTAGTCCTCCATCATTGCACAAGCAACATTTTCCGCTTATCATGATGGTTGTAGGAGTATTTTAAATATTGTCAATAACTTTAAAAAATCATAGTTCTTGATTTTTAAATGATAATAATAACGACAACTGAGGTTATTTTTTACAAGCACAATGCTATACAAATTATCCAAATATTATTATTTGACGGGGAATCGTTAGTAGCCGAGTGGTCCAAAGCATCGGATTCCCACTCAGGGTTCGCAGGTTAAATTCTCTGCTAGTTCCTCTATCATTTTATAAGCAACATTATCAGCTTATAATGATGGTAGTAGGATAAATTCAAATCAGGTTATTCGTAAAATAATGTTTATTTTTATTTTTTAAATTTTATTGGTTATTCTGCAAACAAATATAAAACAAAAATTATGACTGAAATCACACGCATTCGACGAATTTATTATGTAGGTTACCTATCTGCACCTTTTGCCAGTCTTAAATAATAAACGCGTTCAGGTAGAAATGGAATAATACGAGGTCTAGCTGTCGGTTTGTTTTCTGCCTAGCAACAAGATTATGCCAAATAATGGCTCTTTTTTCCACAGTTTAACAGTAATTTACCTGCAAAACACATTACAATAATCCCTCAAGATTACCATCGATAACAAAGGCGGTAATCGTTAATTACCGCATTACCTGGCGTTGCTAGAAGTGACAAAGTGTTTATTGTATGTTAATATTTATGTGGAAAAACAGATAATTATAGTTTGGCAATTACATAGATAGGTCACGGGATGTTTTGTTTATTAAGAAAATAATAATAAATTATCGTAAAGTTTTATAAAATGCCCGATGACGTTACAAATACGTGTAGGTCATTGATAATGGCATAGAAAAAAATATAACATTAATAAAGCTGCTAGTCTAAATTAGTGTAGGAAATTTAAAATAAATATTATTTTATTTTTTAATCAATTGTGTGCTATACACCGAAACTCTCATCTGTAGGTAATATTAAATGAAGTTTATTGCTTTAAAACTTTCTTACACCTTTTTTAATTCGATTTATTTATAAATGTTATTTATTCAGCTATTTGTTTCTGTAATATAATCTGTAAAAATGAGATCACTGAAGTGTATGTGGTGTTAAACCATGTCTGACAATAACCTTAATACGTAATACCTAAGTTAAATAAAATGCATAAATCGCAATACCTACTTTAATATTACGTCAAAAAACTACTAAACCAGTAATAACTTGACTTGCCAAGAAAAGAAAAA
This sequence comes from Drusus annulatus, assembly GCA_022651775.1. NCBI lineage: Eukaryota > Metazoa > Arthropoda > Insecta > Trichoptera > Limnephilidae > Drusus > Drusus annulatus. The sequence goes on along the minus strand of JAGWCC010000089.1, from coordinate 714,832 downwards.
TGTTGCTTTAATCCACCCATTTCAAATATAGAATTATGTCTGTTCGAATATGTTGTAGGTAGGTACTTTATTAGATGGGTAGAAATTTGAAAAGATTATTTTTAAATTTTGAAAATTTCAATTAGCCGAATTAAGTTCCAAATTTGAAAAGTTATGTCTAAGAAAAATAATTTTTACACAATACCTAGGTGTAAAACTAAGAAAGAACTAACAATATATCTGTGCAATTGGAGGCGCCGCTACTGTAGACATCAAAGAAACAAAGATTTTCGATTGAAATAATTGTTTGTTTGTTCGTTCGTACTTCATTAAACCGCCTGCAAATACTAGTTGTTAGGTCTATACAGTGTTTCTTTTAAAATTAGAAACTTTAAGACAAAAAAGTAATTTATTTTAATAGACTTTCTGAATTTGTCGTACAGTAAAGGATTTGAAAAAAATTTTAAGTGTTATTAGTGAGAAAGGGATAACAAGGGTTGATATAAGATCATCGAAAAACTTATACTTATAATAAAAAAGTACTTTGTTTTAAAAAAATATATATTACGATAAAGGCCAACCGGTTTCGCTTGGATCAAGCTTCGTCAGGGCACAAATAATAACTAAAGAAAAAATACAGAGTTAACAGGTATACGAGTATATAGGTATAAAAAAATAATGATAGAGTGAGACAGTATACGAGTATACGACCTGACGAAGCTTGATCCAAGCGAAACCGGTTGGCCTTCATCATAATATTTTTTTTGGTTTTAAAACAAAGTATTCTTTTATTATTAATATAATTTCTAACAACCATGTGATTGCTTCTTACGAATTTTTTTTTTTTATTATACAGTTATTCTACAGTTTTACAGGATGTTCTTTTACTGTAGATATTAATGAAGGATATTTTAAAATTTGACTGAAATTTTATTTTCTTAAGTTGAGTAGTATGTTTGAAACATGCTGTATGCACGCAATGCATCTGTGTGAGTACTGTGTTCGACTCAACACAGGTAAAAACGTGAAATAGGGCCAATAACATAAAATAACAATATGAAATCCTTTGCAGCAATTAAAGCGCTAATGAAAATAAATTCTCCGTGAAATTGCGAACAAACCTTCGTCAATTTAATTTTCCCCGACGTTCATTTATGCTCCATAATCTTTGCTTATTCGCGCCTATCTCCCTCTCGCCCGGCTCGGCAATTACCCCACTGGTGCGAGGGGGACGAGGCTTAATTATGTTCATAATCCCTCGGTTATTCCGTCTCTTTCATGCACAATTGAATTTTCATGAATAAAATTTATCAGGTGTGTTTGTTGGCTTGTTTGTTATAGGAGACCTAATATTTTGTAAGTATTTTAAATGATAGTTTGATAATGCCCTCAGAAGGCGAAACAGCTGTAACGCGTAAAAATAATTACATCGCAGAGCTTTTAACTAAAAATTGTTTTAAATTTTTTTTTAAATAATAATTATTGTTTAAATAAAATAAAAAAAATTAAAAATTAAAATGGAGTTCTACAAAATAAACTTTAAAACCTTAAATATTTTAAATGAGTTATAAATTCAAGATTTCTTTAATAACAATGTAGGGGAAGATTGATGGAAGACGTACTAGAGGAATACGCTGCACTTCGTGTCTACAAGACTTACGCGAATGTTACGAGTACAGACTAAAGGGTGAAAGTTGCTCTGATGATACCCAACCTCCGATAAGATAAGTGCCGTCAAAAAATATAAGTAGCAGACATTAATTCAGTTTACCAGTTTGTCCATAGTGGAAGAAACAGTCAGTTTTATGATAAAAACTAACTAACTAACCATCACGCCGTTTCACCGCAGGGGTAGGCAGAGAGGACGAACCGCCATACAATTCAATCTTGGGACACACACCATTCACATTCATACATCGTCTCACACATCATACTGTTCTGTTATTCCGACTCTTCACATGGCCCGATTCAGGGCGTCCCCGACTTTTTATTCCATTCACTTTCGCATCATATATTCTTTTCACACTCATATTTTCGTTCATTCGCTCTTCATGCCCAAACCATCTAAGCGTTCCTTTCTTGGTCCTATTCATTACGCTTACATCAGCCGGTTTTACCCTGCTACGGGCGGGCATCTTCCGACTGACACCCTTGAGGTGATTTTTCACAAAAAAGGCGCTATACAAATCATCCAAATATTATTAAAGTTATCATGTTTTTTAGATAATGTTATTAAATTGAAGTTGATAAAACTCAATAAAACAAATAAGAATTCTCAAAAAATAAATTTAAAAAATTATACATACCGCCATTCAATATGAATCTTTATTTTACTGACCAATCTGAACAGCCCGGTTCTTCCAACTTTTCTTTATCATTTCTCCTTCCCTTCGCCCAATTATCCGCAACGCAGCAATTTCCAAAACTAACTTGATGCAACTATTTTACAATGGATAATGATTTACATAAGGTATTTTTATAACCCCAAATAGTGAGGCGATTTCCTTTTTTTCGCAGTAAGCAATCACTTTGTGGTTTGACATACGAGTATTTAAAGAAATGAAAAAATAACCTTCTTAGACCACGGATATTATAAATGTATGTACTCGTATATATAACCGCACACTTCGAATTTTTTGTTTAGTTTAATTTTGTACCCTGATGATGCCTTAGGCTTAACGAAACCGGTCGGCCATAAAAATTAAAATAATATCCAGGGTCTTTTACAAAGTTATTCTATCCACATCTTCATATTTTCTTTTTATTCTGGAAAATTTCAAGAATATATCAGTAAATTTTTTATGAACTGATAAATTGTTTTTAACAAAATCGCATTACTTTGATTTAAACGGTCACAGTTATAATCAGAACATGGACAAAATATAAATATGGATAGTAATAATTAATAGTTCTTAGTAAGTAAAGATTCGAGGGTTTCAGTAATTTCATCCGTGCAATGCCGGGCTATCAGTAAGAAATATAAAGTCAGAGAGAGAAGGAAATAATCTAATTCCCAAAACAGTTATTACGCCTCTAATATTCCCCGTTGGTTCTGTCCCTCTTGTGCGTTAGAAAACGCGACGAGAGTGAGAGAGAGAATAGATCATAATGTCAATAATTATCCGGCAGTCTATCCTCTTTTAACATCCACAGAACTCAATCTGTAAGAGTGAAAGAAAGGATGAGGCATTTTCAAAGGCTCTTATTACAAAACCGCCATTGTTGAAAAAATAAATGATCCGTCTCTTTTACGCGGAGAGTTGAAGCCGTGGAAGTCGCCAAAATAAAAGTATTGCCTAACTATTTTATGGTTTTAAAGTTTATTTTGTAGAACTGTTTTAATTTTTAGGTTTTTAAATTTTTTTGAAATAATAATTATTATTATTTTTAATTTAAAAAAAAACAATTTTTAGTTGAAAGTTCTGTTAGGTAATTATTTTTACGCGTGACAGCTGTTCCGCCTTCTGAGGGCATTATCAAACTGTTCAAATTTGTTGTAACAAATTAACACTTTGTTGTATCAAAGTTTAATAATGCCCTCAGAAGGCGAAACAGCTGTCACGCGTAAAAATAATTACCTAGCAGAAGTTTTGACTAAAATTGTTGTTTTTTTTTAATTTAAAATAATAATAATTATTGTTTAAATGAAATTAAAAACCTAAAAATTACCTAAATAAATAATTTCCTTTAAGAGTTCGTACGACCGTACCAGTGGGAACTTTTCAAAATTTGAACTGATATTAATTAAAAAATCAAATTAAAAAATAATCTTTTCAAATCTCTACCTACCTAATAAAGTACTTACTTACCTATAATGTATTTTAACAGACATTATTTTATATTCATTGTAACCAACGCATTTTGCAAAGTATGTTACGTCTTACAAATATTTATGTTGACTTGGCATTCTGTCACACGATTTGTTACTTGACATTCTTATCTTCGACATTTCCTATTTTTATTAATTACAACTTATTATTTAATTTAAAACATTAGCGGGGTTGGCGGATACTTCGTTTGGGGGCAAACGGTCATTAAATATAAATGGCAGTTTTACCCATTTTTGAACTAAAGTGAGCAAAACCACGGATAGATAGTTTACAAGTTTCGAATAATAATGTACTTGGAATCATGTAGTACTGCAACGAGCAATAAATGCAGTGATGCAAAAGCGAGTGATGAATTAAAAAAGGTAAAGAACTAATTGTAATGAATAATGTGTTGTTAATAGTGATTTTCATTTTTTTACCTGTACTTTTTCTATTACCGCACAAAAGTCTTATCTGCTCTCAACCGCCTAGAGCCAGTGAGGTTATGGCATCCCCGATTGGGGTATGTTGTGAGGCTGAAAGCAGTAGAGAAAGGAAAGAGATGGAAAAGAGGATGATTGGAAAGTACCTAGCTATTCAGATCTGGTCACCAAATACGCCTAAAGCCATTTCATGCAACACTTCCATTCTAAATGGTGGTCTTTCACCGGAGCGATATTTAGAGTATCTATCACTCTGGAACGTCCGCAAATATACATGTACCCTATATTTTTTTACATGAATTAAATGTGTTATGACACATATTAATGAAATAAAAGTTATTTGCGCACGCCGGGTTTGAACCCGCGACCTCTGGATTCGTAGTCGAGCGGCTTACCGCTCTACCACGAGAGGTCGACACGAATTTCTAATTTGATTTAGTATTTCATAATTTAATATTGCTTTCTATGTCCTGATTTTTTTTTTAATTTTACAGAAGTGTTGATATTTTTATAGCATTTTTTTCTTAATAAATATATAAGCAAAACCTACTAGCGTGTTCGTTTGTCCCTCTGTTACCCTTTACCTACCGATTATTGACATGGCTTGACTCAATTAGTTGATTCATTGCATAGGGCCTTATCTTTTTGGGGCGTCCCCGACTTTTTCCATTTGACTGATTTGATAACAACTGTGTTTAAGTTAATTACGCCCTCTAAGTAGGGTGGTATCTATCCAAGGCAGTGTAGTCAGTTTTTGATGATTTTTACCTGACTCAGCGGACCTGGGCGTGGCTAAGACCAAGGCTAGGGTATTTATACATCCATTCATATCACATATCGACATAATGTTTTTGTTTATTCGTATAACCACTTTTTCACAGTATTGATATCAACAAAAATATAGCATCTTACCTAAAAAACCGTTTAGTTGTGTCAAGTTTAGTGGCATAATAAAAAATGTGGGCGGAGTCCCGCGGTGACCCAGGACCCCAAGATCATTGTGACAGTACATAGAGACGGAGTATTATATTTGCTGTCTCTTTCTCTCTCATGGTGTAGATGTGAAAACCCGGAGAAAGTGATTTATCGCAAGTTTGTATCGGTTGGGTAAAAATAATTAGCTCTCTCTCCATACATTGTAATTGAGGGGCTTAGAAGCAAAGGCAGCAATCTCCTTCATTTTAAATTATTTCTTGGAAAGTTGATTTAACGCACAATATGAAAAAAGATTATATTTTAACGACATACATATTTATGTATATATTTTTTTTATTTACGTAAGCTTAGTATTTACCAAATACAAATCAGAAATTGGCCTTATTTGGGTCCACTATATGTATAATATGACTTTGTTTTTTTTTAAGTGTTAGTGTGTTCAAAAAATACCTTAAACATTTTGCTTTTTTTTGACAGTCATATATTTACAATTTTTTGTTTGAAATAGGGGGTTATTTCCTTATCTTATAAACACTACATTTATTGTTTTTTGAGAATCGATTGTGAAAGTATTAGTTAAAAAAGAAAAAAAAACTATCACTGAGAGCTTTATGCGTTTATTTTTAATCAATTATTGGTATTTTCAAAATAATTTTAAATGGCTTTGTTTTGTAGTAATTAGGGTTTAATGATTTTTTGTCTAAATCTTACCGTAAGGTGGCGCCCATATTAAAAAAATGTGGCGAAACTTTGAACTTATTATCTAGCATGTTTTCTTACCTTCGGGTTATGTTCTTTTCTGACAACAGAGGGTATTTTAAATTAAATACTTAAAAATGCAGTTGAAAAAAGATACTCCATTTCTTTGAAATCTTCTCACAGGTATAAATCCCTTCGAGTGAATTTTACGAGGAATTTGTAAAAATATCCAATATTGATTTATGATCGTCTCTGCAAACCATATAATATTATTGCATGCAGATTTATTATATCTGCATGCCTTTTTCAATACTCAAGCATACATTTGTTAAAATTAAACATTTTTTCGTATCGGGCGATACTGAGTGGATCTACCACTTCAAAACATTTTTAAAATATTTTTTGTGAATACCGCACAAGAGTCTCCACTGCTCCCAACCGGGGTATGTTGTGAGGCTGAAGATAATGGGAGGGGAAGGAGATGGGGAAAAAAGAAAGTTGGGAAGTACCTGGCTATTCAGATCTAGTCACCAAACACGGCTAATGCCATTTCAAGCAAATTTTAACCAAATCCTGTACTGTGTGACAAATTCAGAAAGTCAATTTTTAAATTTTGCTCCCATGCCCTATATCGGAAAAAAAACTAAAAAATAAATCTAAATTATAATTTTAAGTTAATAAGTGTGTCTATCTGATGGAACCTGCCAGGTTAGTATGTTCCTGTATATTTCCTTATTTGAACTAGGAAATATTATCTAATAATAGAACATAAGATCTGTACAGCGTCCTTGAGACCAAGGAGGCGGTCCAAATACAGCATATAAAAAATCCCGCAAATACACTTTACGAGTAAATACCTATCAGTCAAATTTCGAGCGGCTATTTTGTACGCTGTCGCAACGCTGGCTGCGGGCGAAAATAAAAGGTCCCGCGCCATCGCGTTCAAACCTTTGAATTAGTTTTAAATCGTTATATCTTCGAAAATAATGTACATATTTTAATAAAAAATTCTACGTAGTACTCAGCACACCCCTGTTTTAAAAATTATTTACCTAAAATCAAATAAAATTAGTAATGCAACTCAATTAACTGAAAACAAGTCAGTGTCAGTGCTGGGTCATTAATAATGAAAAGCTCATTTTGGTTCAATTTTTAATTATATTTTATTTATTTTATCAAGACGCTTAGATATTGCCTATTATCTTATGTTTCGTGTCGCTCGGATGGTCGGAAATAATCGTGTGACATCGGAAATTGCCCCGCCCCTCAAATCCTAACACTTCTCGCGGTACCCTTTGTAGCTTATCTTAGCCCTTAGGTGCCCAGAATGCCCATTACGGTAAATTTTTATGGTCGGTGGCATTTTTCGGTCATTGGTGTCTACCGCTCGCCCGGTATGTTTATTTATCAAAAGTACAAAAAATAATACAGTAAGTAAACAATCATACGGTATATACTATTATTAACTTTAGTTTTACAGATTCATGTGAAATAGATACGGAAAGATCGTGAAATTTATTAGCATCTTTCGTTGTATCTGCAGAAAATTATTTAAATACAAGAAACATAAATGATCAATTAGCCCCGCGGGTAGCGGTGACGTAATAATAATAATACTAATATTTGACGATTTGTATAGCGCCGTTTTTTTGTGAAAAATCACCTCAAGGGCGCTGAACAGATCTTACTTTCTATCGTTATATATTAATTTCTAGTTTAAATAAGAAAATATACAGGAACATACTTACCTGGCAGGTCCCATCAGATAGACACAATTATGAACTTAAAATTATGATTATTATTTAATTATTATTATTTTTAATATTTTTTTTTTTTCCGATTTAGGCATGGGAGCGAAATTAAAAGAATGGACTTTCTGAATTTGTCATACAGTACAGGATTTGGTTGAAATTTGCATATCTAAAGGTGATTCGTCGAGACAGATTATGTTGAGATTCTTTTAATGAATTTAAGGATATGAGAGTCTGAAAAGGTAAGTTTTCAGTTTGGACCGAAAATCTGTTGGGCTCGTTATACATCTTAGTTCCGGAGGGAATTCATTCCAAGCCTTCGGCCCCGAAACTCCGAAAGTAGATTACTATTATTATTTTTCTGTGATTTATTGAACATGTCGTTGTATCCGCGGAAATCATAAACTGACGGAAATCACGTCCGATACAACCATATAGAAACATCCCGCAAATACACTATACTCCTATGTACCTATCAGTCAATGAACACATTTCGAGCGGCTATTTTGTACGCTGGCTCCGGGCGAAAATAAAGGTCCCGCGCCATGGGTTGCGAATATTTTAAATTAATTTTAAATCGCTATATCTTCGAAAATAATGTACATATTTTAATAAAAAGAAATCTACGTAGTACTCAGCACCTTCCTGTTTTAAAACTATTTACGGAAAATTGAATAAAATTAGTAATGCAACGCAATTAACCGAAAAAAAAAAAAAGTCAGTGTTGGGTCATTAATAATGGAAAGTTCATTATGGTTCAATTTTTTTTTGGTATAAATAATAATAATAATAGTAAATGGATAACTTTTATAGCGCCGTTTTTGTGGGAAAATCACCTCAAGGGCGCAAGCATGTATTTTACAAATTTTGCAAATTATTACTATTTTCACTTAGTTCAAATCATTACTAAAATAATAATAATAATTGTCGTATTTTGTTGTTTTTTATTTTATTTTTGTTATAACGATCTTTAGTATTTACAGCATTTTTGACATAGACTGGTTCCCTTATATTCATACCGCGCTGAATGCGACTATCGGCTAATTCTGGTAATAGTGATTCTGTATAGAAGTTTGTTAGCCGTGGTATTACTTCCAACTCAAAATGTGTTGTTTTCTATGTTGTGTTTCGGGTGTCGCTCGGATGATTTGCCGAAACTCGCCGAAAAAATCTGGTCGGAAGAAGCCACGCCCCCAAATCCTGACTCGCGGTAGCCATCTTACGGATTATAACAAAACTTTTAGAATAAAGAATTCTCTCGAAATCCATACTAGTAATCGATGTATTCAACAGATGCTCAAATGTAGATTTGTGATGAATTTTACTAGGTGTGCTAACCCCGTTAATGCCCTTTTTCTTTGTGAATATGTTGATAAATTTAGAGAGAGTTGTTTCAAATTGTTCCTAGTTTAATGTGCACTAACATTTTTGTACACTTCATTCTCCATTTCTTTATAATAATCATTCAAAAGTTGACAATGCTACCGAACCGTTTTTTAGAGATTGCTGCCTTTGCTTCTAAGCCCCTCAATTATACTCTAAGATTACGCCTTTCGCCTAAACACAGTCGATATTATACGAAAATTCTCATAAAACCCACTCGGAGGTAACCACTTAAATAAGTAGATTCGATGCATCCATTCTCATTCTAAAAATTTTCAGTTTTCAACGCAAGCGCCTGAAAGAGAAGGATTCGTCCAATTTGGTGTGAAAAAACAATGTTTCTTCCCATTGGCCCACAGCTTCAGAGGGCGGAGCGACAGATTTTCAAATTTCGAAGGGAAACCCAATAGACTCCTCCCCTTTCTTCCGCGGTATATAACCGATGTGGTTAGAGCATTTAATCAGTCGATGACAGTATTAGCGCGTGGAAGGGCAGATTTTATTTTTCAAAAAACATTACATCTTCGACATTATTTAAATTATCCTAAAATTAATTGCATAAAAAAGTGTCTTATTATTACTGGTTTTAAATCATTGAAATACGATAATTTGTGATTTTAATTAATTCCGATCTATTTTAAATTTGGAAGGCGATGTTTTTTGACTGTGGAACAAAATGTTCTGAAGTGTTTTTTGACAGTTTTCTGTGCATTTTCTTCGAGTTTTGAAATTTTTGTTTTATACAAAACGCTGAGAACACTCTTTTGAAAATGCAAGGATTCAGGAATTACGGTGTGGATGTTCACAAAAACCCTAATAACCCTTCGATAGTTGTCGATCTCATGCCGCCGCAGTACACTGGCATGGGACCCCATTCTCCGCCAGACTCTCCCAAAAGCAAAGGTATGAAAACAATAATATTATCAATGTATCTTACAACTTTCAAAATTGTATTACAAATCTCTACCTACCGATTCATGTTTAAATGTTGTTATAGTTAAAGTGAGGTTAATAAACAAGTGATTAAAAGATGTCAATTTTTATAAATTTGTTTAAATAAAAGCGTATTCGCAACAATACGCTGCGTTCTTTCCAAAAGATTTATTATTATATTTGAAACATTGATTAGTTTCAACGTTCATCTTACAGTTTTGCAACTGTCATACTATTATTTACCTACTCGCAGTTAAACATAGTTGTATAACATTTAATATACCAAGTTTAATTAGTTTTTAAATTGATTTGTTATGTTCCTAAGTAACATAGAAATATATTCATATTTATTTTTTAGTTTTAAACAAAACACCTGTAAGTAGCTATATTTCTTTTAATTTGTTTTAAAAAGTCGTGTATGATTATTCGATTAATAAGTTAAGCACAATTTAAAAACGTACCTACGTAATAATAAAAATACAATGCATTTAAATTTAAAATACCTAACTAATGTAATTTAGCTTTTGATATGTATCATAATAATATCAGAGTTTAATAAGATAGGCAAGGAATTAGAGTTTAATATTATATTTATATAAAATAGGTATTTTATTTTGAACAAATTAGTTATTCCTCCCATAGTACCTAAGGAGGTACCTACCTTTCCAACTACATCATTGGGTACCAATACACACTGAACAAACCTTTCAAAGAATGTGTGGGTACCAGCAAGGTCTTGATAACCTAACCTCCTTTACTCTAATTTCTTCTCTTACAACCACAATAAAGCCTCATCCAAGTGTTCAGAGCCTGATATTTCTACCCAGTTTCCATAATATTTCTATCCCAATAAACTACCCTTATACTAAGCTGTCCCTCTGTCGGCACTCGTGCAATATAAGGAACAATAACACAGTAAAGTTAATCTCATTTCCTTTACAGCGGGCAATTAGGACACAGACTTTATTATTTTTGTTTATTGTAAAAGTCTTAGAAATTTTGAAAAAGTGCACGTGATCCGTTGCCATTTTATGCCCCTCATTCCCGGCCTTTCTAAAGCAGATAATTTCTGGTCGCTACCATAAAACGAGGTATTTTTGAGTTTACAACTCAAAAACATGTAATTTTATTATTCTTTTGACCTTCTGGAAATTATTTCTCGGGCGCTTCAGGTAGAATGCGACACATTCCCCCGTCCAAAAATACATTGATTTCTAAAATTATCCTTCATCTTGATGTGTTCTCCTATCAAAGGTTGGCTTAAATCAATATAATCAATAGTTCAGTCGAAATACGCTTTCAATAGTCAACACATTTATATTATTTGAACAGTAGACAATTGATGCTTAAATATCTATTAATCGAAATGTCATTGCGAGCTGAAAATAGCTGCTTTGACCTAGAGATTCAAGTCAGTAAAAGCTGTATAAGTCTAATGACGACACAGCTCACCATTCGGAGGGTCCTACTGTGTCATACAATCTGATCACTGCTTTATAGCAAAGATTTATCCGACGGGATTTAAACTCGTGCATTCCGGATCATAAGTTACCATCCTTACCGCTACATGACAGAGGAAGAAAAATAGCAATAATTTATAATTTTTTATTTATTTTATACAGTTAAATTATTGTTACTAAAACAATAATGCGAATAAACAATTCCGTACACATTTATTTAGTTTCCCGAAAACATTTTAAATTCCTTCTCTAATTACAAATGCCATTGTCAGTAAACCTATTTATAGGGAAAACGTCATTAAATGGCTTACTTACCCATCAAATTGTCACAACTCATTGTCTAGTTGACCAGCTTTGTCAACTTATTTTCTTGATTGATCGCTGGGAGCCATTTTACTACAAATATGAGTTAGTTTAGATATACTTGAAGTAACATATTACGCCGGCCTCTTTCTTTTTAAGAAATAGATTAGCAATAGAAATCAAACGATAATAATATTTTATATAAAAGACAGATAGCTCCACACGACAGAATTTTAAAAGCTTTTTATTGTACCACAATTATTAATCTACATACTATTATAAATACAACGAACATTTGAAAAATAGGAAACAAACAATATGTGTTTAACAGTGTAATATGTATTTCTATAAAAAAATGACGCAGCGAGATGAAAACAGTTGTGTTGGCCTAGAAAATTAATAAAGAAAAAGCTATGAAATTTCCTCTGCGCTAAAGCTCTCCGTTCGGGAGATTTTGTTGCAACATTCAACAATTTTTCCACTTCGTAGTTATGTATTGTCTAGCAGCAAATAGCTACCTTAAATACATAAAATGACCAACGAATAAAACTGAACTCCCGCACATTGAATCAATTACCCAATAAATTGTCCAAATACATCTGTCGGCATTTAATGAAATCTCACCCCAAACGGTCAAACGTCCAATTATCCGATCAATGCGATCCGTCCCCATCGACAATGGCACAATTCACCGCAGTCCGTATTCATTTACCGTTGTCCGATCTAATTATCCGCGTGCCCGATTAACCGACAATTGATTATCGCTGAAACGCTGGATTGTCACCAGTTCCCGGTTCCGCGCGATTAATTCGTGCGTATTACAACCCGGTTAACTCCGGGAAGCCCCAGCTAAGCTGGGGTGCAGTTTAAGGGGTGATTTTGTCGCGTAAGGGTGACCAGCGCGTGGCAGGATTACATTGTGTTATTTGTGTTGATGTGGCAATGTCTGTTTTGATTTCATCGGCAAGTTGTGGAGATTATGTTAGGTACGCTTTTAGTATCCGTGAAAATTATACCATTGTCGTGCTATTGAGTAATGTAGGTATATTTTTCATGGGAAGCATTTTCTGATAGTAATCGAATAGGTAATACGATTTGCAATTACGCTTGTACTTATTATAATTAACCTTCGATAGGGACACCAGTAGAGGACTACATTGTACCGTTTTTGTTCATTCCAATAAAAATGAGATGATCTGACCGGTCGGTAGCTGAGTGGAAAACGCGTCGGATCCCCACCCGGACGTCGTGGGTTTAATTCCTCTGCTGGCTAAGTCCTCCATAGTTGCACAAGCAACATTTTCCGCTTATTTTGATGGTAGTAGGAATTAAAAATTTGCAGGTTATTCGTAACCATCCAAAAAACCAACCTTCAAAAAAATATATGTGTATCTAAGTAAATTACAATTTTTAAATCGTATCGTTTTTTGACACGGCTTTAGATATACTCGTATATAGTGATGAGATTTAAACGGGCAGATACTTTTCAATTTTCTCCATCTCATCCCCTACGTCCTTCAGCCTAAAAACATATCTCATTAGGGATTCCATAGTTCTACTGACGTAGTATCATATAAACAAATAATTAGCCGGTCTTTAATGCAAAACATCAACAGAAACTATTTAATCATGTGCCCTTATCTCAGTCTTATCCACCATAATTGATTCATACTACGGTATTTAAAAGAGTGTTACTTTAAAAATCAGTAGCCAACGACGGCTCAAGTAAAAAAAGTGAACATTCATTTATCTTCGCGACTAATTGATAAAAGGGCCGCTTATTTCACAAGCCACTTGAAAAAGAAGGCACTTTGTAAAAAAATAAAAACAAAACCACTCACTAATTAGATCGTGTTTGGTAAAAGCTGTATCCATTTTACTATCAGCCATTTGAAATTTATCCGCCTGATGTTTTTTTTTGTTGTTCTCGAGTGGTTTTTTTCGTCGACAAATTATTTTGAAAATGTCCGACGGTTTTTTTTCGCCGTTCGATATTTGAATTTGAAAACGCAGACAGGAAGTCCGTCTCCCGAGCAATTAGCCGAGTGTTCCTAATTTGAATTTGAGTGTTTTTTGTTTACTGTCTCTTAGTGGAAGCATTTCCGGATTTTTAATTGCAGCGATTTTTTTAAATTTCGTTGAACCATCGTAAGAGGGGTGTAACGCATTAGGGGAAAACAGAACACTTGACATATAAACAGAGAAGTCTCTAGATTCTTAGGCTCTACCAACACGTCTCACAACGGTTAACATAATTTACCCCGTGGGAATATTAATTTAAAAAAAAAAAATTTTTCTTTAATTTCACTCTTTCCAATTAAAAAAAATTGGTACGATCAGGTAATGTGGCGTCTCCTCTAATTTTTAACGGTGAAATAAATAGCTCATGATGGAAATAACTTCGCAAGCTAAAAAAAATTGCGTGATCTAAAAAAATCATAAAGCATAAACTGTGCAAATTGCATGACGCCAGAGCTCCCCATTCAAGAGTTTTTTTTTGCTACTTTATACAAACAGTCATGCACATGAAAGGAAACTTACCTATAAGCCATTTGAAGGTTATTTTTGTACCTACCGTATCCATCTTACAAAAAATATTCAACCTTCAAACCTTAAAAGAATTGATTGCTTAATCAAACATTCGAAGAACACGGCCCTTTTTGTGTACAGAAATGATGCGATAGTGCCACCGTGCGGCGGCGCGGTAGTGAGGTCACAAAGCCGCTTGTTTACAATGCCAGGTTCGACTCCTGTGGGGAACTTAGCGACCTGATACTAATGGTCTATTAGTTTTCGGCTCCTTTGATAATCATAAAACGTCCAATTTTTTTTTGGTTGTATTATTTTCAATGCCCAATCCAAAAGGGTGCTCAGTTTATGGTGTTTGCTGGCTTTATTATAACAATATTTTCATTAATAGAGAACCTGTTTTTTTTTTTAAATTATACTCTTATCTGAGGCTAGATAACACTACATCATATCCTAACCTAACCTACAACCGACGGTCATTCAATTTTTTTTCAATAATAAAGGTACCCATTCCGAAAGGTTTTTAGCTAATGGTGTTTACTGATTTCACTATCTGAATATTTGATTTGCCTTATCTGTGGTTATAGTACATTACAAACACCTAACCTACAAATTTAACCGCTTTTGATATTGTCAACCTTTTTCTTTTTACTTCTGGTTTTTGTTACGCAATTGTTAAAAAGCACTTAACTAACTAACCATCACGCCGTTTCACCGCAGGGGTAGACAGAGAGGACGGACCGCAATACAACTATGTCTTGGCACACACTCCTTGCTTCATTTACATTCATACGTACTATTCTGTTATTCTGACTCCTCACATGGCCCGATTCAAGTATTTGATTTACTTGATCGTGCCATGTCTTTCTCGGGCGTCCTCGACTTCTTCTTCCATTCACTTTCGCATCATATATTCTTTTCACACTCCTTTCTGTGTTCATTCGCTCTACATGCCCAAAACATCTAAGCGTCCTTTTCTTGATCCTATTCATTACGCTCACATCAGCCTTGCATTCTTTTCGGATATCCACATTTTTAATATGGTCATACATGGTTTTACCGCACTTCAGATCAGAAGAGCGAATATCATAAAAATATTTTTTACTAAATAGATCCTGACTTCTTGCCCTGCCTTATCAGAGGTGAGATTACACCACGGACTTCAAAACATCAAATTCTGTTACTTATAACAATATCAATCTTTTGCTTCTTCTTTCTTTCTAAAGGCTCGCAGTGACAAATCAGGGGAAGGTACACAAACATTTTGTCGTTGTCTAGTAATCATTCACGTCTAGACAAATTTTATTTAATTTACCAGTGGTTTTGGGTTGTTAGCTGTTAGGATGTTCGGAGGTCTAGAATTTGACCTGGTGAGGCATCTGTCATTAGCTTCTTCCGCCTAGCTTAGTGAAAAATAAGGGTAGCTACCTACTAAAATGTTGCCATTCATAAAAGGTTCTTAATTTAGCTAACAATACGTCTAGGTTTGATTATATTAACACTTAGCGACGACAACACACATTTTTTTGGCAAATGTACCTACCCTGTATCAGTTTTCCTAAATGCGAAAGTTTGTGAAAGAATAGGCTTCGTTTTTAACATCATCGTGCTGCTACAACCTACCACCCTGTAGTCTTTGCCACCCTCTGGAAACTCCTCTACTTTTGTCTGTCTCCCGCTGAGTTACTCCAGTTCCTTATATTTATTTATTCTTTGTAAACTAACGGACTATTGTCCAATGCAAAAAAAAAACAAAGCAAGGATGACACAGGCGAGTTTTGATTAACGGATTGCAAACTTTGGAGCACAGGCGTCAGGTAGGATTCTTATGTTCTACAGGTATTTCGATGGAAGATGCTCCGAGGAGCTTGCGTCATTGATCCCTTCGGCGCCGGTGCATAGTCGGAAAACTCGCCAAACGCGCGCCCAACATTTGTACACGGTTGACATTCAATACATGAGAACGGGTCGCTTTTACGACTCATTCTTATGTTTAACAGCTCGGCTATGGAACGATTTGCCGGCCTCTTTGTTTCCTTCCTCCTTTAACATGGGCCTCTTCAAGAACCCAGTTCACTCCTTCCTGTCCTCAAAAAGACCCTCCACACAGCATCCTCAAAGATGACACAGGCCCTGAGGGAAATTATTTCCCTCACGGCCTCCTGTGTGGAGTTATTGTAAAAAAAAAACAATACTGTGAAAAAGTGGTTAAACAAATAAACAAAAACATTATGTCAACATGTGCTATGAATGGATGTATAAATACCGTAGCCCTAGTCCTAGCCACGCCCAGGTCTAGAAACGAGTCAAGCAAAAATTATCAATACTGACTACAGATAGTACAGAAGCGCTCCCTTCTGTGTGTTATTGCTCTGAGGTCGCCTGTTTGTGCTATGGGCGACGCATTAATATGTAATAACCATAGAGTTGGTAGAGTAGTATCTATCCAAGGCAGTAAAGTCAGTTTTTGATGATTTTAAACTGACTCGGCGCACCTGGGCGAGGCTAAGACTAAGGCTACGGTATTTATACATCCATTCATATCACATATCGACATAATGTTTTTGTTTATTCGTAAAGCCACTTTTTCACAATATTTTTATCAACAAAAATTTAGCATATAACCTAAAAAACCGTTTAGTTGTGTCAAGTTTAGTGGCATAATAAAAAATGTTGCGGAGTCCTGCCGTGAACCAGGACCTTAAGATCATCCTTACAGTATATACCGGTAGAAGCGGTCTATGAAATTTGCTGTCTCTTTCTCTGTCATGGTGTACGACGTAAAAACCCGGAGAAAGTGATTTATCGCAAGTTTGTGTAGGTTGGGTAAAAATAATTAGCTCTCTCTCCATATATTGTTACTTCAAGTTAATAACCTAGTAATAAACTAGGAATTAATATGTAATAATGGAAAATAAGATCTGTACAGCGCCCTTGAGGTGATTTTTCACAAAAACGGCGCCATACAAATCATCCAAATATTATTATTAGTATAGATAGCTCTTCCGTTCGATCGATTACCCCATCATCCACAGAACCTATAGAAATGTTTGCAGAATTAATCAGCAATTTAACAATTACAATTTTAATAAATTAACCGTTGTGTGTATTGTTTCAGATTGCATGTCTCCAGGGCCGGACTCGCACCTGACGGGAGGGGCGGGCGACCCCAACATCCGCCGCTACAGGACCGCCTTCACGCGCGAGCAGCTCGCCCGCCTCGAGAAGGAGTTCTTCAAGGAGAACTACGTCAGTCGGCCGCGGCGCTGCGAGCTGGCCGCGCAGCTTAACCTGCCGGAGAGCACTATCAAGGTAATTAGCACTTACAGTCGTTAGGATCATTGATTTATGATTTTTTTTCAAAACTTCATAGCTCATGATGGAAATAAAATTGAGAGCTGAAAATAGTCGCGTCGGCCTATAAATTTCAATAAAAAAATAGCTGTTGAATTTTCGTTACGCTAAAGCTCACCGCTCGAGAGTTTTTGCAACTTCAGGAAACTTTCTGCTTTATGGGACGAGCTTTAAAACTACTAGTTTATTTATTTATTTATATACTAACTGACTATTGTCCAATTACAAAAAAGTACAAAGCACGAAATGGGAAAAAAGAGCAACAGAGAAAGAACAGCACATACATAATGAAGCAATGACAAAAATATACACTTGAAAGAACATTCAAATCAAAGCCTGAACAAGGTTTTGATAGAGTCGCAAAGAATGACAAAAATCATTTTGATTGCTACCAAAAATTTCAAGACCATGGCTCGAGTTAACAAGTCTCGACATTATGGACAGTGGAGAATGATACCCATAGTTAGTAGAGTGATGATTGAGGAACAGCATTTTTTTAAAGTCTTCAACAAAGAATGTTTAACTGAATGAGTAGCATCAAAGAAGGTTATATCCGACAGTGTAGCGTATTTTCCTTTTTTTTAATAATTGAAAAGATTTCAAAATAGCCCATGGTGGAAATTAAATTTTAACTGAAAATAATCGCGTTGATCCGGAATAACATATAAGTAATTAAAGCTGTGCAAATTTCACGACCCTATGTTGATTTCATCTTAAACCCTAAAAGCGTTTTTCGCATACAGTGACTTTGAAATTCGGACATAAATACCTTTTGATTGGTGGTTTGCTCAGTTTGCTGGTTGAATATTTAGTATTTTCGAGTCAATGGCGAATGAATAGACCGCTCAGGGCAATCGTAAACACGGAAAAGACAAAAGCTCGCTAAAACCGTTGAGAGATTTCCAAATAACAAACTTGCTATACAAATAATAATAATTGTACATCCCGACCAATTATCACCCTTATGACAAATGAACGCTGCGATCACCATTCAATGAACACCTTCAATAAAACACAAGGAGCCGTGACTCCACGGAGAATCGCTGGAATCTAGAATTCTGTAGCCAACATCTCCAATCTACATATTAACTAGATTTTAAAGTTTTTTTCCGGTTTACTTCAACAGCGGTTATATGTTCAAAAACAGAGCTTATAAGTATTAGTACTTCGCGGTGGGCATAATAAGAATGAATAGTCTTTACCAAGCAATTTTCAAGCTTATTCGCATTTGACTTAAGGCATAAATTTCCTTGAATATTTTGAGAATAATTGAAATTTGGTCCTTCGAGCCGGATAAATTTTCATACACATATTATTTATTCAATCAAATTGTTAGTGCATCTTATTTCAAGATTATTAAAGGCAACCATGGTTACTGATCTTCTACAATTTTGTCAGGTTGGTGTCGTCCACTTTGTGAAATGTGTGATGATATGGAAGCAAATGTAAGCAGCTTTTATTAGCCATGCAATAAATGCCATAATTGCCCGCGGCGGCTTTGAAGTGGCCATAAAGCTGCCTTCCTATTGTGGGTCTTATGTGTAGGTATGCAGAGGTGATAATTGCCTGTATAATGTGCCATGATAAAAAGCTGATTAGCACCACTTTTTGGAATATGTTTATATGCAATACGAAATGGCAGTCATTCTTTGATTTTAATACAATAAATCGGGAAGTAATTCGCAATGAGATATTATAATCTGGGATGGTAACTCGGAACACTTTGATTTGATATCGTGAAAGTAGGAAGCTCTTAGCACACGCTCTTTTCTTCATTTATAGCCTTTTACAAAATCTTCCAAAGTTGATCAACTAGATCGTGCCATTTCTTCCGTCAAGCGCCTAAACTTCTGATTCCATTCCAGCCTCCTGATAGGCCTTTTTCTGCATAGCAAAATCATTTAAACGTCCCTTTCACAGTCTTGCTCGTAACGTTTAAAATGGCGTTGATTCTTTTCGAATCACCTCATTTGCAAAAGAATCTTACCACAAAAGAAACACACGGAAAAAAATACTTCATTAAATATATTTTAAAGACGAATAATATTGTTTGTTCATAGATTCGGCTTTTGCATAATAGCCATTTGGAGGAAGAATCTTCAGTTTTAATCAAACACAAACTTAATGCTTGTGCAACTTTCTAACCAATCGTTCGCCTTCATCTCCTAAGTATGTGACTACCTCCCCACAAACAACTGTTTCCAACAACAATAATCCATAAACGCCTCAATGTGGGAACGAACTTAACGTACAAATTAAATTAAATCAGAGGTGCAGATGGTGTGAAGACCGATACGAGAGTCCGGTAGCCATTTATTTGGATTCAAAAGCTTTGTTGGGCGATCAAAGGTGGAAGCCGCCCACTTAACACGGGAGTGATAAATTCTGAATGCGCAACAATAATGTCGAACATTGGCGCCCAACGTTGGGCCCTTCAAATTAGTAGGCCCTCAAATATAAAATAATGACATCTTTCAAGTTTACATTGTTTTTAACTATTATTGAAACACATAGCGCATATTGATTTTGTTTATAATATCACAAAATAGCTTACTATATAAAGGGATGAAATCTTATTTATTCGCTGTCGGAAACCATCCAAATTATGCCAATCAATAAATTCAAAATAGCTTATGAGAACTATTTAAAATACATATAAATCAAAATAACAAGTAGTACATATTTTAAAATATTATTTAGTCAAAAACAAAATGAAATAATTAGATACTTTGTAAACGTCAATGTACAAGTAGAAGTAAAAACAGATATTCGTGTTATGATTAAGATGAGTGCAAACATTATGATTCGGCAATAAATATGTTATTCGTATTTTATTAAGTTTTGTGTCCTCTTTCATGTGATGTAAGGATGATTACTCAATAGCACACACAAATTGTCCTCCAAACCAAAAAACTGTTACAAAACTCAACACTTTTCGATTTATAAGTTTTTATCTATTTTCCTGTAAAATTACATGTTTGCACTTATCATAATTTGACCGTTATATATTGAAACAATTAATATTTTTCAAATGCACGTTAGTTGATTACACATTAGAATGTATTAAAATT
This sequence comes from Drusus annulatus, assembly GCA_022651775.1. Classification (NCBI taxonomy): domain Eukaryota; kingdom Metazoa; phylum Arthropoda; class Insecta; order Trichoptera; family Limnephilidae; genus Drusus; species Drusus annulatus. Next base: position 694,182 of record JAGWCC010000089.1, on the reverse strand, counting down.
AAGTAAATATTTTAACATCTTTATGAGAGTGCTTTCTTTAGAATTTATTTTACATTTAGCATTATACTCATTTATCAGCAATGAGAATTAATGGCCAATTTAATAAGTGAGAAAATAACTCCACTTTTCCGACGGGTTACACGATTTATTGCTCAAATTATAGATTTTATCTATTTTTCATCAAGAAATTGGCAATGCGCCCAAACACCAACTGAACCCCAAGCATCTTCAAGATGATGGCCAATAACGAAAGAAGCGATATTTTAAGGAAATTAAACATTAAACTTATAGCTGCATTTATGGTAGTAGTTGCGATTATAAACAAAATACCAATTTATTGGACCGCGGCCCTCGGTTGAAAACTCACGGAGCCAGGTGTATTTCGGGAAACAGATTTCCTTCGAAAAGAACCGGTATCTTACATCTATAAAATTAACTTTTACACTTTTCTTTTGTTTATCAAACCGTATCTTGGGATTATTCAACTGAAGAGTCGGTCATGTAGATTGTAGATGACTAGAAACGCCCCTAGTGGAAAAAAAACCGTAGGTGCTATAAAAAATTGAATAGGCACCGATAACGGCGATTACATACAAAATCCTGTTTTGATTGGCTTCCTTTGATAACGCTGATTTAAAGAAATCAACCAATTTAAGAACTTAAGTAAAAAAAAAATACATATCTAAGAAATTATGTTTGGTTAAGATCGGCGGCCATCTTGACTGTCAGTGTTTGGGCTTTTATAAAGGAGGTGTTGATAATCTAATAAATGTTTAAAGGTTGATAATCAAATATTTGTATTTAGGTGTTTTGTTGTAATCAATAATAATGTAGTGCAGTTAAATGAATATTAAACTTTTTATCGTGGACTTATGTCACGCGTTCTCTGAAGCATTATCTTTGCCGCGTAAAAATAATAACGATGTTAATTCGGATGCCTTAAAATCTTCACATTTGTGCAATTAACCGTTGGTAACCATTAACATGGGTAAACAACAACCGTTGGTAACCAATAGCTATTAGTACTACCAAAATTATCAGGGATACGCGCCCAGTAATTTTACGCATAGCGGACTTTGCGACTTCTTTGCGAGGTCATACTTTCGACTTTTGGTTAGCGCAATGCATCAATTACAATTCTCATTTTGTTTATTATCGACGTTTACGGGCGAGAGCCGTTAATTGGTGACTTTGCTTGGCGCATTCAATGAAATATGGCCATTTTGTTGCTGTTCATTGTATCGTGAATTTTATTAGTTCTTGTGAAATGTTATTCACACATCGATTGCCTTCATTGGCGTGGTTTTCATGTAACTAATATTTTATGTAGTTACGAGTCTCTACTAACACGACATTAATTTTGAAATTATTAACGGTCTTAGAGAGACTGTTAATCTTTTTTTTTAAATACATTCACGGGCCTAACCCGGACCTGACAATATTTTAAACTACTGCCATCATAATAAGCGGAAAATGTTGCTTGTGCAATGATGGAGTACGTACTTAGCTAGCAGAGGATTTGAACCCGACACATTTGTCCACTATTTATTTTATTTTAACCCTTATGTGACTGAAGAAAATTACACTTTTTTGAATTAATATGAAGGTTTCTTTTACAGTATATCATTTGCTTAAATTTATTGGACCCCTTTTATGATGTAATATATTTCGACTCAGTTCAATAATACTTGGGGAAGTGGATAGGAATTTCACCCAGTGCCATCTTTTCGTGGGGTTTTTAATCAAATAGGTGATTAAAAATAGTATTAAGGATACAGGGGATCTACTTTAACACAATTTTACATCATGTTTATCATTTAAAATAAGCTAAAATGATCAATAAATACGGACAATTTAAAAAAAATAAAAATCATTTAAAACACATGAGGGTACCCTGGTACTCAGTCATCAGAAATTGTAAATTATACTTATTCGTTTTCCGCTAACATACCACCCTCCATATATCCAACAGTTATGTTCAATTGTTAATTTTCACTATTGTGGAGAAGTCAAGAAGTTTCAGCCGGTTAGACTTACTATGTTGAAAACCGAAATGGGTACCCGGGTACCCTTTCAGTCACATAAAGGTTAAAGAGACATGCTAAATTGCTCACTGGGCGTCTTTATGATAAATCGGTTAGGTTAGGTTAAGTAAGTTCATTAAAAATATACAATTAAGGTAAAATATTATTGGTATTATTAATCATAATATTATTTCATCTGCCTATGTAAACATATATTTGTACTTTTTTTATAAGTACATGTTGGTCTTCTACATCCAGATGAACATTATTATCGATAACTTTGAATCTTATTTGTTCCTCAATTCATCTGTTTCTTTAAAGTTTTGTGTTTTAGTCAACATTTTAGTAATGTTTATTTATTTTTTCACTCAGGTTTGGTTCCAAAACCGTCGCATGAAGGACAAGCGCCAGAGGATAGCCGTGGCCTGGCCCTACGCCGCGGTGTACAGCGACCCCGCGTTCGCAGCCTCCATCCTGCAGGCCGCCGCCACGTCGGTCGCCCTCCCTTACGCCTACCCCGGCCTGGGCCACCCCGGCCTCTCCAACCCGGCGCTCCTCGCTCAGTCGCACGCCCATTTCCCCAACCAAATGCTCAACCACACGGGAAACCTGCTGGGACATCCGAACCACTTCAGCCCTTATAACCACTACGCCAGGTATGCTCCCTACCCCATCCCGGCCAACCCCATGAACCCGAGCTCGCAAGCACTTCAGAACTCTTCGAGCGCGCGACCGCAGAGCCCCGGAAGATCGGCGTCAGGATATCCCGCGAACCTGCTGCACTCCATCAACTTATCTCACCAGATGAACCCGGCCCAATCGTCATATCTGAATCATATTGGATCCGGACTAAACTTGAACAGATCGAATCACAAAGACCTGGACGCTTCTAGAAACTCCTCGTCCCCCGTGACCGTTTCGTCGAGCAGAATGAAGAACAACGAAAGCCCGTGCAACTCGGAAATCAGCGTGAATTCGAATTTGAGCATGTCCCCGGGGAGTGGAGATCAACACTCGGAATCAAAGCCTCAAATGGACAAGATCCTGAGCCACCTTGGACAGAAGACGTACCCTCAATATTCGGACGTTTTGAGACACCACCAAAGCCACGACTCCTACGCTATTCCAGGATCCGGAAGAGATCTGTCAGTCCATGGGTCCTTGTTGGAATATGACCAGGGGGCGAGCCAAAAAATCGAAGGACAAACTGGACTAGTTCAAGAAAAACCAAAGCTTTTCAAGCCATACAAAAGCGAAGCCTAAATTTGTCTTCAGATATTTTAAAATTGCTTTTTACGACGTACTTACTCCACTTCTGTCATAATTTTTAAGAATTATTTTTCAATTAATTAAAAAAGGCTGGTCTTTCCTTGGTTGACTGATAGTCTTATGATACATTTTTAAATTCATTAATTTTAAGTATTTTTTTCTGGCAATTAAAATATTTTTTACCTTTTTTTATATAATCGATTATTATTGTGATAAAATCTGCATGTTATTTTTTTAATGGGTTCAAACTTCTTCATTATTTTAAGGTTTCTTACAATTGTGCTGGCAGTTAGCTACTTCTTAAATCATCAATAATTGTAGTACCTAGGTGTTTTTATTTTAGTTATTATTTGTGAATATTAAAATTTTAATGAATAAATTGAGTTGATCTCTTTTTCATATTTTTGTTGACTAGTATTTAAGCTTTAGAAAACAATTGAATTTAAAATAATAATATTAAAAAAGAAAACGTGTACAATTAATTTTATTTATAATGATAGTTTTTGGATAGCCAGGAAAGTTTGAATGCGTATTAGAACAATATAATACAAACCACATACTTCCATAAATTCAGTGTCAATAATAATAGTCTAGTTCTCGAAAGAACTACTTCATACCACGCAGGCGTTGATAAAGATAATATATTAAAATAATGTGATTGACACGAGTACTTAGTAAGCTAGGACATAGCTTGAAATATAAATATTAATCTTGTATTATATAAATGGAAAGATCTTTGTTAGATACAAATAAATATTTATAAGGAATTTGTTCATTAATTTGTTTTACAATATTTTGTGAAGAGTGACTTGTAAATGTTCTTAAATTTCGAGTAAATTCAGCTTTGTGTACCTTTTATTTATTGAACAATATTTATCGATGTTTTTTTTGTACATAGTAGGTAATATACCTAATGATATTATGGAAATAAAAATGTTAGAAAAATTCACAAATTTTTTTATTAAACCTTTTTTTACTGCTGAAGGAAAAATTGGAAGTTCCGGCTACCTACTTTTCTGGATAAAACCTCTAACCTAACCTAACCTACTTAATTAATGGCTTACCTCTAAGACTTAAGTTAAGGCTAGTGACTGACAACTAAGAATTAAAACTAATGACATAAATATTATGTAAGTGAAATCAAAGTGAGTCTATATTACTGTATGACTTATAACTATGGCTTAAAATTAGAAACCTACAACTCATATATTATTTACATTTAAAAATACATGATGTGATAATAGAGAAGTTGAGTGAAAAATATTATGACTTTAAAAAAATATGTGCATGTAGATCGAAAAACACAGATTCTGAATATATATGTATATTTCCATATTATTATTCCCAGAATTAATAAACCCTTCTTGAAAATTAGTTAAAACGCCATAAAATAGAAACGCTTCATATTAGTCGAACGTCAAATGTACCGTTTTCGTACGATGCGATGCCGCGAAGTAAATGGCGGTGAACCATTTTTTACGTAAAATTTCATTTCTTGGAATGATTGTAAATTGCAGTAATGCTTGTATTTTTACACATTAGTACGATGCAATAGCAAGACGTATTATCTCCTGACATTTTATAAGGTTTTGTTAAATTAAAAGCGGTAAAATTGAAGAAAAAACACAAAATAACAAATATGCAACTGACAGCTGGATAACGACAATGTGCGATGTCAAATATAAGTACCGTGTGGTGCCCCTTCTGAAGGTACAAAACGCGTCACGCACCCACCCCGCTCCTTACCTCTGAGATATTGCCGTTTTGGCGGCGTGTACAAAATTCAAACTTTGAGAATTAATTTAACTATAAAAACTAACTTAAAAAAAAAAAAAAAAAAATACCTATATTTAAGTTTGAAGGTGGATATTGATAAAAAAATATAAAAAAAATGGACTCAACTTCCTTATTGTCAGTAATAACCGATAACTTATAACAAATAACAATTGGACGAGTTTAAGTGTGATACAAAATGACAATAATTATAAAGAAATAGAACATATACAACAAAAAATTGCATTCAGGTAGCATTTGAATGTTCGGGTGTTGGATTTTACATCTAAAATAAACCGAAATCACCTTCCTGAAAAAAAAAACTAAAAATTCACAATATATAAATTCCAACCCGCAATCCAGGCGGGTGGCGATAAAAAAAACTTCTATGATATTGGATCAAACTCTTATATCTTCGTGACATCACAGTGCTAAGATCTCTAGATTTTGCCAGCCTCCGATAAAAGAGGCTCCCAGAAGAAGATGAATGTATCTATGATCAAATCTCTTACTTAAGGCTGATTCACACCAACGTCCGGATCCGCTCAGTGCCGATATTGTTCCGCAAGAGAGCTTATTGATATGGTATGAATATCAATCAAGGAGTATGTGCCAAGACAAAGTTGTATGGCAGTATATCCTTCTGCCCACCCTTGTGATATTTAACTACTTATTTAGTTAAATAATTATTTTGAAGTGTAAAAATACTTACAACGCAGATTTTTTTTTAAACCATTTTTTTTATCACTAAATAATATTTTTAATAATTAATAAAAAATATTATTTAGTGATAAAAAAATGGTTTTTGATAAAAAAAAAATCTGCGATGTTAGTATTTTTACAATTCAAACTAATTATTTAACTAACTAAGTAGTTAAATATCACAAGGGTGGGCAGAAAGATATACTGCCACACAACTTTGTCTTGGCACCTACTCCTTGATTGATATTCACACCATATCAATAAGCTCTCATGCGGAACAATATCGGCACTGAGCGGATCCGGACGTTGGTGTTAATCAGCCTTTAGACTTGATGTACAGATGGACAGGTCCATACAAATGCTTCGCACAGTCTAAATCCCAGAAGCGGGGCAACAATTATCATTGATAAAATTTAATTGTTTTTTGTTTTTGTTTAAGAATGTACCTACGAATAGAACACTTATAAAAATAAGTGTACTGAAATCAAAATTATGACATGAAAAATACATTAATAGGTACTAGTTACCCGTAAAAATTCATGGGGTGTAACTTTACTTGTAATTTAATCTGACACAGTAGTCAATAACGAAATCTCTGACAGATAAATGTCATTCAATTGTCTACGAAAATTGTATTATACGTAAGTACCTTCTTAATCGCTTGTCTAGATTTGGAAAGATTATTTTTCAATTTGATTATTTTCATTCACAGCAGAGAGGATGGACCGCCATACAACTCTGTCTTGGCACACACTCCTTGCTTCATTCACATTCATGCATCGTCTCACTCTGACCAGCATGCAGTTTCCCCTGTTGAAGTTTATCTTGGTTCACACTTCCTCCATAATTAAAATTCTTAAATCGTCTCATACATGATGGCTTAAAATGAATAAACTTAAACTAAATACAAAAAAGACTAAATGTTTGATAATTGGATTTAAGAAAACATGCAGTAAAAGCAACATTAAAATTGATGGTGACATTATTGAAAATGTAAGTGATATGAAATACTTAGGAGTTATATTGGATGCAAAACTAACCTTTAGCAAACATGCTGAGTACACACAGAAGAAAATTGGGAAGAAGATTTCTTTTTTGGGAAGAATTCGGCAAAAAAATTCCAGAAAAAAAGCAATTACCATATACAACTCCATTATTGCTCCACATTTTTATTACTGTTCAACGACTCTTTTCTTGTGTAACGACAAAGAACAAAACAGGTTTCAAATTCTCCAAAATAGAGCAATGAGAATTATACTTGGGCGAAATAGATACTCAAAAGTAGCAAAAATGTCAGAGGAACTAAATTGGCTGACAGTTAAACAGATGCTGACATTGAAAAAAAATGAAGAACAACTTGTTACCAGAGTATTTTTCTGACAAAATTATCTACAATGTTGATATTCACAAGTATAATACAAGGGCATGCAAAGAAATTAGACAACCAGAAAAGAATAAAGCCAACACCCAAAACAGCTTACTATATAAAGGAATTAAATCGTATAATGCGCTGCCGGAAACCATCAAAATTATGCCTATCAATAAATTTAAAAAAGCCTGAAAAAATTATTTAAAATGCATGTAAACCAAAATAATAAGTAGTGTTTTTGTTAAAATATTATTAGTCAAAAGAAAAATGAAATAATTAGATACTTGCAAACTTAAATGTACAAAGTAACTAATATTTAAAAAAAAAAAAAAATACATACTCTTCTGTTATTCTGACTCTTGACATGGCCCTACTCAAGTATTTGATTCATTTGATCGTGCCATGTCTTTCTCGGGCGTCCCCGACTTCTTCTTCCATTAAATTTCGCGTCACATATTATTTTCACACTCCTTTTGATTTTGAAAAGGTCACACTCGAATGTAAGTACTCATAAAGGAAATTATATTTTCAAAATTTTGCCATGTAGTTGAAAAAAATGCTTAATGTTCCGACGTCTCTATCCACCGAAACTCTAGCGGCGGCTGAGCCAAAAACGGACAAAGACAAAAAAGCGGTATGAAAAAATGAACGTTCGCCCCAAAGCGTATGGGAAGGGCATAGGGTCAAGTTTTCTGTAGCAGGCTTAGTAGGGTGTTCTGCGCGAGGTAATCAATTTAATTATTTCTGATGAACATATTACTATAATATCAAATAATTAAACAAAAATATTCAAACGTCAACTGAGAAGGTGATAAAAGAATAATGAGAAATTTTATGAGTTTACGGGAAACATCTAATATTGGACTACTCGATAAATTTAACTGATTATTAAGATACGACTATTAATTTTAAAGGCTTTCTTTATTTCTAGTGCTTCCATATTATTTAATCTGTTGCCATGACCATTTTTATGGAGAATGTGAGCACCGGTGCTTTATTGAAGGTATGATGTTTATCAATAAGATGATTGGCGAATTCATAAAAACGGTGGTTATTTAAACATCTAAGATGTTCTTTGATTCAGACATTGACATAACGAGTTGTTTTACCAATATAAAATGCAGAAAATTCACTACGATCCAATTTATAAATTCTTTGTTTTAACATTATTTTTCGTCGAGTATTTCATCATAATGTAATTCCAGCTGACAACAGTAACCCATATTCACAACACTAATTATATTTGCTTAGTAATAACCAACTAATTCTGGACTTCCCAAAATTAGAGAAATTTCAAACAAATCAGTCGGATCCTGGAAGTAATAATATAACATAAGGCTGGCTATCATTTAAGTTTACCTGGAAAGCAATGTATTAGGCATAATAGTCTTTACTCCCTTTATTATTTTTAATTGGACACTTTGTTGTGGCATTGTTAATGTGGCTTAATGCTCTGTTTACTGTACTGCCAAACCTTGTTAGAGGTAAAACCGGGAAATGTCTTATTAAAACCTAATTACAGGTAATGAAGGTGATAAGAGTACCTGGCGATGGTAATAAAGTAGCAAATAAGGTTTTGTATTACGGCCCTCCCCGACCTTGCTAATAAAAACATAACTTTGTATGCATTTTACCTGGATATTTCTAACTACGATGACAGTTTGAAATTCGAAGGAATCGTAACCACGTGTTTTAAAACTCAACAAAGTCGATGTTATTTCAAAGAGATAGTTTTATATTTCGATTTTATGGATTTTTTCGTAAACCTCTACAGCTAGTGATAGGATTATTCAAATACGCCTTAAACCTACGATCTATCTTACTAGTATTTAATTTCTTTAAATATATTTTTTTGAAAAATATAAATTAACTTTATATACGACCACGAATATTATATTATTTTTTATGATCCACCGGTTTCACTTAGCCTAAGCATCATCAGGGAACAAAATTAAATTTAAATTAATTAACTAGTTTAATTCTGTACCCTGGTGATACCTAGGCTAAGCGAAACCGGTCGGTCTTAAAAATTAAAATAATATTCATAGTCTCATACAAAATTATTTTTTCTATTCCTCCAAATATGTCAAACCACAAAGTGAAAGCTTTCTGCGAAAATATAAAAAAAAAATTACTTGGCTGAATTTAAATCAACTACATAGTGTGTTTTTAAAGAAAAGATCTTAATTGTATAAAAAAAACATATTTCTATTTTTGCAATTTTTTTTTCACGTATCTAAGAACATCACTTTTTAAAATTTATTTTGTATGACTTCTTCCCTTTCCTATCGGAGTCCCAACTATCTCCAACCGTCTGGAGCAAGCGTGACCATGGCATCCCCGATTGAAGTATGTTGTGAGGTTGAAGGTAGCGGGGAGGGGAAGGAGATGAAGAAGAGGAAGGTTGGGAAGGCGCCTGGCTATTATGTGAATTTATTGTCTTATAACCTTAAAACATATTTTAATTCAATAAAATTCATTTGCGCACGCCGGGCTTGAACCCGCTACCTTTGGATTTACCGCTCGACGATGCAGGCCGTCATAATCCGTTGGCTATCATCAGAGCCATTTCTAAAATGCAGACTACTGAAATGAGCCAGCGGGACTATGGCGTTTCCATTAGGGCATGTTGTGGAGCTTAAAGTGACAGGAAGGGGTAAAGGAGATAGGAAAGAGGTGGATTGGGATTGGAGTACCGAAAGGCTTATAGAACCTAAACGCAATCCAAATACTAAGTTTGGAGATCGCGCTTTCGGAGTTTCGGGGCCGAAGGCTTGGAATAAACTTCCTCCGGAACTAAGATGTATAACGAGCCCAACAGAATTTCGGTCCAAACTGAAAACTTAAATTTATTAAATGAATCTCAACATAATCTGTCTCTCGACGAATCACCTTTAGATATGCAAATTTTAACCAAATCCTGTACTGTATGACAAATTCAGAAAGTCCATTCTTTTAATTTCGCTCCCATGCCCTAAATCGGAAAAAAAAAATTATAATAATAATCATTATTTTAAGTTAATAATTGTGTCTATCTGATGGGACCTACCAGGTAAGTATGTTCCTGTATATTTTCTTATTTAAAGTAGGAATTAATATGTAACGATAGAGTGTAAGATCTGTACAGCGCCCTTGAGGTGATTTTTCACAAAAACGGCGCTATACAAATCGTACAAATATTATTATTATTATTATTATTACCTGGATATTCAGACCTGGTCACTAAATATGTATATAGCTAATTAAAGCAACGTTTCGACTCTGAATGGTGGTCCATTACCAGAGCGATACTTAAAGGCATAATCAGACGGTTCACTCGAGAGAACGTTCACTCGAGTAAACGTTCATTTTTGTTTCACTTGTGTTCACACGGCACATACAGAATGACATAGAAATGAACGTTCACTCGTTCTTTTCCTACGATGTCGTCGAACGAAGTCGTGCGCCTTGAAATTCATTTGATGTTTGATCATTTAATTGGAGAATTGATAAAAACTAAACAAAGAAAATGTCGACGGTGGTGGGTGCGACCATGTATTTTAAGTTTAAATCTTGAATCAGCGATTTTATAGAATTTTTACGTAGCCATCTGTCTTTATATACATGGCCTGTTCAAAAGAAAAGGTGAATTTTGAATTTTCGTGGACTGTGTACATTCGATTATCGTTTTTTTTTTGTTATGTTGGTACACATATGTTTATCATATGTTAGCATTATCAGCCATTTTGTATTAGTGGTTTGTTTTTGACAACTGGAAAGGTTAGTCACGTTTTTGTGTGTTCTTAGATTTTTTACTTTTGAAAATATGTATCGAGGAATAGGACATGTATTAAATTTTGCGTTAAAAATGGAATAAAGTGCTCCAACGCACTTAAAATGTTGACTATGGCATTCGGCGAGTCTACTTTGTCTCAAAAAAGTGTTTATAAGTGGTACAAGCGCTTTACAGAAGGCCGAGAAGATGTTAATGACGACGAGCGTCCTGGTGTTGTGGAAAAACAAATCATGGATTTTATTCTTTGATCCACTAATCCAAAATGGCTGATAATGCTAACATATGATAAACATATGTGTACCAACATAACAAAAAAAACGATTATCGAATGTACACAGCCCGCGAAAATTCAAAATTCACCATTTCTTTTAAACAGGCCATGTACATCTAGTTTATGATGCCAGAGACATAGGTAATTCTTGAAATTCTCTAAAGAGAGCAGCGTGCTTTGATCTTTCTATTTGAGAACCAATTTGTCGCGTGCGACGCGACGTCCTTCCGCTATAGGAAGCGAAACTGAACGACCAAACCCGAGTGAATGTTCATTCCATGTTTAGACGTTTTTTTTTCGTTCATTCCGAGTGCGAGTGAATAGTGCTGAATGCCAAAACCCAACATTGTTTGATTGGTTCACTAATGAATTCATTCTGCACTTTTGTTTCTTTTTGTGTTTAGACGTTTCACTTCAAGTGAAAGAGGCGAAACGAAAGACAAAAATTAACTAAAAATGAACCGTATGATTTTGTCTTTAGGGTATCGTCTCGATTTCCTTGAACAGATATTTAATTTCATTGGCCTACCTTTCAAAGTTTACTTTCAAATCGGTATTCCTACATCACACTGCTAGGGCTTAGCTGTATATGGCTTGAGCATATCGTCAATAGGAATTGAACTCGCAACAGCAACTTAAAGTGTCCACTCTCGAGTCTGTAGTCTAACATATCAGTAACTGGACAGTGATAAACATCTCATCTCTATGGTGATAAAAGCTAAAAGCAACTTATACCATTTACCATCCCTTGTTGCGTTATTATCCGCTCCACGCTTCGCCCCCTAAATATCATGACTTCAAAAATAATCTCGCGTAATGTCAATTTTATACTAGCCGGGAAGTATTACCACCAGCAGAGAGATCAGTGGCGTGCACAGCTTTGGGGTAAATTATAAACAACTCGATTTTTAATCAGGTTCAGAGTTGCGAGGAAAACGATAAAGAAGCGATAGAGTACATTACAGTGGGTAAATATTTTAGTTTTATAGTAAATATACTACTTTAGCTACCCAGTTTCGGTCGAGTTTCTACACATTTTTTTCTTAAATACTAATTGAAAAATATTGAGAACAAGTAGGATATTGTCTTTTATTATTTTAAATAATTCAATTGAATTGAATTTAATATTATTATCATTTTGTTCTGCTAGTTTTATCTTTTTTTTAGCAACAGCTGTTTCAGCGTTTAAGGCCACTATCAAACTATTAATTGAATCATATTTCAAAGCTCCATAGCAATGTTTTTTATGTAACAGCGCACTGCTCTACAAAATTGGTAGGAAGATTTGTTCATCTCTAAAACACTAAATTCCTCCAGGCGTTTAAAAAAAGTAATAATTTTAAAGATAGCAGCACTCTATTTAGTTATTACTACACGTGAGAGGTTGTTTTGTTGTAAGACACTGTCAAACTGTAATAAAGCACCTGATTGACAGATGATATATTTATATTATTCTAGATACATATGGTACATAGCCTGTTCAAAATAAAAGGTGAATTTTGAATTTTCGCGGGCTGTGTACATTCGATTATCGTTTTTTTTTGTTATGTTGGTACACATTTGTTTATCATATGTTAGTATTATCAGCCGTTTTGAATTAGTGGTTTGTTTTTGACAACTGGAAAGGTTAGTCACGTTTTTGTGCGTTCTTCATTTTTTTTACTTTTGAAAAAAATGGATCCGCGAAATAAATGAATATAACTCAACGGTTTATTAGGTTACATGCTATATTTTTGTTTATAACAATACTGTGAAAAGTGGTTATACGAATAAACAAAAACGTTATATAGACATGTGTTATGAATGGATGTATAAATACCCTAGTCCTAGTCACGCACAGGTCAAGGCCGAGTTCGGCAAACCTCATAAAAACTGATAACAGCAGCGCTTTCTCTCGTATATTATTGCACTGAGGGTTGTATTATGTGTGTTACATTAAAAAAAACAATAAAATAATTATGAAGCATTGGAACTCAACGCCGCCATTTTTAGACTTGTTACTTGTTACTGTTACTTGTGTTTATTTTATCAATTTATAAAAATAATAACAACACTGAATGTATGTAGTGCAATTTTGTGACCTAACCTAACCTAATCTAATATAACAACGACAAAATAATATGTGTGCAAATTAAAATCATGATCGCCATCATAAATCATGAAAAATCTTCAAATATGGGTATGACATTGCATCTGCACATCAACACATTAAAACATATTACTAGAAGCCAAGTGTCAAAAATTTAGATGAATAAATACGAGCGAATTTTTCAAAGCAAAGAAAAAAATAATAATAATAACAGTAAACTTATATAGCGTAGTTTTGTGATATTTCACTCAAGTGCGCTTCATACTAAATTAACCAAGCTAATAACACTAGCCGACAAGGAGAAAATAATATGTATACAAATTAAAACTATCTATAATCATGATCGTTATCATAAATCATGAGAGAAAAGGTTTAGATATGGGCATAACAGTGCATGTATACATCAACAGATTGAAAAATACAATTAACTAGAAGCTAAGGGTCTAAAAATTCAGATGAAACGTGTGAATTCATATTTATAAATTAATTCATATTAACAAATAATATTGAAGACATTCAACGTGTTGTTACATAAAAAACTTCAATATTAAAGTATTATAAGTTAACGATTCTTAAAAATATTATATTAGAAATTGAATGCCCGCACGTCACTGCCTTTCAGTTCAGTTCCTACCCAATATTATCTACAACTATTAGCCCCCTCTAACAATATTACAATATAATAACAGGACTTGATATACGACCGACCCTCTGATATGAAATATAATTTGTTTTGACAAATTCTGATCCACTTTGCACAACAGAGGGTCGAAAACGCATCCCCTATTTCATAACAGTAATCAAAATCAGTTTATTTCCTTTTGTTGGAATTGTTAATTCCGCTTTTATGCTGTTATGATTTGTTGTAGGTGTTATTTTACAAACACTTGTCGCGATTGTTTGGGAACAGCAAAGGGGTGACATCTGGAGGTATTTAAATCAATCAGTTGGCTCTTTGGATTGAATCAATAATTTATTTAAAAAATGAAAAAATAATATTATTTAATTTTTTATGACCGACTGGTTTCGCTTAGCTCAAATATCATCAGGGTACAAAATTAACTACTGTTTGGTTTAATTTTGTACCCTGATGATGCTTTGGCTAAGCTTAACCGGTCGGTCATAAAAAATAAAATAATATTCGTGGTCTCATACAAAATTATTTTTAATTTTTTAAATATGTCAAACCACAAAGTGATTGCTTTCTACAAAAATACACAATAATTTATTGATCATAGCCAAGATTTTCTGAAAAAAGTTATGATAAAGCAGTAATCTTGTAATCATATATTTATCTAGAGTGATAGCCTACATTGGCCCGATTTTATGCGGGTGTATATAATTCCGCTCCGGGCGAGGCGTTGCTGAGGCGTCGTATTTATCAAGCCTTCTACTTACAATCATACTTTACTCAAGAGCTTACGGACGTGCACAGTAATGGACGAATTAAATTCATGTGATAAAGCTTTTAGCGCTATGTTCTAGGTGGTGTTCATTGTTAAATGCATCTCTTCGAATATAGGTAGGTACCTACCCTCAAATCAATTGCTTATATGAATTACGAGTATTAGGTAAAATACAAATACACGAAGCAGTAAATATTGAACTGTACCTGTTTTGTCTCTTTCTAGATTTACTCTCAGAGCAATAATATACAAGAGAGAGCGCTACTGTAGTCAATTTTGTTGAGTTTTACTGGACTCGGCTAGATCTGGGCGTGACTAGAACTAGAGCTAGGGTATTGATACATCCATTCATAGCACATGTCGACATAATGTTTTTGTTTATTCGTATAACCACTTTTTCACAGTATTTTTATCAAAAAAAATATAGCATATAACCTGAAAAACCGTTTAGTTGTGTCGAGTTTAGTCGCATTTGAAAGCATGCGGGCGGAGTCCCCGGAGACGCGGGAGACCAAGATCATCCTTACACTGAATAAAACGGTGTGTTGTTTTTGTTGTCTCTTTCTCTCTCATGGTGTACGACGTAAAAACCCGGAGAAAGTGATTTATCCCAAATCTGTATAGGTTTGGTAAAAATAATTAGCTCTCTCTCCATATATTGTTACTCCAAGGATTTACTTTGAAATGCACTGAGGCGCTCACTAGTGGCCTGTTTTGTCACTACCTCCAAAGGATTTCAGGTCAGTGAAAAAAACATGGATAAATCTGGATTTTTGGCTTAAGAATGGGAAACGAAACATGGCTTAACATTCCCAATAACTTCTTTTTTTTTTTTTTTCTTAGTTTTTTACCGCACAAGAGTCCCAACTGCTCCCAACCGTCTAGAGCCAGTGAGCTGCCCTATGTGAGCTGTCTATGGCATGCCCGATTAGGGTATCTTGTGAGGTTGAAGGTAGTGGGAAGGAAAAGGAGATGGGAAGAAGAATACTGGGAAGTATTTGGCTATTCAGATCTGGTCACCAAACACGTCTACAGCCATTTCAAGCAACGTTTCGATTCTGAATGGCGGTCTTTCACCATGACGATACTTAGAGTATCTACCACTCTGGAACGTGCCGCAAATATACTTTACATTATTTTACATGAATAAAATGTGTTATGACACACATTAATTAAATCAAAGTTATTGGCGCACTCCGGGTTTGAACCCGCGACCTTTGGATTCGTAGTCGAGCGTCGACACTTGACCATGGATGCCGTCATACTACTAGCATTAGGACATGTCTGAACTGAAACCAAATCCAAAATATGTATTAAAAAATATATCTTTTTGGGTTATCATTTTCATCAAAGTGCCAATTCACAATGTGCAAAAACAATTTCATCACAAAATACCAACTTGACAAGCGTAATCCTCCCATTTACAGCGGGCTCAAACCTCCCCTAAAAAGCGAAAATATCAACTGGAATAAGCACAAATCTGGTCCCAATTGCCCGGACCCTGTTCCAATTAACACCCCTTCCCCGGGGAACGGGCCCGTGACTCAGGTGCCTAAACTGCGCACCTAATCCACTACCCTCTGCCCCTGCTTTCACCCCTTCGGCATATTTTAATATTTATTTATTTAACAGCGTGAAGTAATGGCGCGATTTATCGGATTATTTTTGATCATTTGGAATTCGGAGGGCTTGTCAGTTTGCTGTCCCCGTAGAGATAACATTTTGATTTTATTGTGAAAAAGCCGAACTAGATGTTTTGCCTGTTACCTATACGACAATGCTTAGTAGGTACCTAGTACCTACCTTAGTGGTGGAAAATTATTGAAAAATCAAATATGTTTTATTTATTTGTACTAACGGACTATTATGTCCAATTACAAAAAAAAACATAACTCGAAACAGGAAAAAAAGAGCAACAGAGAAAGAACAGAGCATTTATCATATTTTAATGAAGCAAATACAAAAATAAGGCAATATATACATTAAAAAGAACGTTTAAGTAAAAGTTTTGGTAGAGTCGTTAAGAATGACAAAAATCATTCAGAATGGTACTAAAAATTTGACCATGGCTTGAGTTAACGAGTTTTAACATTCTAGGTAGTAGAGCATGATACCCGTAATTAGTAGAGTGATGATTGGGGAATAGAAATTCATTGTTTCTAAGTCTACGGTAAGGAATGTTGAACTGGATGAGTTGCAACAAAGAAGGTGTGTCAATAATAAAAATATTTGTTTTAGGTTTGTTGTGTCTATTTCAGCCAGAATTGACTAGTGCACAGTACCTACCCATACAGATGCATTGCTTGCAATAAACTTTGCTATTTGACTTCAGAAAAATTAAATATTCCAGTAAAATTGGAAAATAACCATCTTTTCAAAATAATAAAAAGAACACATTCTTTTTTTTTTACATTTGACCAACACAAACACTTGTTATCAATTTTTCGCTGACGTGAAGTGACATTTCGTAAGGACACCACTGTCGAAGTACAGTCGAACTTTGTTATAAGGAGCGCGAAGGGACCAACCAAATTTGCTCCTTATAGCCATTACTCGTTATAAACGTAGGTAGGTAAAAAAAGTACCTACCTACTAATATCGATATTTACGCCAGGGTATGAAAGCTTGCATATTATTAAATTTATTGTTTTTGAGAAATAGGGAAAACCAGATACAAATTAGACATAGACTACAAACGAATTTGTAAAAATTGAACAGAATTGCAGAGAATAATTTTCGTATGACTTTGATTTTAAACGACACTTTTACATAGTGTCTGATAGTACTGGATGGAAATGTTTTTTTAGAGCGACAATTATCAGGGATTATAAACCCTCTTTAAGGCTGATTCACACCAACGTCCGGTTCCGCTCAGTGCCGATATTGTTCCGCGAGAGAGCTTATTGATATGGTATGAATATCAATCAAGGAGTATGTGCCAAGACAAATTTGTATGGCAGTATATCCTTCTGCCCACCCTTGTGATATTTAACTACTTATTTAGTTAAATAATTATTTTGAAGTGTAAAAATACTTACAACGCAGATTCTTTTTTTTAAACCATTTTTTATCACTAAATAATATTTTTAATAATTAATAATAATATTATTTAGTGATGACAAAATGGTTTTTTGATAGAAAACAATCTGCGATGTTAGTATTTTTACAATTCAAAATAATTATTTAACTAACTAAGTAGTTAAATATCACAAGGGTGGGCAGAAGGATATACTGCCATACAACTTTGTCTTGGCACATACCCCTTGATCGATATTCATACCATATCAATAAACTCTCTTGCGGAACAATATCGGCACTGAGCGGAACCGGACGTTGGTGTGAATCAGCCTTTAAGGTGATTTACGGAAAGTCCACCGCCGTGGACGGGCGGCTTTCTTTGTCTTGTTTGTGACATTATTCGACTGTTTCAAGTATTGGGATATTTTTCTCACACCCGGGCGCATTGAGTTGACAATATTATTTTGACGTTATATCAGTGAAGCGACCTCGTTATAACTTCACTTGTATGAAAATAAGCCCGAACTAAAATATTATTAAGTAACTGCTCACAATAGCTGTGACCTCGCTATTACCATGATCGTTAAAACCACGTTCAACTGTTTACACATATGCACCTATACACACAATCCTAAGCAAGTGTTGTTCGTATCGACTCTAATAACGCAACCCATAGCTAGCTTCGCCCGAGAACCATTTTCGAAAAGTGTTTTGAAATTTTTTAAAATTGTTTCACAAAATAGCCTATGCCATGAAAACAAATGTAAATACCACGACATGTTGATTTATTGCATTATATTATCCAACCTTCCTTGCGACAGCTGTAAGAATCATTAAACTAATAAATCAACATCACAACACCCATACCTGTCAGCGCCCATGTATTTAACTTAAGGAAAATCAATGTTTAAAATATATATGTTTGCGCTGTACGGGGATCGAATACGCAACACACTCCCTCCTAGTCAAATGCGTGGACAACTACGCTACAGAAGTCAAGATGATAAGTGGGTGCTTAAAGAGTAACAATAATATTGTTGGCTCATCACAAGGGTTTGAATAAACTAACCCGAACTAATCATCGCTTCAAGAAATCACAGGCGTAAAATTTCCGGCAGATAAAAACTATGCAAATTTTTGTCCACTCTCCAAGTTTCATACAGATGTTTAGTTATATATTATAGTAAACATTACAATATGCCCATCTGTCGTTTATGTTGTTTTGTTTCTTTTTCTTTTGTTATCATTTCTTCCTTTTTTATAAATATGTAGAGATGGTCGATATTCCTGTCCCGGTTAAAAGGAACCGGTTCCAAGCCGGTCACTGGAATCGTCGATATTATTTCTGTGATGAACCGGTTCCAAGCCGGTCACTGGAACCGTCGATATTATTTCTGTGAGGAAACGGTTTTTTTTTTTGAAAATAAAAATCGATATCATTTGTCCGAGGAACCGTTTTTTTGTTTGTTGATTTGCTAGTACTTTTTTGGGGAGGAATTTTTATCGATTCGCTAGTACTTTTCGATTTGAATAAAAAAAATCTCCTTCTTGGAACTTTTCTGGCACCAGGAACCTGTTCCAAAAAGAACTGGACAAACAACCAGTTCTTTGCCGGTCACCGGTAACTGGAACCGCAGGTACAACCAATTCTGATATCGACCATCTCTAATGTACAGGCCAGATCTGAGTCAAATGGCGCCTGGCACATATAAAATGTTTGTTCGAACAAAAGAGTGGTACCAACTCGTATCAAGTATAAGACGAGAGGCGTGTGTTTTTATTTCGCACCGTCGGGTCGGGAATTTACGGGTTCAATTGCCATCCATACATGGTGTGTTTTTTAAATTTTATGTCATATACATATCTATATAATGCACTATGATTAGGTATTATCAGCGCCTTGGCGATACTCCGCTTGGAGCAGACTGCTCCAATTGCGCCTGCACAGGACCGGCCCTGATGATTTACATACATATATTTGGGGAATATTTTCGTTTTGTTCATTTTCTATACCTACTTCTATTGCATTGTCTATCTACAGTTAATTATGTTTATAATTTTTTTTACAAACAAAATCTTTTTTTTTTTTTAATTTTTTGTTATATAATCGTGACATTGAGATTTAAAAAAAACGAAAAATCGAATTGACTAAAGCACTGTTCTGTAATAAATATTCTGGCTCCTTAGCAATTTTCCACTATTATATTATAATATTAATAAACCAACTGAAATCTGCTGAGTATTATAAAAATAGGGTTGTTTTAAATCATACTATAATTTCCGAACAACATGTTCTTATATTTCCCCGTAATTTTACATTTTTGTAAGAATCCAGTAATTTGTAAAGTTGACACGACACCCGCCCATCGACCAAATACATAGATGCTTCTGTCTCCTAGCGTATTATAGTTGCATTATAATTAGACATTATCACTGCCTATTATTCAAATAACTTTCTTTGAGAACATAAGATTCACCTGGGCCCTCGGGGAAGACTTAGGTTTACAAGATGGCTAGACTGATAAAGTGTCCTTTGACCGTACACGCCGCGTTGACAAAAGATGCTAATAACATGACTGAGCAGTTGTATATTTATTAATGTAAACTGAGGAAAATTAAGTGTATATTATCCGTAGGTATTTTCAAAGGGTTTCGACTAAATTCCTACGAGTGACGTAACAACTTAAGTAAAGGCCTAGGGCTGGAACACAAAAGGCTATGCGTCGCCGTTTGTATAGACATCTAGACTCTTATAGCCATGATGGTTATCTATCATCTAACAAGAGTTTTATGAGATTTTATCCAATTTTCGGTACTATACTGTAAATGTATGGAAATTCGAATGACTCTTTACGAAATATCTATGCATCTTTCACCAGAAGGGTAATAATAGCTTGACCTAGGGGCCAAGCACTGCCATTTCGACAACTAAGCAGAATTGATACGACAAACTAAGCTGTCGACGTTAGTTTATCAATATCACTTGCACGCCCGAAGTTGCAATATACCGAGAATTTTTTTGGTCTAATTATTTGTTGGCAAAATAATCGCCCAACGATAGCAACACAAACTAATTTTATCTATGGCTTAGCGCATAGATTTTTAACCTTATTTTGCCCACCGCCCACTTTGAAATGAAAAAAACCCATAATATTTTTAAGATGGCAATCGAGTTACCGGCGGGAAACGGACTCTCGTTTAATACTTGGCAGCACCTATCTTTCTAAGTGATCAAAAAAGACAAAATTATTCATAAACAAGCAGTGCAAATGAGAGAGAAAATTGGGCTATGTTAGTTAAATGACAGAATGAGACAGCGTTATACGAATTTATAATGCTGTTGCATTTTTTCAGCATTACCATGCGGAAAAAATGCAACAGTCATTTTAAAGTTTTTTTTTTTCAATGCGAGTGCACACGAATTTGAAACGTATAAAGAAGTGTAAATATATTTTTTGCATACTGTTAAAATACTTGTCAAATAAGAATATAAAAACAATTCAAAAGAAAAATCTAGCTACTTACAAATCATTTTCAAATTAAATCGTTTTGTAATTTATTTTTTTGAACAATAATACATATTTTTTAAACTCATCTTATGTTCCAAATCCAATTATTAAAATACGCAAGTCTGCAATCTGTTTAACTCTTGAGAGCGTAGGCTCAAGAAAAAGAAAACGGCATCTAATTTCCGACCCCAAGGCTCGCATTTTGCCCGAAAAGTGGTATTTTTTTAACAAATGTTACTATTGGAAGATACTTTCATTTAATCGTCCTAAGTTTATCATTTTAAACATAATTCCAAAATTTATTTAATTCTGACCCATAGAGCCTAAGAAAACAACATCTAAATTCCGACCCCTAATCTCGCATTTTGCCCGTAAAGTGGTATTTTTTTACAAATGTTGCTTTTGGAGGATATTCTCATTAAATAGTCTTTAAATCATCATTTTAAAAATAGTTCCAAGGGTTCACTTTATTCTGACCCATAGAGCCTGAGAAAACAGCCTCTTAATTCCGACCCCAAGTCTCACATTTTGCCCGCAAAGTGGTATTTTTTTTACAAATGTTACGAAAAAACTGCCATTAACAAAATTTTTGAAAATACGATCAATTTGATAGACCGAATGCGAGATTTGGAGTAGGATTTAGAATGCCGTTTTCTCAAACTCTATGGTTTCGATTGAGATGAAACTTTGCAAGTCTGTTGAGAAAAATAAACTGCGTCGAATTTTATAGATAAACCTGCCATTAACAAGATTTGTGGAAATACCATCAATCTGATAGACCTAATGCGAGACTTGGGGTCGGATTAAGAATGCCGTTTTCTCAAGCTCTATGGTTTCGATTGAGATGAAACTTTGCGGTTTTTTTAATAACTATAAATTGCGTCGAATTTAATAGAAAAACCTGCCACAAACAAGAATTTTTTTAAATGCCATGAATTTTATAGACCAAATGCGAGACTTAGGGTCAGATTTAGAATGCCGTTAACTCAAGCTCTATGATTTCGATTGAGATGAAACTTTGCGGTTCGGCTGTGAAAAATAAACTGCGTTGAATTCAAAAGAAGAACCTGCCATAAACATGATTTGTGGAAATACCATCAATCTGATAGACTAAATGCGAGACTTGTGGTCCGATTTAGAATGCCGTTTTCTCAGGCTCTATGGTTTCGATTGAGATGAAACTTTGCGGTACGGTTGAGAAAAATAAACTGCTTCGGATTCAATGGAATAAACTGCCAATAACAACATTTTTGGAAACACGATCAATTTGATAGAGCAAATGCGATACTTGGGATCGGATTTAGAATGCCGTTTTCTGAACGTCTATGGTTTTGATTGAGATGAAACATTGCAGTTCGTTTGAAAAAAATGAACTGCTTCGGATTTAATGGAAAAAACTGCCAATAACAAAATTTCTGGGAACACGATCAATTTGATAGACCAAATGAGAGCCTTGTGGTCGGATTTAGAATGCCGTTTTCTCAAGCTCCATGGTTTTGATCGAGATGAAACTTTGCGGTTCTGTTGAAAAAAAAAAATGCGTCGCATTCAATAGAAAAACTGCCATAATCCAGATTTGTGTAAATACCATCAATCTGATAGACCAAATGCGAGACTTGTGGTCGGATTTAGAATGCCGATTTCTCAAGCTCTATGGTATTGATTGAGATGAAACTTGGCGGTTCTATTAAAAAAATAACCGCGTCAGATTTAATGGAAAAAAAAACTGCCATTAACAATTTTTTTGGAAATACGATCAATAAATTGCCTCAGATTCAATAGAAAAAAGACATAAAAAGATTTTTTGAAATTCCATGAATCTTATAGACCAAATGCGACACTTGGCGAAAAATCATTTAATTGTCTTAAGCTCATCATTCTTAACACAATCTCAAAAGTTCATTACATTCTGACCTATAGAGCTTACGAAAACAGCATCTAAATTCCGTCCCCTATCCTCGCATTTTGCTCACAAAGTGGTATTTTTTTTACAAATGTTACTTTTGGAGGATTCTTTCATTTAATCGTCTTAAGTTCATCATTCTTATTACAATTCCAAAGTTTTATTTCATTCTGACCCATAACGAAACATAATAAGAAATCGGTATATTAATTCCGATCCCGAGTCTCGCATTTTTCCCGCAAACTGGTATTTTTTTTTACAAATGTTCCTTTTGGAGGATATTCTCATTAAATCGTCTCTAAATCTTCATTTTTTAAATAGTTCCAAGGACTCACTTTATTCTGACCCATAGACCTTAAGAAAACGGCATCTAAATTCCGACTTTTTGTCTCGGATTCTACCCGCAAAGTGTTTTTTTTAATAAATGTTACTTTTGAAGGATTCTTTCATTCAATCGTCTTTAGTTTATCATTTTTAACATAATTCCAAAGGTTCACTTCATTCTGACATGGGTCTATGGAGAACCTAAGAAAACGGCATCTTTGTTCCGACCCCAAGTCTCGCATTTTGCCAGAAAAGTGGTCTTTTTTTTACCAACGTTACTTTCTGATTTTTTTTCGTTTAATTGTCTTAAGCTCTTCATTCTTAACACAATTCCAAAGGCTCACTTCTTTCGGTGCCATAGAGCTTTAGAAAACGGCATCTAATTTCCGACCCCAAGGCTCGCATTTTGCCCGAAAAGTGGTATTTTTTTAACAAATGTTACTATTGGAAGATACTTTCATTTAATCGTCCTAAGTTCATCATTTTTAACATAATTCCAAAGGTTTTCTTCATTCTGAGCCATAGAGCCTATGAAAATGGCATCTAAATTTCGACCCCAAGTCTCGAATTTTGCCCGCAAAGTGGTATTTTTTTTATCAATGTTACTTTTGGAAAATTCTTTCATTTAATCGTTTTAAGTTCATCATTTTTAACAGAATTCTAAAGGTTAACTTCATTCAAACCCGTAGAGCGTAAGAAAACGGAATTGAATTTCCGACATCATGACTCGTATTCTACCCGCAAAGTAAATTATTTTTATAAATGTTACTTTTGAAGGATTCTTTCATTAAATCGTCTTTAGTTTATCATTTTTAACATAATTCCAAAGGTTCACTTCTTTCTGTCCCATAGAGTCTAAGAAAACGGCATCTTTATTCCGACTCCAAGTCTCGCATTTTGCCCGTAAAGTAGTATTTTTTTTTCAAATGTACTTTTGAAGGATTTTTTTCATTTAATTGTCTTAAGCTCTTCATTCTTAACACAACCCTAAAGGTTTACTTCTTTCGGTGCCATAGAGGCTAAGAAAACGGCATCTAATTTCCGACCCCAAGTCTCGCATTTTTCCCGTAAAATGGTATTTTTTTTTTCAAATGTTACTTTTAAAGATTTTTTTTCTTAAATCGTCCTAAGTCTATCATTCTTAACACAATTTCCATGGTCAACTTTACTCGGTCCCATAAATTTTACGATTACGCCATCTAATTTCGACTCCAAGGCTCGCATTTTGTCCATAAAAATGATGAATTTTCACAAAATTTACTCATAGTGGTAAATATTCTACAGTTCCACATTCTCAGCACTAAGCAAGCCAAAAATACAGTGTTGTAGTCAAAGATCCCTTTAAAGTAATTTTAAAAAATCCACCATAAAACGAATACATAACTAGCTCTTATTAACACAAAAACAAAAATAAAAATAAAAGTAATTAAAAAACCATTCTGTTCATGGACAGCAACTCAACGGTGCGTAATAAAAACCTACTGCTCTTGTCTTATACTTGATAGTGTGTGTTAAATAGAGGCATTATCAAATTAAACAGAAACAAGCAGTGCAAATGATTGGCGCGAATTTGTCTTAATGAAATAATGAGACAGTGTAATATGAATGTATAGTGTTGTCGCATCCTTTCAGCAATTTCGACTTGAGACTTTCGACGTTTTTCTCAATTTGAATGCACACAAATTTGAAATGTATTTAAACTAATGTAAAGATTGTTTTCGCATTCCGATAGAAATTTCAAGTTAAGATCATCTTCCAAATCAATTTTTTCAAATCATTTTGGAATTTGTGACTCATTTTGTCATTTTTCAATAAATGTACAATTGTACACGAATTATTGTATTCATCTGGTAATTTAATATAAGAAAACATCAAAATTTAAACATGTAATTATCTGAATCATTTTGTTTACATTAAGGTATTTTCAGAGGGGAAACCTGCCAAAAACAAGTGGTTAACAGTAAAGACATTTGTGTAAAAGTTTTCCTTTGTTGTGCATACTACTCATGGGTCCACCTTGGAAAATAGCGAAGATACGAGTACGTATATATACCACAGTATCAAATAAATTATTTTATTAGACGAAAATTTTGGTGCTCAAATTTTTGCCTGCGCCAAGTGCTGTTTGGCTAAAGGCCGGGCCTGTTTGTAGCCAGTGGAACTATCGCATCGCCAATTGGGGTATGGTGTGAGGCTGAAAGTAGTGAGGAAGGAAGGGATATAGGGAAGAGGAACGTTTAAAAGTACCTGGCTTTTCAGATCTAGTCACTAAACCCGACTAAAGTCATTTCAATCAACGTTTTTATTCTGAATGATGGTCGTTGGAAATTTCTACACATCGCAAAATTTATTAGTTTGTTTTCAAAAGAACTCCTTCTCGGCGAACATCTCGTAATAACGATAGTAATGCGATGGAAACTGCACATTCCACCTCGAGTTATCATTAATCTAATAACTGTCTAAAACACGGTTATAAAGCAACTTACTGCCGCGTAGGTACCGAGTACCTATCCTCAGTAGTTTTACGCCACGTTCATAAACCCACATTTACTCCATCCCCAGCCCGCTCTAATACCTAATAGGTACGGGGTGGGTGTCGGGTGGGTGCCGGGTGGGTGCAGGCTGGGTACGGCGCCGGCATATACCCGGTGCGAGCCACTATACCTAATAATGGTGGTACGGTGGCCCGGGATGATATTAGTTTTACTATCGCCGAAGGAAAATACCTATTTAGGTGGCTCGCCGGCGCATAAAGGAAGCATTATTATTAATTCCAAAACTAGTTAGTTAACTGACCAATTTCCCACACTGAAGTTTATCTTGGCACACACTCCCTCCTTCATTCATATCACTTCGGATGTCGATATATTTTGCATAAATGAAGCTTCGTTCAAACGACAAGCATTCCTGCTATTTGTGTAATTATCCCTTGGTTTTTTTTTTTTTTAATTTATACATCATTTGGGTGAAATATTATGTTTAAATTCTCTTATTTTTTACTGTCTATACTTTGCATTCATTGCAATTAATATTTTTTAGAATTAATTGCTTTATATTTATGAATAATGTGTATTAATACACTTACTCGCTTTATTTACGAGAATTCATTTCTCTCCTGGGCTGAAAATATATATATATTTAAATATATATATATATTTATATATATATATATATATATATATATATATATATATATATATATATATATTTTTTTTTTTAACAAGAGTATTCAGCCCAGGAGAGAAATGAATTCTCGTATATTTAATATATATATATATATATATATGTAATAGTTTAAAGAACATTAAATACTGTTTATTTTAAATAAATAAAAATTATAAAAAAAAAATTATAAAACGCCTTGAAATAAAAATGTTGTAATGTTTTAAAAATAATAAATAACTGAATATTCTTAAATAATAATAAAAAACAAAACTATTTCATTTTCAGGTTCAAAAATTCATTCAACATTAACTCTCACCACATTGACATCTTTAACTCAACCATACATAATATAAAACAAAATTTCATGACTCCACTGCACTCAAACTAGATTATTAAAACTAACCTCCCATCTGCTCCCGTCCTTCTTCCTTTATTCCATTCCCATGTTCCCTTCCACCTTCCTCTCCCCCCACCAAAGTTAAGTTATTAAATTATGACTGTATATTCATTGTCACACTTAATTTATAATATTTGTCATCAGCAGAGGATTTGTTTTATTATTATTATATATGTACTAATGAATGTTGATTTGCTGTTAATTTTTCCATAAATAAATAAATAAAATAAAATCGTCTTAAATTCATACTTTTCTGTTATTTTTACTCTTTAGGTAACTTTACTTAACAATTTGATTAACTTGGTCGTACCATATTTTCCTCACATAGAACAGCTAATATCGATTTAGGATAGTGCATATCGAATTTCATTAGGTAAAAACAGTTGGTCCAGATTTTTTTGCTAGAAAATTAAGGCCTTAGTGATAACATAACGGTCATACTGTTATGCTTGATACCTGCTAATGATTTTATTAGTTTAGTTATAAGTTATTTATTGTTTCAGACCACACCTTTGAATAGGCTCACTTTCATTTTACTAGATAAATTTACCATGACGTTTGCCAAATTTATTGGAAATTTTAAGGCTTTCCGATACAGGTTTTTCCTTCTATCTCACTGTGAGCCAAATCTTTATTGCCAGTGGTTAGCTAAATTAAATGTTTCTACGTCGACTAGAACTATCCCATCCCCGCCAAACGAGCAAGCCAACATAGGCCTTAATCCGTTCGCATACAGCTTTTATCCCCTTGAATATACTTCATCTCTTACTCTCTTTCTAAATTAAACCGAAAACTAAATTAACCGAGTGCCTCGCTGCCAAGAGAAATTCGCCTTAATTTGTATAAACACTATGGGTTGTTTTACTGTGAAGTTAGTCCTTTGGGCAAAATCTTTAATAAGCTTTACATTTATTACCAAGCTAAATTAGATCTTATTAATAGAACAAAAACGGCGCACACTCGCTTGCGATTTTTGCGCAATTTGGTCCTTTGAATCATATAATCTTCATTAACCTATTATGTTAGATATTTTGTCAAACGATTTTGGGCTTTATTTGTGTAGTTAATAGGGTTATGTTTCGTGTGCGAAGTTTCGGGACCTTTGCACAATTTAGTTCTTCGAGCCGGATAAATTAGGTTTTATACCAATATAGCTCGCTGGTAACAATAAATTAGTGGGGATTTATTACGCGTTGGCGGTGGCTCAGTAGCACGGTGGATTGATTGACTGCCTAAGTAGTTAATGCGGGTTTGAATCCCATTTAAGGCGATGTTTATAACTACCTGTGAGCCTAGAACTTTATCCAAACCGAACGACTATTTTTATAGTTAGATAGGTTCCTATTAACTCATATACACCCACATCCTATCTAATAGCAGATTTTTTTTAATTCCGCACGAGAATCCCAACTTCCCGGAGCCAGTGGAACTAAGGCATCCTCAATCGGGCAACTATTAGATTCCGAGGCATATGCTGCCCAATATAAAATGGGTTTAACTCGTTCAAGAATACTCGGTATAAAGTCTATAATACGTCTAACTCGACACAGAAATTGCCTTGTGAGATAGACACGGAGCAATTCTTTATGTTTCAAGACAAATAAAAATAATAAAATAAAAAAATAAGCCGTTAGCGAAATCCGAAAATACCAAATGGGTCATTAAAAGAAATTGGCCAATGTAAAATGTACTTATGCCACATAATTTTCCATCAGGCGAGTATAAAAATACCTAATAAAGGCCAAACAATGAAACGAAATAGACACGCATTATCAGGCGGAGGCTTTTCTTCAAATTACAGCAAAAAATTGACTAAATTTCGAGAGACAATTCTTAAAAAATAATTCTTGACAATTTTTTTTTTTTTTTCAACTGTAATTATTTTCACAAGTGACAACTGTTTCGCTTTCCGATGACAAAACAACTTAAAGGTCCTCCACACTAGCAACCAAATTCTTTAAAAATAATTTTGAAATCTTAAATTAAATACAAAGAAAAGGTGTATTTGAATTTTCGCGGGCTGTGTACATTCGATTATCGATTTTTTTTTGTTATGTTGGTACACATATGTTAGCATTATCAGCCATTTTGGATTAGTGGTTTGTTTTTGACAACTGGAAAGGTTGGTCACGTTTTTGTGTGTTCTTCGATTTTTTGCTTTAAAAAAAATGGATCAAAGAACATGTATTAAATTTTGCGTTAAAAATGGAATAAAGTGCTCCAACGCACTTAAAATGTTGACTGTGGCATTTGGTGAGTCTACTTTGTCTCAAAAAAGTGTTTATAAGTGGTACAAGCGCTTTACAGAAGGCCGAGAAGATGTTAATGACGATGAGCGTCCTGGAGTTGTGGAAAAACAAATCATGGATTTTATTCTTTGATCCATTTTTTTTCAAAAGTAAAAAATCTAAGAATACCTAAAAACGTGACTAACCTTTCCAGTTGTCAAAAACAAACCACTAATCCAAAATGGCTGATAATGCTAACATATGATAAACATTTGTGTACCAACAAAACAAAAAAAATCGAAAATCGAATGTACACAGCCCGCGAAAATTCAAAATTCACCTTTTCTTTTGAACAGGCCATGTATATCAAGCTACAATAAACCGCTAAAGATTCTACTCTAACATATACCTACTTATATATTTTTTTCTAATGAAGATCTTAAAATTACCCGGCTACCCCGGAGAGCCATCAGAATTAGGGTAGCAGAGCAGATTTTTTAATTTTTTTATCAATAATTTGGTGGCTAGTATGGAGGGCAGTTTGACGAGGCTAAAATGCTGGCAGCTTTGCAGGGAAATAGCTTTACCTAGCTCAATATTTAAGATTTAATAAAAGATTCCTACAGCTTTTTCTCTTTGGAATTTCTTGGTAACCACAACTATCTTCAGTTCGAACATCGATGTATTAAAATAAGATAGGACACTTGGCTCTACTTTGTTGGAGGTTGTCACATCCACTACTATCCCACTGATTAAGTCGAACTACAACCACCGTCGGCGTTTGACTTATGCTTACATCAAATGCCTTTGTGATGCGTTTTCCGTTGCTGCAAAACAACACAAAAAAGTTTGGTAAAGCCGACGTAGTTATCGTTATTTTGATAGCATTAAAATAACTGCGAGAATAAGTTTTTTGGCTTTTCGAAGTTCGATATTATATGGCGCTGCCACGTCGGATACGTTCGGCTAATGTCAGCATGGTTCGTGAACATCGTTTGGCTGTCCAATACGAAAGTATCCTCTTCGCACCGCATACCTCCCTCGTACTATTAGGTGTACAACCTTGGAGATGTACAACTTTGCTTCTGTCGTTTGGAATTGGAGGCATTACTTGATCACGACTCGTGTCAAAGCCAAGAAGAATTGGCAAGATTATTGGGAGTGACTCAACAATCAATTTCAAAACGCCTCAAAGCCATGGGAATGATTTAGAAGCAAGGAAATTGGGTGCCGTACGAGTTGAAACAGAGAGATGTTGAACGGCGTTAGTTTGCTTGTGAACAGTTTGTTTTTTTTTGGTTTTTGATTTTCTAGATTCTTATTTATCATTAAGTGATGAATCATTTAAAGTAACCGACTCTAACTCTTGTTCCTTGTACCAATAGAACGGCGCTATGCACCTTACTTTGTCACCTCATGTGTGTGGAGAACTGCTTTTACGTGACTATTGAATTTAAGTTCATGAGTTTACGTAGGGAAAAAAATTGTTTGTATAAACCCTACAAAAATTACCTGTAATATCATCATCCAGAGTCTACGTCTTCTCTTGTGAACAGTTGCCTGAAAGGCAGAGAGTTACTGCATTGCATTGTGCCTGGAGACGAAAAATGAGTTCATTCGAATAACCCCAAGTGCAGAAAATCATGGGGATTTCCCAGCCACGCTTCCTTCACGTCGATGGCCAAACCGAATATTAACGGCTCCATGGTCATGCTCTGTATTTGGTGGGACCAGCTCGGCGTAGTGTATTATGAGCTGTTAAAACCGACTGAAACAATCACGAGACACGATAAAGTGATTTTGCAGTGTGAAAATGCTCGACCCAATGTTGGTAAAGTGGTCAATACATACTTGGAAACGTTGAACTGGGAAGTCCTACTCCACTTGTAGTATTTTCCAGGGGTTGCTCCCTCTGACTATCACTTGTTTCGATTAATGGCACACGACCTGCCTGACCTGCATTTTAGGTCTTATGAAGAAATAAAAAATTGGATCGATTCGTGGATCGTTTCAAAAGATTACTAGATTTTTCATCGCGGGATTCGGACGCTTCCCGAAAGATGGAAGAAAGTAGTAGCCAGCGATGGACAATACTTTGAATCATAAATGTATTGCCAGTTTTTTTTTACAATAAAGCCTCAAATTTAAAAAAACGCGGAAGCAAAGTTGTACACTAATTGGAACATAGTTTCAAATCTCGATCTGTATGGACTACCTACTCTATTTATGTAACTCTATGAGTTCGAAAGGTTATTTTCATTAGGTAGCTTTTAATAAATGTCATTTTAACAAAAAATATTTAAAAAAGAGCACACATTCCTAGTACCCACTAGTACAATATTTTTCATTTGTTCATTAACTAAATTATATCAACAAAAGAGTGTTGTAATCTACCAAGAGATTAAATTAAATTTGATCGTTTGACTGGTTTTATATAACACATTAACCGAGAAAATTCACCTTGGACTTGCTTAGTTCAGTTCCAAACGTTCAGAGTGAGTAACAATTCATTTGCATGTCTAAAAAAATAAATCTTCAACACAGTGAAATGTTAATTTCCTATAAAATGGCCATCTGCCCGGATGGCTCAGTCGGTAGAGCATTGGACTTTTAATCCAAGGGTCCAGGGTTCAAGTCCCTGTTCGGGCGACTACACTTTTTATTTTTATTTTGTGCCACCGCGTCGCTAGCGTTCGCTTATCGAATCGTGCGAAATGGCTCGACTATAATATTTCTTATCTAACTTTTGCAAATAAATACATCTCGGTTCTGGCATGTTGAATTGCATCGAAAATTAATTTATACGCTTTCAAGTGATATCCACAAACGACGGTCGATTTATTCATCGAAATAATAATGATCAACGGCATTATTAACTATTATTATTATTAGGAATATTAGAGATAGGTTGTGAAAATTCGGCTTTGTAATTTATAATTTGTATTCGCTAAATACCTTTTAATGGACCTCATTATGTACTTAACCAAATGGCAGTAACCAGGTTGCAGAGATAAATTTAAGATTTTTAGGCTATTTATAGGATAAATCTTCGATTAGAGCAAATTGCGCAATAATTTTACATACATTTCACCGCTACAAAAATACACTCGAGTGAAGTGTCTATGTACAAATTTGAAAACGATGGTTGTGTTCAGAATTGTATCAAATGAAAAACAAATCTATTCAAATCCCTACCTACCTAATAGAGTACCTGCCAATAATGCATTTTAGCAGACATTATTCTATAGGTCAACTTGCATCCCGTGATTTTTAACAGGTACCAATTACCTAGTTAGAACAAAAACAAAAAACATTGGAACACTGAGATATATTATTTTTTGTTTTGTTTTTGTATTTTTATTTAGATGTACCTATGCAAATATTTTTTTCACACATCTAGTAAGAAAAACATGTATACATTTCACAATAATAAAATAAAGCACATAAGGTTCCTATACAGCATGTATAAATTGAAACCTTAGTAATCTTAAGAATCATAGGTTTTTTTAACATATTCAGCACAAATCCTACAAAAAGTGGCAAAATTTGAGGCTTCTTTTAAGGCATTTGAAACACTACTAAAAAGGTATTATGCCGATGCTAAATTATATAAGAGTCCATGCAAACTTATATTTATAGTTTTTTTTTTCATTTCTCCATATTTATCTTACTTTCAGACATTTTATCACATCTTTTCAGATTTCTTCGTACATATGATTAATTTCTTATGTCGGTTTTTTCTTCATACAGAGCAGCCTCATACTATAATATGCATCTCTTAGTTAAGTTAAGTTATTAAGGTGTTTATTTTAAATTAATTACTTTACGTATTGTGAATATGTTAATATTGAAAAAAAACTAAAAATATGATGTTCTGATGCCAAAAGCATAGTTTTATTGTATTTCTAAGTGCTGCTCCTTCGAGGCGATATTTCATACAAATGACGCTATAAAGAATAGCTGTTTTTTTATCATTTATAAGCCTTATTACCTTTCCGCAGTTGCAGGCAGAGAGATCAGCAAGTTTGTAAAATACAACAGCAATAGAAAGAAGAGAAATTTTCACAAAATTCCAGAATCAACTCCCAGCCGGCGTTTTCATTTTTCGCCGAAATTAGTTTTAATTACCCAATTTAAACTGACAAAGTCCGACATTTTGTAGAAATATTGCCACCGTCTTGACAATAATCAGAAGATTTATTAGTTTATATGCTTGTCTACGTTCCGGCCATTGTTTGGGGCATTTTTGGGTCAATAAAGGCAAATGACGGTAGCTCTACTTCTGAACGAGAATATTATCCATTGTTTGAACGCTTGTGCCATTTTGCCGAGAGAAGGCCTAATAAATAAATAAATATGTGACAATGCTTATTTTTTCTACCGCATTTTGTTGTTTGTGTTTGGACAAGTGAATAGGTCTGAATAGCCAGTCTGGACGCCTTGTGCATCCTGCGTAGGGTTTAAGTGAGAACTAAACAAAAATATTTAGAACAAATTTGAACAAACATTTAAAAATAATATTCAATCATTGAATTCCTTAGAATAAATACATGGCAAACCAGCTAATCATCCTTTGTACTGTTTAAATGATAATATCATATATGAGATGTGGAGATTTGCACCATAGATGGATAAGTACCAACATACATGTTGTAAAACAAAGTTAAACTATTATAACACATTCATTGAGTTTATATTAATAGAACAGTGGCTTATTTTGGATTTCGCCATTTTGATTTTATTTAAATACAATACCTACATCTCATGAAAAATCACGGGATATAACTTGACTTGTCAAGAAAAATTATAAATTGCTTTAATCCAACCCATTTCAAATATAGAATAATGTTTGCTGAAATACATTATAGGTAGATACTTTATTAGGTAGGGATGGATTTGAAAACGGTATTTTTAAAATTTGATAATTTCAATTAACATCAGTTCCAAATTTGAAAAATTCACAGTTGTACGGTGGTACCTACGCATAAAGCTTTTTCAATAATTAATTAGTGAATTGAATAACATCCATTCTAGTTTTCAATTTAATTAAACTCGGTGCATAACTTTTTTTTTAAATATGTTATTTCTTTTTTTAGTAATAATGATATCGGCCTCACTGGGTAATTGGATACCCTACCCGTGCTGGGGTTGCATTTAACACTTTTATATGGTGTTAAAATGTGTGAAATTAAAAAAAATAGGTGACTTGAGTTGATATGAGTTATTTCAGTAGGTAGTGTATATCAGATAATATATTGAATGTGCAGATACATATGTTACACCATCGGGGCTAAAATCCTTGGATCTAGAAAACGCCTTCGCTTCTGCTGGATTCCTTCAGTTTACTTCCAGCTCCATAAGTGTGAGGTTGTGATGTACACAACATTCATTTTAAAGATGGTATGTACACACAACAGTGAATCATTTAAACAATGTCTAAAATATTTACTTTCACTAATTATTACTGGCCAGAGTTAGAGAGGGTAAGATGAAGTGGAAGCGAGCCAGAGACAGATTATCCTTAATATCATCTTCCTAGAGGTGGATGGACTGAATAGAAGAGGATTGGAGTTGGGCGGGAGGGACTGAGGACTGAAGAATAATGAGGCGGCCAGTGGAGAGAATTTTTGAAGGAGGCCAAATCCCACCCTGGGATGCACATAGTGATGATGATGACTGCTAGTCAAAGTTAAAAATAAGTTGAGACTGGCCACCCTTAAAAATACCTACTACAGGCTTATTTTTTTTTAAATTGGAAATCTTTATCTGTTTATAATCTGTTATCAATGCAGCTAAAAACCGCAAACAAAATCACAATAACACCGATGACTGTTTTAATATTTAGATAATTAACAGGTCAAATTAGCACGTCTTACGCTTCCGGTTAGTTGCCGAATGGACAAAGTCGTCTGCTAGCCATGTCCTCCATCATTGCGCAAGCAACATTTTCGGCTTATAATGGAGTAGGTCCTGCTTCCCGGCGTTCTGTACTACCCTATACACGTGGGAGCTCTGGACCAATTTCAAGAAGAGTAGCATGGAAAAACTTCGGGTCCAGTACAACAACGCCTACCTCGTGTTGTTCAGTCTTCCCAGGCACTGCAGTGCTTCCGGAATGTTCACCGAGGGGCGAGTTTCCGGATTTGAAGCCCTTATGAGAACCAGGGTGGCAGAAATAAGGGAAAGGATCAACAACTCTAGAAATGACCTCATCATGAAATCCCGTCAGATCCCGAATTCTAGCATAGAACCTCATTGGAGTAAGATATTGGCCCCATCAATCTTAATGCTGCCCGGATGGACTCCTTCTTGATGGCCTTTTGTAGACATGAGATCTAATATCCTCCATTAATATTTTTTTTTTTTTTATGAATTTATGGTTTTTTTTTTCTTTATTATTGTGTGTATTATAACTTTTATTTTATTCTATGTATTATTATCAATTATGGAAGGTATTGCATTATTGCACTGCTGCATACCTTCTGGAATAAAACTTTTATTATTATTATTAATGATGGTAGCAGGAAGAATTCAAATATTGTCCTTTATTTCAATTAAACCAAACAAAAAATAAAGTTAAACTACATGTACCTACCTAATGATTTCGTACCTACACAAGGTTTCAAGCATTTTTAATAATACAAATAATATCCAACACGTATATCTACATTTTTTTTGTTTCAGAAAGTGTTTAAGTAACTAACTACTGATAACAAAAACGAATTAGATAATCGATTAATATTATATTTTGATTTAATGCGAATGGTGTGTCTAAACGGTCACGTGGCGGGGATTAAAGTAATCCGTGACAATTGATAATAGTCTCTGCACGGGTGGGCAGTGAATAGGGAATAGGGCTCGGGGTTGGGCTAGGGGCGAGGGAGGAAGCGCAATTAAGGAATGTTTTCACAGTTTATAGGAGTATTTTGATAGCGGAGAGAATAGTTCAGAAGAAAAACACAGACGAAATATAACCTATTTTGTTAAATAATGGGGTAGGCAATGACCTTACAAATATATAGAAACGTTAAAATGTGGGAAGTAAAAAAACACACTTACGTTTCCAGTAAATCCATTATTCAAATACCGGTCATGTATCTTCACGTATGACAAAGATAGACATTCAGAGAATATGTGTGTATGAACGAAATAGATGTAGGATCGGACTGCGTTCCTTTTCAGCTAGTAACGTTAAATGCTCGGGTCAGAACGAGATGGCACTTCGCTTAATCGTTTATGCGAAAACTTCATTATGTCGGTCAACAGTGGAGATAGTTGTGTTGTCTAAAATAATAAGTAATTCACAGTAATTTTCGCGTACTGTTAGTAGTCTTTGTGGTGCAATTAAACACTTTCTCATCACACACGAGGGCATTTTGGCACTTATTTTTGTAATTAATTTGTTTAGATACAGTAGACGACTTTAAGCGACGCGTGACAGTTTAGTACTAAATCGGCTAAATCACCGAGCGCACCAACTAGCGTGCTTTTTGCTTGCCACTTTGAGAGCCCTACAACGTGTCTATATATTTGTAACGTCATTGGGGGTAGGTGTATTTTTAATTCAAAAAATATTTCCGGAAACTACGACAAGTGCGGGTATGGTTAGGTAGGTAAGTAGGTACCTAAGAGTCAAATATTTTGGTTTGAATCGACTGAAGAAATAAACTGTTATAATTGTTTTGAGAACGTGTTTGTATATCCGAAATAAGCTCATTTTTCCTTACTTCTGGTAGAGCTAATGAAATATTTTCAAATATCGTAATTCTATCTTGAAAAGATCAATCAATTTTATAATATTTTTTATGTTTGGGGCTTGGGAGTCAAAGGGTCTTATCTTAATTGGCGACATCAGTTTTCTTTCAAATCGATATAGATCAAACTTCTAGGGATTGTCGCTTCAGTGGTTCAACCCGTGTTTATTCGTTTAAAAAATTCCTTGTAAATCATAAAACAATGCCAATTAGTCATTTGTCTGCATTTACTCCTTTTGTTAAAAGAGTTTAATATTCTCGAGGAGCCTTCTAAGAAATTTAATAATATGTATAATATATAAGGGAAAGAAATTTTATATTTTTATAGATAGCAATTACACTGTGGTTTGACATATTTAATAAAATAACTTTTTAATATATGTACTTTGTATATTGTACTTTATAATATATTTTTGTAAAACTTTGGACGACAGATTTTATTTTAATGTTTGTGTTAAAAATTAAATTAAAATATGTGGTCTTATACAAAGTTATTTTTTCAATGTGCGAGTAAGTAAATACTTAACTAATGACATGATAAGTACAGTTGATAACACCAATCATTTTGTTTTTATTAGTTAATAAAAATAAATGCACACTTCAACAAAAATACATTTTGAAATTTGAATTATTGTTCGTTAAATACTAAGTGGATTATAGTGTTTTTCCCCTGAGACAGGACAGTTATCTCTGGAATAAGGGGTGTTTAATTTGGATAAGAACATTAATTCTCCCCTGCGTCTAGCTGTTGGCGCATCCTGCATAATGGGGTGTAATAGATACCTCTGTGTTATACACAGCACAATAGACTCGCGTTACAAGCGTTTGCGCGGTAACCCCGGTTAACTGTAATAAAAATACAACAGGGCGACTAAAAAAATTGCCTGTCTTTTACTATTTTATGTAAATACCGTACAAGAAGGATCCCAACTATCCGGAGCCAGTGGGACTATGGCATCCCTTATTGGGGTATGTTGTCAGGCTGAAATGAGTGGAGAAGGGAAGGAAATGGGGGAAGAAAAAGGTAGGGAAATACCTGGCTGTTGACATCTGGTCACCGAACACGGCTAAAACTATTTCAAGCAATGTTTTGAAATTTAATGTTGGTCATTCAACATACTAAGAGTATCTATGACTCCGGACGGTGCCACAAAAATACCATCTATTATTTAACGTTAATTCATTGAAAAATAACACGCTTTTATTATTTAAAATTTATTTGCGTACGCCGGGATTTAAACTCGCGACCTTTGGTAGTCAGGATTGTAGATTTTTCCTGACTCGGGCGTGGCTAGGGTTTTCATGGACACACCTTTTGACATCCATTCATAGCACATGTTGGCATAATGTTTTGTTTATTTGTATAATCGTTTTTTTCACAGTATTGTTTTTAACAAAAATATAGGACATAACCTCAAAAACCGTTAAGTTATGTCGCGTAACAAAACGTAGTGAGCGGAAACGCCGGAGACGCAGGAGACGGAAAACATGCTTATATACCTAAAAGTGGTGCGATATCATGTGACAACTTGTCTTGTCTCTTTCTCTTTCACGGTTTACGACGTAAAAACCCGGAGACAGTGATTTATCGTAAATTTGTATAGGTTGGGTAAAAATATTTAGCTCTCTCTCCCTAAAATATTCTTACTCCAAGTGCCCAAACCATCTGGGCATCCTTTTTTAATCCTATTAATTAAGCAATACCTATACAACTGAAAAGAGAAATTTCACGTAGACAACGGGCTTGCAAAAATCAGGCACCGAAACACAATCATGCACTGAATCTAGTTACAAGAAGGTTATAATATAAAATTACTTTCTAATAAGGTTATAATACTAATTGCTTTCGAAAATATTACTGTTAATTTATTGCATTATAATATTCCTATTAAATTACTTATGTTTTTGGGTGCTAATCATTTACTCTGTGTTATTTTTATGTCACTATTATTTTATATTTTGTATTACACAGTTATGTAAAAGCCCATAAGGGCGTATATAAATAAATAAATATATTTTAAGATAAAATGAGAGATTTCATATCTTTGTATTATTTAATTGATTATCTGAAACTTGTTGACGTTCGAGCCACCGTGTGTTGGGAGGGGTTACAAAAATTGTATAATTGGCTAGAAATTTTGACTTGTCGAATAATTGTATCGAGGGAGTGCTATATCGCACATCGTCTATTATCCCCTTCTCTACCGCTGGTTCAATCAGTTCACCATCGAAGGGATGAAGAGATAATAATTTCGTGGAATCTGTTTGGGAGCTAAGATTTATTTTTATAGTTTTATTGTTTTCAAAAAAGGAACCTTTTTTTTCTTGTTGAAAAATATTCCTTTGTCATATTTCAAAATTGTAGAACTCATGGTGGAAATGACGTAGCGAGCTGGAAATAGTTTCGTTGGCATAGTTATTCCCGAGGTCGTTTCGCTGGGAAACATGTTTGGAATATTTTAAGTGTGACATAGAAACCAATATTCTACGAGTAGTTTTGCATCTTCACTGTGTATGTGAATATTACCATATTTAAAAAAAATTAAAGAAAGAC
Source organism: Drusus annulatus (assembly GCA_022651775.1). Lineage (NCBI taxonomy): Eukaryota > Metazoa > Arthropoda > Insecta > Trichoptera > Limnephilidae > Drusus > Drusus annulatus. The sequence goes on along the minus strand of JAGWCC010000089.1, from coordinate 654,652 downwards.
AACATTTCCGGGTTACGAATAACCTAAACAATATTTTTAAAAAAATAAACCTCTTACTGACATCATAATAAGCGGAAGATGTTGCTTGTGCAATGATGGAGGATGCAGCCAGCAGGGGAATTGAACCCACGACGTCCGGATGGGAATCCAACGCGTTTGTCCACTCAGCTGTTAATAATTAATAATTTCTTTTGTGAGTACGTACTTACATACGCATGAGTGTGAATTTTTCAAATTTGAAAATGATCTTAGTTGAAATCATTGAATTTAAAAAATAATCTAACTACAGGTAATTTAAAGGCGGACTTATTGTAAGGTGACAATTTCTTCTAACCAACCCAGATTCTTAGTGGGAATAAAAACGGGTGTGTTAACTTATCATTTTTTTATTTTTTTTTTAAATCCTTACCTAACTAATAAAGTACCTACCTATCATATATTTTAGCAGACATTATGCAGTACTATTTGGAATGGGTGGATTAAAACAATTAATATTTATTCTTGGCAAGTAAAGTTACATCCCGTGATTTTTCACCTGTAACAACTAATTTAAACATAATTCAATATTATGATATCTGTATTTCAATTTGATAGTAATAATAATGACCTCTATCTAGTGTTTAGAGCTACAAATAACTGTACAGTATGTCAGATTAGCAGAATTTAAGCAACAGTTGAATGAAAACGAAAGAATGCGATTAACCTAACTTTGGAAAGGGTATTTAAAAGTCGACAGAATTCAAACCCGCAGCCTTGGAGTAACGATATAACGAAGGATAGATAATATTTTCAACCAACCTGTACAAATTCGCGATGAATCACTTTCTCCGGGTTTTTACGTCGTATACCACACGCGAGAGAAAGAGACAAGAAAAGTCGTCACATAATATTGCAGCACTTCTGATTATGTAAGGATATTCTCCGTCCGCGCTAGCTTCACATCATCGAGTCGCATAACTTACGTCAACGGATTTTGGGGTTATTTCCTATATTTGTGTTGATTAAAAACCTAGCAGTGGTTAAACTAATAAATTAAACATGATGGTGATATGTGTTATGCGTGAATGTTCAAATAAGACCAAACAAAGATTATAAAACATCACTTTTCAGAGGTATTTCAACAGTTTTAAATATTTTTTGAATTTTCACATTTTTAATGATGTAAATACATAAAATCAACAAAAAGCTTCCATCGTTATTTAGGCAAACCTTCTGTTATTAGTTTCGTGTGATATTTTGACTTTATAAATCATTTTAATGGTGTATTGATATTGTTTTGTTTAATGTGTTCAAATATGTTTATTAAAGATGTCCAAATTTCATGTGGGCGGTAACTAATACACTATCCAAGATCCTTTAATATATTATCGAAGGAAGCAAACACTTTGTAGCTTGACATTATAATTTAAATAAAAATAATTTTGTTTTAAGCCACTTTATTTATACACATATAACAATTCGACCGGTTTCGGTTAGACTTAACCTTCATCAGGAACGTATAAGTATAAACTAAGATTAAATATAGAGTATATATATATCTACTGTATTACTCTATATTTAATCTTAGTTTATACTTATACGTTCCTGATGAAGGTTAAGTCTAACCGAAACCGGTCGAATTGTTATATGTGTATAAATAAAGTGGCTTAAAACAAAAATATTTTTCCTTTAATATATCTTTGTCTCTTTCTATCGAGTCAGTATAAAGTCAACTGTCCTGACTACACTGTTTCGCATAGGCACTTCTCCATGTCCTCCAAGCTCAAGACCTAAGGACAAGCGTTAGAAGCACTGCGCCAACGCGTTTATCATATTCCCTTATTCCATCAATTATGAAGGCAGCGCCGCATCATCTGCCGTTACAGCAACCCGCTGCGCACTGAGCGCTCCGTAATAAATGCGTCCCCCTCCCGCCGCAGTATTCTACCTACTGTACCGCGTACGGCGGATAACTGTATACAGTAGGTGAAGGAGACAAGGCAATTATCTCGCCCGGGAGAAGATGAATGGATCCATACCGACAATGATGAAATGGTGGAGTAAATTAGGTGTGATTTAGAAGGTTTTTCGTTTTTTCACTATGCCCAAATATTTTGTTTATTTTCGTGAAAAATTTGCCGAGATCAGCTTCCTGGGGCTACGTTCCAGGGGTAAGTTTGAGGGAGTTTGTAAACTCGCATATCGAATGTTTAAATGAGAGGTAGGTATGTTTTATATTTACAAACGACTGACGCGAATCTTACTACCTTTTTTACCGGTCAGAAAATGATTCCGGTTTTTTTTTATTATTTATTTATCCAGTGTTTTTTATGTGGCGGGTTCAAATCCCGCGATAGGGTATTTTTTTGTTTTTAAATTACATAATCTTACGTTTGATCAACACAAAATAATATATAGTAAACTCTTTCATATTCCCTAGTGAAAGACCACCATTCAGATTAGAAACGTTTTTTGAAATGGATTTAGCCGTGTTCGCTGATCAGATCTGACGATCTAAGTACTTTTCGACCTTCCTCATCCCCATCTCTTTCCTTTCCCCACTACCTTCAGCCTCACACTATACCCTATTTGTGGATGCCAGAGATCACTCTGTTCCAGACAGTTGGACTCTTGTGCGGTATTCACATTTAAAAAAATGGCAATGTATTTATATTAATGTTATAGTACTTCTATGTGATCACTCAGTCCAATTGCTATACTTAGTTTTCCTACTGCTTATTCCTTTTTTCCTACCCTAGGTTTAACAACCGTTTCATATATTGTAAATGTAAATATGTTAGTTGTAAGTTACTAGTTATAGGTATTAGGCATAAGTCAATATCAATAAGTCTTAATCGTTAGGCTAAGCTCTAAGCCACTAGTCATAAGTTTAGCTGTAAGTACATAGTTATAAGTTATACGCCACTGTTTGGTCTTAGTGATTAAGTTGTAGGGTATGTTAAAATGTAAAGCGACTTTGACGTGATATTTCTTTCACGAAAACGGAGCTATAGAAATCAGACAATTATTATTATTGTCTTTTTTTTTATTTTTATTTATTAATTCAAATATAACATTTTGAAAAACAGATATGTTGAAAAATAATAATATTTCATACACAGTCCTCCTCACTAGGGATTCCTGTTCCGAGGCGGACTGTAGGCTGCTGCGTTGGTGTCACTGGTTCTATGTTGACATCATAATCTTTATAATTTCCTCGTCTTCATGGAATATTTGCATCTCGGTGACATCTCTAATATGATTTGGGAGAACATTATATAATTTGGCCGCATGGAACTTGTGGTTTTTCTGTCCAAAAGATGTGTTCAATCTTGGCATGTTGATTTTATTTAAGGTTTTTGTTCTTGTAGTGTAAGTGTGTTGGTCAGTAAGGTACTCACTCCTTCTTTTAAAATTAAGTAGAGCATTTTGTTGAATATATATTTTTGTGAAAAATACACTAAAAACAAAGTTTCGCAGTTTAGTGAATAGGTTTGAAGGCACTACTTTTCGCAAAATACATCAAAAAGCACTATACCAATTTAAAAATAATTTAAGACAACCCGTAAAAACTATGCAACATCCCTACCACTTCCTCATCACTCCAACTTCCACTCCGTTTCCATTTACTGCAATATTATTAGCAAGCGTTACGCAACCGTGGCGGCCATCTTGATTTATCTGTCAAGGAATGCCGCCCTCTTATCTCCTATGATTCCGTTTCCAATTTGGCCGCTCGCCAGCAGGGGGCGCAGGGGCGCAGGGAGCCGCGGGGCGGGGGAGGGAGAGCCGCGGGGAACTCCGGAGAGGAAGGAAGATGATTGGACGGGGACCCCCCCGGTATTAGAGGGAAATCGGTGTGGATACTTGGCAGGGAACGCGCATGGGAAAAACGTCCGAATTAGGGGATGTATTTCATTTTTAGACCTCTCTATTTCTTTGTAGTAAAACCGTAGTTAAAGAACTTCTTCGAGTCTCTCTAAAAATCAGTACCACATATCAAAAATCAATATCTCAGGATGGTATTATAATTTATTTATTTTTACGTAAATACCGCAAAAAATCCCTAACTGCTCCCAACCGTCTAGAGCCAGTGAGACTGTAGTATCCCCAATAGGGGTATGTTGTGAGGCAGAAGGTATTGGGAAAGGAAGGAGATGAGGAAGGAAAAGGTTGGAAAGTACCTGCTAAACACGGCTAAAGCCATTTCAAGCAACGTTTCAATTCTGAATGGTGGTCTTTCACCAGGGCGATACTTAGAGTATCTACCACTCTGGAACTATAAACTATATATATTTATTTTATATCAATTGAACGTGTTATGACACATGTTCATTAAATTAAGTTTATTTGAGCACGCCGGGTTCGAACCCGCGACCTCTGGATTCGTATTCTCACCACTCAATCATGCAAGCCCTCTTCCACAAAAATAATGCTTACAGTCTTCAGGTCTTCACAGCCTTTCCCGATATTCTTCTACGCAGTCAGTCTACTTCTTCCTTGGTCTGCCACTAAATAGCTTCTACTGGTCCACTCACTTCATGATTCTTCTGAAGCCTTGTCAACTAGCATTCCTCCCACATGGTCAGCCCAACGCACTCTTTCAAACTCAATTAAATTCGCGAGTTTATGGTTGTTTTAAATCTTGTATGACCCTTTAATCTAGGGTAGGTTCAAAAAAATATTTCAATAAAAAAAATGCTGAATTTTCGTAAAATATCACCTCAAGAAAAGTAGACTTCTATTCATCTCAAATCTGTTCTTACTGATATCTTTACTGATAACAATTACTTGCCCAAACATTAAACCAGCCTTTATTTCCGACGTACACCAGCATAAAACCAATCACAAAATCAAATACACTTATCGTCATCTACTCACACAACTAAATTTGGAATTAACTCCTTACAATATCGCTGCCGGAAAGGTAAAAGGGCTGAAGCGCCATTTTGGGAAGATTGCAGCAGAGCACTTTAAAGTTTTTTTGTTTTTACAATAAAATTCAAGAACATGGTTGAATTTTGAAAAAAAAGTTAACTCAATGCTCTCACTGAGTTACCTGAAGCGACAAAAAATCCCAAACTTGTGTCGTTTGAGTCAAGCCTTCCTCCAAATGGTAAATATATTTGAGATGGCTGAAGCGCCACAAAAGTTTTCAGAATCAAACGAGAGTCAGAGCATTCGATGCAGAAAAAAGAGCTGATCAAAACTGCATATTTAACTCATTTTTTTACCAAAGTGTCGTATATGCCCTTTACTTTTCCAACGACGATGTGTACATGATATATATACACAATGTAACGCATTACCCAATTTATTAAATCTCCCAGTTGCGAACAAAAAAATGTTGACAAAAGCACTTAACGGATATTGCTTTCCGTAAAACCTTTATGCGTATAAATATCTGTCTTCTTGTATTTATGGTTTTTACGTAATTATTAATTAATTTCTACTCTCATGAGTATATTTTTAATGTATTTACTCGTTTATTCCCCCTTCTTCTGTAATAATTTTTGAAATTTGTGTGCCTTTGTAAAAATATTATTCCGTTTTAATTAGAAATTTTCTCCTTTCCTAAAAGAGTTTTTTTTTTACCCATTGGAAATAATATATAATATTATACAAAAAAATATATTTTTGTATGATATTTTCATTTTAATAAAAAAAGATAAAATAAATTACACGATTAAAAAAAAAAAAAAAAAAAATTGTAAGGAAAATTATTATAATATTTATAAACAATTTACAATAAGTAAAACTCAAAATTTAAATATAGATACATGTCATACAAATTCTTCATCAGATAATTTCTGCCGAAAACGGTGATGTGATAAGTAGGTACTTACCTACCAACAACATTCACGTCAACTGACCACGTGAGAATGTTGATTCTAAAGAAATTAAATTCCCTAGAAAAAACGTCCTTAGCTGATTTCGATTTTCTAATTCGGCCTCTTGCTGCGACCGTATAGGTACTGTATTCGTTCTCCTCCCAAAATGTGGAAAATAAATTGGCATTCCACCTCTCTCTCTGGCCGGTTATCCGTCTCCCTCGGCATTTATACGTCTGTCTCGTTTATCTGCTCGGCGAATAATAAATAAAAGCCAAATGAATTGCCTCCCGCTCTCCATTATCCGCGCTCCCGCTCAACCGTCCGAATGGCTTTTCCAATTTACTCTGCGTACTGGTAATAAACGGACTGTTTTTATTTTCGCTTTATCGGATCGAGTATACTGCACCCGGCGTTACCCGGCTTAGATAATTTTCGAAAAAAATAATATAATACTAACCTGTTTTATTTTATTATTATATTATTTGTATATTATACAGGTATATAATATACCAGAAAATTAACTTGGAATTTAGTACCACACTCGTAAATTCGATTTTGACAATAATTATTTATTATATTTTTGTAGAAAGCAAACACTTTGTGGTTTGACATATTTAGGTAAATGAAAAATAACTTTGTATAAGACCACGAATATTATTTTATTTTTTATGACCGACCGGTTTCGCTTGGCCAAACGTCATCAGGGTACAAAATTATCCATTAAAATTAATATTCATATTCCTAATAATCAGATAAATTTGTCCAGTAGTCCAATATTAGGTATATTTCCTGTAAACTCATAATTTTTATCATTATTCTTTAATCACCTTCTCAGTTGACGTTTTGTATATTTTAATTCATTTTATCTGTCCTTTTCTCTCTGTTCATTTGCTATAATTTAAATGTCATTATGTTGTTTTCTCATTGTTTTGTTCTTTTTATTTTATATTTTTTCCCTTTGTATGTATATATAACGGCACACTTTTAAGTAATCGTGGTCTTACACAAAAACTGAGGCGCTGTATTTGTTTAACTTACTAACAACAGCATCAACTGCCTTAGCGCCCCCTCACTTGCACGGTGTCCAATTATATATATTTTTAAATTAAATAAAAAATCGCAACCATTGGAATTTGAATCCCAACATCAGGATCCACGGTCATCTTTTTTACGGCTACACCGCGGGTGCTTTTATGGCCTTTTAGCAAAGCAAACGCTTTGCGTGAGATTCTCGAATCTCTACGACAAATGTCTCATCTGACGTCACTCTACTCAAAATATTACTGGTCGATTCTATTGAAAATATTATATTACTTGTTAGCCGTGAAAAATCGTGGGATGTAATTTGACTTGCCGAAAAAAACATTAGTTGCTTTAATCCACCCATTTCAAATATAGAATGAGGTCTGCCAAAATATAATATATTATATGTAGGTACTTTATTAGGAAATTCAAATTCGATAATCGAATACACGTGCTGTCCCCTTTTCACTAATAACAACAAGTAGGTGTAAACGATGCAGAAGGCTGCTTATCAGTGACGTGTGACATCACTATCGAAGGTGTATACAAATGCACCAATACACACAATCCAAATATGTGTTGTTTTAGTCAAACCAATTTACGTGGACTATAAATGTAAAAAATTAACGAATTTATAAAAAAAAGGGTTTTTTTTTGCTTTGCATTCTTAAAAGACTCTCAGTTGTAAGGTTGCGAATTCGATTCCCGCTGCAGTGCGAATATATATTTACACATTTTTTATATAATTCAATTGAATTAAATTTAATATTATTATTATTGAGTTCTGCTATTTTAAGTTTTTTTATTTTTGTTCAGTTTGACAATGGCCTTAAACGCCGAAACAGCTGTCACTAAAAACAAAAATAAAAAAACATAAAATAGCAGAACTCAATAATAATAATATTAAATTTAATTCAATTGAATTTTATAAAAAAAATAAATGGAGTTCTACAAATTGAACACAAAAACTATAAATATATTTACACAGTTTTTTTTTTTAAATTCACGTATTAACGCTGCTACTCTGCGCATTGTGATGTGCATTTGTTGAGTTTGAGGAATTTTACCCAAACTATCTACTAACTGCGGAAAAAATATTACAAGAGAGAGTGGAAGATACTCTCAGTATCGCCCTGGCAAAAAACACCATTCAGAATCAGAGAATTCAGAGTTACTTGAAATGGCTTAAGCCCTGTTTTGTAACCAGATCTAAATAGACAGTAACTTCCCCATTTTCATCTTCCCCATATCCATCTCCTTTTCTACTACATCCAGCCTAGTAACATACTCCGATAATTGGGGATGCCTTAGTCCCACTAGCTCTAGACAGTCGAAATCAGTGGGAATTCGGTGCGGTATTCACATAAAAATAAAAATAAACGAAGAATATTTTATGTGATTTGGGTTTTTTCAACGTAAATATCATATCGTCGCTGGAACATCAAAAGGGCTTACGCAACACTTTGGTCAAAAATGAGTTAAATATGCAGTTTTAATCAGTTTTTTTGTTCTGAATCGAATACTCTAACTCACGTTTGATTCTGAAAACTTCTGTGGCCCTTCAGCTATCTAAAATATATGTTTACCATTTGGGAGAAGGCTTGACTCAAGCGATAAGATTTTAGGACTGTTTTAGCTTTTTGCCGCTTCAAAAACTTAACTTTTTTTTTCAAAATCCAACCAGGTACTGAAGACTTGTGAATTTTATTGTAAAAACGAATAAAACTTAAAAGTGCTCTTCCCAAAATGGCGTTTCAGCCCTTATGCCTTTCCGGTGACGATGTCCAACTTAATAATAATAATAAATGGACAACTTTTATAAGGCCGTTTTTATGGGAAAATCACCTCAAGAGCGCTTCAGATTTCACATTCAAATCTATGAAATCAAGTTGACCAAATGTAAAGAATAAATTGATATACTCGTTTACCTAATCATTTGCGTCGACAATATTATAAGTTAGTTACCATATAGTAATATCATAGAACACCTGAATCATCTAGAAAGATTTTTAGTTTTAAGAGTTAATTATTTTTTTTTATAGTTCTAAAAAAGTTACGAAGGAAACAGTGAGTTAAATTCATTCGGTTTTTCCGATCAGCGTATACGAACTACGAACTCAACCACTCGCCTCTGAAGAATACAGCCCCTAGTCTTATGATAATATATTCATTAGCTTTTCCAGTACCCATGCGCCGGGGCAATAAACCTTGTTACAGTCCCGATAAGGAGGAAATATAAATTGGCGGATATCGGGCGGAAATCTACCCTTCGCCGTGCAGCCTGCAGTCGGGAACTAGTGCCTGCCTGGGACCTACCCGTGGAGGGTTTATTATATTATTATTTATGGGGTGGAAACGAAATGCGTATCAAATTGATGCATCCATTCCTAAGATGAGAAGTACCTACTTTAAGAATAATGTGTGATGGTACTTACCTATTGTTTTTTTTAATATTTCTATAATTATATTGTACTATAATTTCGAATTTGACGGCCTCCGTGGTCGTGTGGTAAGACGCTCGAGTACGAATCCGGAGGTTGCGGGTTGAAAACCGGAAATAAATTTTATTTAGTTAATAGATATGTTGTCATAACATATTTAATGAATATATAGTAGGTTATTTTAATTGGGGTATGTTCCAGAGTGGTAGATACTCTAAGTATCACTCTGGTGATAGCCCACCATTCAGAATCAAAACTTTGCTTGAAATGCCTTTTACACTTTAGCCGTGCTTGGTGATCAGATCTAAATATCCAGGTACATCTCAACCTCTCACTTCCTAACTCCTTACTCTTCCCACTACCTTCAGCCTCTCAACATACCCTAATTGAGGATGTCATAGCCTCGCTGGCTCCAGACGGCTGGGAGCAGTTAGGAATATTGTGCGGTATTCACTATGAAAATAAAAAAAAAAGCATTTCTAAATAATTTCTACTTTTCCTAAGTACGGTTGGAGAGTTAGCGGGTATTTTACCACCTCTGACTAAACTGTTCATCCTAGTTTTGTAAGACCATGTATGACCGTGTTACAAATCTGGAGATCCTGAAATAATGCAAGGCTGATGTTGGCGTAATGAATAAGATTCAGAAAGGGACACTTTGATGTTTTGGACAAGTAGGGCGGATGGACAAATAAAGGAGTGTACGGAAAGTATATTGGAATGTATGAGACGATATATGCATGTGAATTATGCAAGGAGTGTGTGTTAAGACAGATTTGTGGGGCGGTCTTATTTTCTTTGCCTACCCCTGCGGAGAAACGGCATGATGGTTAGTGGTTCACACTTTGAAGTGGAGAAATGTAAGTAGATTTTAACTGTAACCTGCACATTCCTACTTTTAAATATTATTTTTTATATTTAATATATCTTATATGGAATAATGAATGTATCAAGAAAGTTTTACGGTCAGTCTCTGTTGTATCATCTAGCATTGTATAACAAATATCAACAATTTATATTATTCTACTTGTATTCACTGTCACCTACCTCAGAACAGGTTCTAATGATCTAGTGAGGTAGGTAATGTAAAAAAAATAAAGGAAGAAACAAAAGTTAATTAAAAAAAATTGAATTATTTTAATATTAATTATTCAATTAAAATCAATAATGTTCAACGAAGTATAAAACAAAAGAAGACACCGAGAACTTGAATTTAGAACCTTTTCTCTATCCGGGAGTAACGACTCTGCCAATTGAGCTACCTAAACTGTTTAAGAAACCGTCATTTTTTATATGCAGCCATTTTTGTATCGGTGTGCAAAGCTCTACCCGAGCATTTTAACATTTATGAAAAGAGAGAGCATAAACTGATTTTTTATGTTTAATTTAAGTTCCAACCGGCTAAACATAATCCCACGATTGGTCACCATTACATAGGTACTAGTTGTGAACAATAATGGACAGGCAGTCGTTTTCAACAACACCAAACAGAATTTAATTAGGTGAAAGAGATTTCCGTCAGCCAATCCGTCCGAATGATTTGGCGGAGCGAATGGACCAAATCTGCCGGAATTTACGAGACGAGTTGTATTATCAGCTATCATAGCAAGAAACAGGGACGTAGAAAAAATAATATATAATAAAATAATAGAAAAATAAAATATTATAGTTTTTAAATAACTAAGCATGACTAAATAAATGCAACGTTATTGAAGTTTCAAGATAAATAGTTTCAGCACAACCATGCTTTTTACAAGCACGCTCGTTTTCAAGAATGCTTTTTACCCGCCTCACAAATATCACTCTTGTGAGGTGAGTACATAGAGCGGTACCTATCCAAGGCAGGGTAGTCAGTTTTTGATGATTTTTGCCGGACTCGGCAGACCTGGGCGTGGCTAGGACCAGGGCTAGGGTATTTATACATCCATTCATTATTTGACCGGTCGGTGGCTGAGTGGACAAACGCGTCGGATTCCCACCCGGGCGTCGCACGTTCAATTCCTCTGATGACTAAGTCCTCCATCATTGCACAAGCAACATCTTCCGCTTGTTTTCCATTGCATGTTTTCTATCTCCCGCGACATAACTCAACAGTTCAGTAGGAGTTTTTCGAATATTGTCAGGATATTTGTGACCCGGGAATGTTTGTCTTTCTTTTAAAAAAAAATTAAAAAATGCATGGCACATGTCGACATAATGTTTTTGTTTATTCGTAAAACCACTTTTTCACAGTATTGTTTTCAACAAAAATATAGCATGTAACCTGAAAAACCGTTTAGTTGTGCCCAGTTTAGTCGCATATGAAAACATGTGGACGGAGTCCCCGGAGACGCGGGAGACCAAGATCATCCTTACAGTACATAAAAGCGGTGTGTTATTTTTGTTGTCTCTTTCTCTCTCATAGTGTACGACGTAAAAAGGCGGAGAAAGTGATTTATCGCAAGTTTGTATAGGTTGGGTAAAAAGAATTAGCTCTCTCTCCATACATTGTTACTTCAAGGCTGATACATAAAAAAAGTTATCTTCTACGAAATAACGGCCACCGTAGTCGAGTGGTTAGACGCTCTACCAAGAATCGAGAGGTTTTGAATCAAATTTTTTTTATTTAATTAATAATAATATTGGATAATTTAAATGGCGCCGTTTTTGAGAAAAATCACCTCAAGGGCGCTGTACAAATTTTAATTTCTGGTTGAAAGTAATACTTATTTTAATTAAGTAAAGAGAAATATACAGAAACGTACTTACTTGGCAGGTTACATCAATGACTTTTTTGAATTTAAAATTATGGCTGATATTTATTTAAATTATTTTTATGATTTATTCTATAATATGTGTCGTAACACATTTCATTAATATACAATAATATATGAGTGGCTTAGAAGCAAAAGCATCAATCTCCAAAAACGGTTCTGTAGCATTGTCAACTATTGTTTAATTAATATAAAGAAACAGAGAATTTTTGTGTATCAAAATATTTTTGTACACTAAACTAGAAACAATTTGAAGCAATAATCTTTAAACGTATCAACATATATAACTTTTTAAGAAATAATTTAAGATGCAAAAGATTGCTGCCTTTGCTTCTATACTCCTCATATGGTATATTTGCGGCACGTTCCAGAATGGTAGGTAGATACTCTAAGTATCGCCCTGGTGAAAGATCACCATTCAGAATCGAAACGTTGCTTGAAATGGCTTTTTTTAAATTAAAATGTTTACATACAAAATACATTTGGTATATTAATCCCAAGGAGTTAAAAAAAACTCATTCTGGCAAGGGCAAAATTATAAAACAAAAAGGAATAATATTTTTACAAAGACTTGCAAATTCCAAATAGGAAGCACAAAAGAAGAGGCAACAAGCGAGAAAAACACATCAAAAAGAGACTCATAGGAGTAGATAAACACCACAAATACAACAAGAAAGACATTCAACAGAGGTCTCACAGATAGGACACATCACTGATTTATAAAAATGTCGAGAAAATATCCTTTAAGTGCTTTTGCCAATATTTTTTTGTTCCCAACTGGGGTTTTTTTTTCGTTGGTCGTATTAGGTGACCAAATCTGAATAGCCAGGTATTTCCCAACCTTTCTCTTCCCCATCTCCTTCCTTTCCCTACTAACTTCAACCTCACATATTCTCACTGGCTCTAGACGATTGGAAGCAGTTAAGACTCTTGTGCGGCAGGTATTCACTATTCAAAAAATAACTCACATTGCTTTTCCATGCGCCGCTGAAAACTGTTTTGATAATTGTAACAAAGATTTAATCTGACCGATCGCTTCCAAATCCACAATTTATTTAATATTCTTTATTTTACAACTATTTTAAATAAATATTAAGATTCAAAGTGCACCACTGCTACAAAACCCCATTGCACAAGATTACGCCAATTCAAAAAGTTCCGCCATTTTGTTTCGGCTGAAGCGAGACGGCGAGATGTAGCCCGCTCGAGTCGTAGCGGGACAGCGCATCCGGCGTTGGTATATTTGAATTTTTCCTGAAAATGGGCAAAGGCCTCCACGGAAATCCGTCTATTTTCGCTCGAAATCGTTTTATTTTCGTGTTTATTTTTTTATTGTTGCTGTAAAATATCCTGATTGTGTTATTTCCCGACATTATTATGTCTCTCTCTTTTTGCCGGGCGGGCTTTTACAACACTCCGTCCTTTTTAAGTGCTTTTTCGAATTCGAACGCCGCCATTTGTTAAAAAGATTTTTATCATTTTTGAAAAGGGTTGCCAGTAGCAATAGTCGTATCGTTATACTTAATAACGGCGAAAATCTGAACTAATTGCGATATTGTCTATTATCTCACTCACTTTTATGGTGTTCACTGTTCATTATTTCATTTCTGGGAAGGAATTTCACTGACCACCTCCGTGGTCGAGTGGTAAGACTCTCGCATTCGAACCCAGAGGTCGCGGGTTCAAACCCGTCGGGCGCAAATTCTCTTTTTTTTTACATACATATGTGTCATGGCACATTTAATTCATATAAAGTAACAAATAGTATTTTTGCGGCACGTTCCAGAGTGGCAGATTCTCTAAGTATCGCCCTGGTGAAAGACCACCATTCAGAATCGAAACGTTTCTTGAAATGGCTTTAGCCGTGTTTGGTGACCAGATCTGAATAGCCAGGTACTTCTCAAACTTACTCTTCCCCATTTACTTCCCCTCCCCATTACCTCCATCCTCACAACATACCTCAACCTTATTTTGACTGATCACATAGTTTATACCTCTTTAAACTTTTCGATGAATAATCATCTAATTATTTTTTGTAAAAATATTTATAATATATTCATTGTTTTGTTAATATTAAATAACATTTTTACTTGTTCTTCATATTTTACAACAGTATTACAATACCCGTGTAAATTTACGGATGTAACTTGACTTACCAAGAAAAAATATTAATTACTTTAATCCGACCTATTTCAAAAATAGAATAATGTCTGCTAAAACGCACCATGGATGGTACTTTACTTAGGTAGGTGGAAATTTGATAAGAATTTTTTTTTAATCAATGATTTTCTAAACACATTCATCAGTTCCAGTTTTGAAAAGCTCACACACATACAGGTACGTACTCACATAAAAAATAATTGAATTCAATAAGTACCTATTTATCAGGTATGTTCTGTCTATGAACTTCCATTAATTCAATCTTTTTTTTGTTTATTTTATATTTATTACCGTTATTTTATTATGTGAGTAGGTACTGTTCACTTATTTGAATTTATACCTACTACCTAATTTCTGTTTATTTTTCTTTCGTCATATTGGTAGTAGGTATATAATATGTAAATGAGCAAAAGGCGTTAAAAAGGTACTCTTGAATAGATTCCACAAAATCTTCAATTTAAAAATCACCATTAATTAATTAAGGTAGGTTTTTAACAGATATTTATTGAAACCTGGCTACAATAATTTAGAATTCAACCTGATGTTTTAATTTTCCTAATGGCATTTTTTTATAAGCTGAATAATATTCAAGATCAAATCTACAATCTACCAGAATACCACATTCTTATCTGTGCAGTCGAGGGCGTCACTGCTGTCGACATTTTGATTCAAAAAAATTGATCCATAATTATTATTTTCCCACCTGCAGAGATCAGGGTGTCAAACTATACCGTCTTATGTTTTAAAGGTGGTAAAAAATTTGTAAATAAATTTACCTACAGATTTACTTGGTAGGTTTCTACCTTGCTAAGATAAGTACCTAACCCAACTTTATTCTTTACTAAAATGAAATATTTTTTTAATTTCATTTACTCACGGTGACAAATGGTAATTAAATTCAATAGGTACATACATATTTGTTTATTAGTTATAGGTTGAAATCAATACATTATATATACGTATAGTATTATAGTTGCTTGTAGAGGCAGTAAGTCTCATGAGCGGTGAGCTCTGGCTTTAAATTTGCGCAGATTTCACTGTCTGAAATGTATTGGTCAACGCAACAATCAAGCTCGAAGTGTCATTTCAAAGAGGACATTTTAAACATCAATTAACGATAAACAAATAAGAAAAACGTCATATTATTTTTGTTACATTGTTCACATTGAAAAATTACTTACTTAAGTATTTATCTACCTTCCTCAAACTTGCCACAAATAAACTATATATTTTTTAATATATAATAAATCTAACCCGTGACGTCTAGATCTGTAGTCAAAGGTCTGAACCGCTCGACCACGAAAGTCATCGTGTGCGGATTTTCCGTAGGTATTCACGTCGCCACCGACTGCAATGATAAGTATGTCGATCTCTATGTACCCATGTAGAAACATACCACCTCTTCTTTTGTAGAATATAATATTAGAATATTATTATTTATTGCGGTTGGGGTGGTACCTACCTGAGAACAGTACAGAAAACCGACCGCCATTAGGAGATATGATCTTTGTCCAGCCTCGCATAAACCAACAAACCCCAAACACGTTTACAGCCTTCCTCGGGTAATTGTCAATAATTGCTGATATACGACCGCACTATATTATTAGTTGGAACTCAGACGTTCTTTGCTGCCTCCGAAGTTATATGGCTACATTGTAAAATAGGTATTTTGTTTGATCTTAAGAAAATTGAACCGTGTTGCATTTATTAAAAACGTATGTAAAGATTTGAGGTTGGCTCACTGAACAGATTATACCTAGATGTGTGATCTGCATAAACTGATTTGACTCCTAAGCCCCAGACAGGCCAGTGAAATTGTTTGTCTGCTCAAGAAAGAAATTCTTTTTTTTTTTTTTTTGTATTGAATACCGCAAAAGAGCCCTTACTCTCCCATCAGTCTGGAGCCAGTGATACTATGGAATCCCCAATTGGGGTATGTTGTGAGGCTGAAAACAGTGGGGAAAGGGAAGAATATGGAGAAGAGGAAGGTTTTGAAGTACCTAGCTATTCAGATCTAGTCACCAAACACGGTTCAAGACATTTCAAGCCACGTCTCGATTATGAATGGTGAGTATTTTACCAGGGCAATGCTGAGAGTATTTATCACTCTGAAACTATCTATAACTGTTTATCTAGAAGGTTTGAAAATATTCAATCAATTTTACATAATTCACATAAATGTCGTCATAAAATTTAAGCAAGTATTATGACTAGTTAAAACAGTGATGGTTGCAGTCCTTCCTGTGTACCCCGCGGCATCCTTCACCTTGCAATAGCTCCCAGCCACCCTCCTAAACTGCCAATATATCACGTGGTGTGCTGTTGACAACCAAACAAGTCGAACGGCTACCGAAGCCACAAATGAATAGCCACATTGACAGCTAAACATCACAGCTTGACGCCACAAATATTTGTGGTCCCGTCACTCAAACGGCTTTGTTTAATTTACTAAACACACACCGCAAGTATTGTCAAATATACCAGCTGACCTTTCATATTCAATGTCCTGACTAGACACGCAGAACACAGGGGTCACAAACCGTTTAGGTATTTGACGAGGTTGACGATTTTAAGTAGGTACCTAAAGTTTTGGTCAATCTTTAGAAACTTCTTTAGATTGGTACAGGCTTTACCTCGCAGCATCTTTACTTTTGTCCAATTTGTATCATTGTTAATTATATATACCTACCTTTGTTTGTTTTCGCCTATTATAACCAATGTATAGACATTTAAATCAATCCTTTGGAAAACATATCGTCGACGGAAAGGCAAAAGGGCTTAAGCGTAACTTTAATCAAAAATGAGTTGAATATGCAGTTTTGATCAGTTCTTTTTTCTGCATCGAAAGCTCTGAATCTCGTTTGATTCTGAAGACTTTTGTGGCCCTTCCGCCATCTAAAATATATTTACCATTTGGGAGAAGGCTCGAGTCAAGCGACACAAGTTTGGGATTTTTTTAGCTTTTTTCGCTTTAGGTAACTCAGTGAGAACATTGAATTAACGTTTTTTTTTCAAATTCCAACCAGGTACTAAATAAAGACTTGTGAATTTTATTGTAAAACAAAAAAACTTAAAGTGCTCTGGGGTAAATTTCCCAAAATGGCGCTTCAACCCTCTTGCCTATCCGACGACGATATATTTTTTTTCACTATAATTGATTCTATAAGATTATATACCATGTTAATGGTAGTTTACCATCATATCTTTCTTCTTTGCTCCTACTCAGTAGTACCTTGAATTATATATTCCTTTATTTACTTTTCTCCGCTCCTGAACACACTTCTCACTGACTGCCGACTGACTTAACACTGAATTTCGCCTGTTGTTTTTTTTTTATTTTTTATATGAATACCGCACAAGAGTCTCAACTGCTCCCAACCGTCTAGAGCCAGTGAGACTATGGCATCCCCAAATAGGGTATGTTGTGAGGCTGAGGGTAGTGGGGGATTGGGAAGAAGGAGGATGGGAGTACCTAGCTATTCAGATCTGGTCACCAAACACGACTAAAGCCATTTCAAGCAACGTTTCGATTCTGAATGGTGGTCTTTCACCAGAGCGGTACTTAGAGTATCTACCACTCTGGAACGTGCCGCAAATATACTTTTTATTATTTTTATATGAATTAAATGTGTTATGACACATATTAATTAAATAAAAGTAATCGGCGCACGCCGGGTTTGAACCCACCGACCTTTGGATTCGTAGTCGAGCGTCTTATCACTCGACCATGGAGGCCGTCATGTTGTGCCGTAAATGTATTTGAAATAAATACAAAAATGATATTATAACATATTATTCTATTGTTTTCTCATTGTTCTGTTATTTTATTTTAAATTTTATTCTCCCTCTGTATCTATATATAATCACAACTTTGTATTTTTTGTTTAGTTTAATCTTGTATCCTGATGACGCTTAGGCTAAGCGAAACCAGTCGGTCATCAAAATTAAAATAATATCCGTGGTCTTATACAATGTTATTTTTTTATTTCTAAAAAAAATGACACCGCATTGACGTAAGGGTAGGTTAGATCAACGACTATCAATAATATGATGTCAATTTCCACTAGGCCATTTTACATCAAGTTTCGATTTTTGACAAAAATATTAGTACATTTAAGATTTGTCGAAACGTATTAAATTGTCTACTGTTGATAACTTTAATATTGGTACATTGGTTTCCAAATTTTCGGTGTGGTAGATACTTTAAGTATCGCCCTGGTGAAAGACCACCATTCAGAATCGAAACTTTGCTTGAAATGGCTTTAGCCGTGTTTGGTGACCAGATCTGAATAGCCAGGTACTTCCCAACCTTCCCCTTCCCAATCTCCTTCCCCTCCCCACTACCTTCAGCCTCACAACATATCCTATTTGGGAATGCCATAGTCTCACTGGTTCTAGACGGTTGGGAGCAGTTGAGACTCTTGTGCGGTATTCACGTAAAAAAAAAAAAAAATGGTACTCACTTATAGTTCCTACAACAAAGCTTTATAAAAGTATGAATAATTGTATGTAACTACATGTTATCCTACAGACATTTGTGCAGTATAAAGATTTGTATTAAATTGTGGGATAAACTGTAGAATAAAGTTATTTGTGACCTTAACCTAACTTTTTATTGTTCGGTAGATTCTGGTTTTATTATATTTGGAAATGATTTTGTGAAGACATTTAGGTATTTTCAGGAACTATTGGATCAGATAACTGAATAAGGTGAAGCTGTGATGGGTCTAAGCGAATAAGTTCCTCGGCCACTAATCCGGAGGTCACGGGTTCAAGACCCGGCGCGCGAAAATAAATGTTATTAAATTAATTTCACATTTTTTTAAATAAAATATTATGAAGTAATTTTGCGGCACGGTCCAAAGTGGTAGATCGTTGCTAGCTAAATCCTTCAACATTTTCTACTAATAAGATTAGTAGTAGGAGTTTTACAAATATATTCAAATTGTCATTATCTTTCTTTTTTTAATGTTAAAAGAAACAAGATAATCGTAAAAATATCGCCCTAAACCACCATTCGGAATCGAAACGATGCTTTAAATTTGGCTTTAGGCAAATTTAGTGACAAGATCTGAATAGCCCGGAACTTTCAAACCTTCCTCTTTTTCACCACTTTCCTTTACCACTCCCTTTAGTCTCACAACATACAAAATTGGACGTAGTTATGCAGAAAGCGTCCAACACACAATTTGTCAAAATCGAGTTTTATATGTTTTCCCATAGATAAATACGAGAATTATATCTGCTGAAAACACCCAAGCTCCAAATCCAAAATATTTTTTCTTTACCAACGTAAATCGCAGATATTTTAGTTAAATTGATGTTTAAAACATTATAAAATGTAGGATAATATAATATATTTTTTTTTTAAACACATTGATAGATTATAAATTACCTATTTATAATAATGCTCAAAAAGAAAAAAGAAAAAAACACACTAATATTCACTTTACAAATGCCCGCTACGCATATTTATGCTTTTTTATCGTCATTTTTTCAAACGCCTTTTTCTCAGTTTCATCTTTTTGGTGTTGGACGCTTTCTGCATAACTACGTCCAATTGGGGATACTGGCTTTCGACAGTTGAAACTGGATCTTTTCAGAAAACTTTTTCTGCAAATTTAATATTCTATAAAGTGAAACTGTACAAATTGTGAATAAAAAAATGCACGCTCACCAACGTTTTCCTTCCCCTGCCCCAATAACTTGTAATGTTTTCATAATGTCCAAGCTATTCGCTTCGGTCAGTGGGGTGGTTTTAATTGTCCCAAATCATTGCTACCGTCTTCACACATCTTCGGGACGTTCGGAGGCAATGTTTAGGATACTGTCTTTGTGCGATTGCCACCGTATTCCATTATGTTTATGACTTATTCCCCGCTGTTTGTGTTTTTATGAAGATGAATGTGGTCGCAATGACTTCCCTGGTAATTATCTACGCATTTCTGTTTGTTTGAATTATAAAGAATGGTTGGAGGAGAGGATAGATTTACGATGCTGTTCCCGACGGTTTTGTTTACGTATGCAAAAGGATAAAAGTCAAGGTCAACTAATTGCATTTCATGGCGCATGGAAAAATCAACAAACAGGCAACCTTAGAGTACATAGAGACCTACCTATCCAAGGCAGTGTAGTCAGTTTTGTATGAATTTCGCCTGACTTCTCTGCAGAGGCGTGGCTAGGATTTCATAGACACACCTTATTTTACTAAACAAACAAATATAGGCCATAACCAATAAAAAAATACTTTTAAATGATTTATAGATTCAAAATATCTTACAAAACGAATAGCATAACGTTTGCTTAAATAATAATGGAAGGTTATAGTTAGTATAATGTATTTATATACTCGATAATTCTAAGGCGCTGTCAAAAACATTTTAAACTGTTTAAAAACCTGCAAAAAATGATGTATTTAATTCATTTTGGATTTTTTATGCATGCATTTAAAGCGCATGTCGACATAATGCTTTGCTTATTTGTATAACCACTTTTTCGCTGTATTTTTATCAACATAAATATAGGACATAACCTCAAAAATTGGTTAATTACGTCGTGGGCGTACAATGGGCGGAGTCTCCGATCACGAGGGTCACAGAAAACATTCTAACAATACCTACAAGCGGTGTGATGTTTTGAGAAAAATTGTTGTCTCTTTCTCTCTCATGGTGTACGGCGTAAAATCCGGAGAAAGTGATTTATCGCAAGTTTGTGTAGGTTGGGTAAAACAAAATAGCTCTCTCTCCATAGATATTCCTGCTCCAAGCAGGCAACACACAGTACCCACTTCAAGTATTCCCCCAACCTTTCTTTTTTCCCCACATTTTTACACAGCGAGAATATTATAAAATAAATTTAACTCATTTAAATTTATTTAATTACATCACACAAGAGTCCTGACTGCTCGAAACCAGCTGTGCCAAGACATCCACAATCGAGGAAAATAAAAAAAATCAACAACCTAGTTTCAGATTTTTCAAAATTTAGATTTTTTTGCGACTGGACATCAACATTTGTTACGCTGCTTGTATTTATTTATCTTACACATTTAAACAATAATATTTGAATTAGAAATAAAACTAACTTTGTTTAAAGACCACTTTATTGGATACATACATCAACCGGTTTCGGCTCTACCTGAACCTTCTTCAGGGTTGAATACATCTTTATTTACCCTTAGGGTTTTATTGGTATCTTCCGATATGTTTTGTTATATATTTAAGTTTTGAAAAAAATGCACAATAGAATGAGCATGCAATCAGTTACGCAAATGAATATTTTGAAAGGGAACTACACATTGGGTTTGTAAAAACGTCCAATATTGCACGGATAATAACAAATAGTGTAGCATCGCTTTGAAGGTTTTAAACGGCCCTCCATACTAACCATCAAATTCTTTAAAACTTTATTCCACTATTCACAAAAAAATGGAATAAAGTTTAAAAAATGTATTATTAAAATCATTTAAATCTAAGATACAATCGAAGTTATAAATCACTGAAAACTAAATTGCAGCACTGCTACCCTAACATAACACCATATAATTTAATACAGATTTCCATGTTTTTTAAATCAATATCGTTTAACCTAAACAAATTGTATTTTTACAAAGCACTTGATAGATAACTATAACGTTCCGGACTGAAAATAGTTTCATTAAACTAGAACTATAAATTCCAGACAGAAAATGCTGCACACATTTCATGACACCAAAGTTCTCACCTTAATGGAGTTTTGGCTGCTCCATCATGATTTTGTTGCAAAATAACATACCGTTGCTCGAAAAGCACAAGGTCTTAAGCGAAACTTAAAAAGCGGTAAAAAAAATTAATCAAATATGCAATTATGATCAGTTCTTTTTTATGTCGAATGCTCTGACTCTCGTTTGATTCTGAAGACTTTTGTGGCCCTTCAGCCATCTAAAATATATTTACCATTTGGGATAAGGCTTGACTCAAGCCACACCAGTTTGGGACTTGTTTTAGCTTTTTGTCATTTTAGGTAACCCAGTGAGAGCATTGAGTTACTTGAGAAAACTTTTTTTTTCAAAATCCAACCAAGTACTGAAGAATTATGATTTTTATTTTTAAACAAAAAAACTTCAAAGTGCTGTGGTGTAAACTTCTCAAAATGGCGCATAAGCCCTTCTGCCTTTCCGGCGACGATATACGAGTATCTTCATTACAAATAAGGTACCTACCCTATGTCATTAAATCTTAATATTCGGCGGTCATCTTCAATAAGTCAAAAGCTCAAACATTTCAATTTTAAGACCGGGGAATCAATTTTACGCAACAATAAAATGAAAAAGTTCTGCTCAAAACTCAACACATCCGTCAATTTTCTTCGCATGACTCTAATTTCAAAACATTTCCTGCGCGTCTCTTACAAAGACTCGTCTTTCAATGAATTTGCTGCCACAATAAAGCGTCAAAATAAACAGCAATAAACCTCGGAAACAATACCTTTATTTGTTATTTGTTTTGTTTAAATATTCTCCCAACTCCTGTCAGCGATTCGTTGCCATTTTAAACAAAAGCTTAAAGACAAAAACTAAAGTGGACAAAGAAGCGAACCCTGGGGTACTCCTGTATTGGCGTTGAAGGGACTTTTTATGACATATTTTTCACAGAAAACAATTGAAGTAGTATCCCACGATTTCTAATTTAGTGTGGGACCTAATTCGCCATGATGCGTGTACTAATCCAGGACGACCACTGGTATATTTAAACAAAATATTGTTCGTCATCTTTTGTTTAGATCTGTTTCTTGCAAGGCATTAAAATATCTCGTACATGAAAACAAACAATAATATTAGTGTCTTTATGGCCTATGGTTTTAAATGATTTGTTTAAAGATATCTAAGCTTTGAAATGTATTTATTTAGAAAAATCTGGAATGTGTAGCTAACATGCACATTTCTGTTAGAATCGTCGTCTTTTTTTAAATTCTAATTGAGTTATTTACATGTTTTTCTGCATCCTTCCTGAAACGAAAGATATTTAGTACTCATGCATCACTCCTATCGTAGAAATTTAATAAAACATGGATAATGTTTATAGCGAATGAAATATCCTCGGAAATATCGCTCCAAAGGCACTGCAACATACAAAGCTCGAAAAAGCTACCTTAAAAAATATTTTTGTTGAAAAATGGTGTAGCCGTTCGTTCTACTGATATTTATGGAGGCTTTATTAAAGAAATAAAACTTTTATTTATATATGTGAAATAGTTGTTGGATAAAGAGTGTCGGTCAAGAAAGAAAAAGTCACAAAAGATCTATATTTGCTGTATTATCTAACTTTAGGCACTTACCTACAACGGGGTAGCGAAAACATTTATAAGGTTTTTAAGTCAATTATGGAAATGACTTCCCGAAGAGATGAGTTTTCAGTATCGCGCCCATCTTGACCGACCGTCAAGTCAAATTTACTATTTCTTATACCTTTTTTCTACCCTAGGTTCGACAGCACGGGCAACCACCATTACATATATTTGTTTATGTAAATATGTTTTTGTAAGTCTCTAGTTATAAGTTAATATTAATAAACATTAGTTGTTAGTCTAAATTTAAATGTTTAGTTTTAGCTGTAAGTACATAGTTATAAGTTATAATACTATTTTATACGCCACTAGTTATTAGCTTAAATGATCAAGCTGTAGGTTATGTTATTACCTGTATTTTGTGCCCTTGAGGTGATATTTATTTCACAAAAACGGCGCTATAGAAATCAGTCAATTATTTTTATTATTGGTTGATTTTTTTCTGACCGTTATGCTTGACGGCTTGATCAACGACTGATCAAACAACCCAACATGAAATTAGACAAACCGTTGTTGGGCCGAGAATCTACAATGTTAAAAACAAATCAAATGGCGCTGTCTATTGGTGACGTTGTCAAATGTGACGATGTCAAATCGTTTAAGCAACTGAACCAGTCTTTCATCGGTCTTAATTAATATGTGGGTATCTACCTAGTCCATTCCAAGTTTTAGTGCCGATGTTCTCAGATTCGTTTGCTGGCTTTACTATCGCGATATGAGGCGATCCCTTCAGAAGTGACCAGATGATAGATTATGCAAGAATCAATTATTAACCTACGCAAGAAAGACAATGTATTTTCTCAGTAAATATTCAATAAAGAACAAGTATACCTCCGCTTGTATCTATCTACTATCTACGAGTCTATCTAATCCCACCGCCTTCATCGTGTTTTATTTCCTGTCGGGGTGCGTGGAGGCGATGCGGCCCCCTGGCCCCCGCCCCCGCAGCCCTAGCGCCCCGGGCCCCGCAGGACGGCGGGTATTACCGGAGACCCTTTTTCTCCATTTGGCGCGAGACATGCCGCCATGATTTTATTTTCATGACTGCCCGGGAAAAGGCCTCGGCAACATTTTTATTATATTCAAAACACATTATTGAACTAAGAAAAGACAACGAGCTCACCAAATTTTAACGAAAATTATACAAATGAAAACACATGCAGAGTACCAAGGTAAAATAATGAGTACATTATAATGGTAAACCAAAACATTAGAGATGGTCGATATCAGAATTGGGTGTACCTGCAGTTCCAGTTACCGGTCTTTTTGTAATTATGGCATACAGAACTCCGGGCCAATAAGGCCCCTTTCTCTTTCATCATGATGTTAAGTTTATGGTTGTTGAAATAGGAATTTTGGTGAAGTTTTTAAAAATAATTTATACTAAAAACGGCGAATAATGTTGGGAAGGTTAATCCTTCCGAAGAATTTGTTTTGGTTTTCTATGTTTTGTACGAATATTTTCGTCGTACTGTCCAGTTACCGATGACCGGCGAGGAATCAGTTATTTATCTAGTTATTTTTGGAGCCGGTTCCTAGTGCCAGAAAAGTTCCTCAAAGAAAATTGTTTTATTAAATAGGAAAAAAAATTCTCACCGCCAAAAAACGGGGGGAAGGGGGGTTGCTAGCAATTTCCAAAACGAAAAGAGCTGGAACCGGTTCCTCACCAAAAAATATTGCAGTTACATCTGTTAATGTTCTGCAATGTTTCTTCAACTCAAGGACTCTGCGCAGATCTACAGAGTTCATAAATACTTAGTTATTTGCATGTGTTTATATAAAACGGACTGTGAAAAGGTTCAGATTTGTGAGACACACCGTGCACCGTCAAGAAGAAAAATATTAAAATGAACAGATTACGGAACAGAATGTGGCAGACACCAATTACGAATTAGCTGTGAAATAATTCTGTGTGCGGAGGAAGAATGGAATGAGTTAAAAAAATCAAGTTTTCAGTTGAGTATGCAGAATTGTTCCTTAGATGGTCAGGAAATAAAATAATATGCTATTATTTAAAAAAAAAGATGAATGACACGATTACATACAAAAAACAAAATTCCTAAATCTGTTTTGGACGATATGGATTTTCGAAAAAGCATAGTTACAAATATCTTATTTGTTTTACCTAGATATCTGTATTCAAATATATTTGTCAATTTTTGAAGAATAGACTTGTCAAAATGTTTTCGACCCCATTTAATTCCCTCCTTAGAGAAGCTGGAAATCTCCTAAGGATATTGTCCCCTGGCCCGTGTTGAAATATATAACAGGTAGCTCTATGCCGCGGAGGAAAGAAAAGATCCGAGGTGGCAATACGAGCATTTCTTTCGATGCTTTTGTCGCCAACTTTAGGAACGAAGGGTCAAGTGCGGGGGTGATTTTAAAGTTGCCACGCCCATCCATCTGGCGGTAAACTTACGCAACACCGTGGCAAATATTTGAAAGGTTGTGGTATTCCTACGTGTCCCAAGCTGTAACGCTACAACTTAGAACTAAAGTAGTAGTGACGAGTAATTAGAGGCTAAAAATAACATGTTGTAAATATGTACAGAAACGGGCGGTACGTTTGATATATTCTCCTATCTTAACAAAAGGATTGCAATCTTTGGAGTACAGACGTCAGGTGAGAATGATGTTCTTGTTCTACAGGTATTTTAATGGAAGATCCTCCGAGGAACTTGCGTCTTTGATCCCTTCGGCACTCGCTAAACGCGCGCCCATCATTTGTACACGGTTGACATTCAATTCGTGAGAACGGGTCACTTTTACGACTCGTTCTTATGTTCAACAGCTCGGCTATGGAACGATTTGCCGGCCTCTGTGTTTCCTCCCTCTTTTAAAATGAGTCTCTTCAAAACAGAGGTACACTACTTCCTTTTCTCAAAAAGACCCTCCACACAGCATCCCCAAAGATGACATGGGCTCTGACGTAAATTATTTCCCTCAAAGCCTCTTGTGTGGAGTTAAAAATAATAATGGAAAAAAAATTGCAAGCCAGGCGACGTACAATACATGCTAAAAAGGGGATATTTAAAAATATATATTTTTGGCTTTCACCCTTCAAGGGTGTTTTGTCCATCGTTTCAATATAAGGGATAAAGGGAAGGAAAATTTACATATTGTTTATTAGAGCTTTTTTTAAATGTTATGCAAAGTGTGTACGGCAACACGTGGCTAAAACATCAGACTTTGTATAGTTTATTACAAAAAACAATAATAATAGTAAAAAGCAATACTAATATACATTCTCCAGATACTTCAAAACATACATTTTTTTTGGATCGTACAATGTTTATCTCAACATATGTTTCGTTCTTGAAGAGATGAAGTTATTATCTAAAGATTAATTTAATATTGTCCTGATGATGGAAGGGTACTTCCGAAACCGGTAGACAAAATATTAAATAAAAAGTGGTTAAAAAACAAAGTATATATGTTCTATTTATAAATAATAATAGTATTCACGTTGCCAAAGTAACACCATCCTTGGTTTCAAACATTCTTCTTGGATGGATTTACAATGTTTCACGACACAAGTTATGGTTTTTTGAAGAACTGTCTACTGAAGTCAGGCCTGATTGGGTTACGATGTGCCTGATTGCACTAGTGCCACCTCCGCTTCGTTCTTTCCTCCGTGCTCTATCCCCATACACTTTTTTCGTTGCCATAGTGACACATTACTATTGGCGGAGACACGTAAAAAGGAAATTACATACATAAATCAGTGGACATAAGTCAATTGTTTAGTAGTGGGAAGGACAGGAACGAAGAGGGCAAAAAGGGTTAGAAAATTACTGTTTTATTATGTTGCCATGATAAACTTTTTCTAATGATGATTGATTAGCATGTCTTCGTGGCCGAGCGAGGTGTGGCAAGTGGTAAAATAGGCGTCGCAGGTTCAAAACGCCACAAAGTTCAATTAATATTTTATTGGCATAATAAATATATTTAATTATTACCCACATAACTTTTATCAAGTGTTATTATACCCCCAGTATACTTACGTGAATTGAAATGAATTAAAACGTTTTATTTTCATTTCTATGCAGAGTAGTGTGTATGTAAAGCAGGGCCGGCTTCACGACATCTAGCGCCCTGTGCAGTAAGGACTGAGTGTGCCCCCGACCTACTCTCCATACGTTTTCGCTAGTCGTGCAATGCACAGCGATGCTGCCAGCGCAATAAAAACATAATTATCCCATGATGCGAGGTAATTTTTAAATTAAAAGGGAAAATTTTGACATGGAATATTCCTATTTTAAGTCAATTTAAATAAGATCTTTATTTTCACGGGGCCCATTCAAAGATGGCGCCTATGTGTTTAGCACAGTTTGAACGTAATGCTGGATCCGGCGCTGATGCAAAGTGTTTTAGTGAACAAAATACTTCGTTATTGTCGTTACTAATGTTGTATTTTTTAAATGCTTATGAAAATGATGATTTTTTAAAGATATTCGCAAAATAAAAAACAACTTTTTTTTAACTAAAAAATAAAACTTCCTGTTGTTCCAGTTTTTTTTCGTAACAATAGCTAAAAAAGAAAAAAAACTTGTAAACACGCTGAAATTTTTCAAAAGCTTTTACAGAGTTTTCGAAAATTCAAAATTGAAAATAAAGAAATGACATACACTTGTTGTCCCTTTCTCGCTAAAAAAAGTAAATTTAAGCAAGACTAAACTCTAATTGCGTGATATATACAGAAGAAGGTTACTTACTGTACGCAATTGGGAGTACCTACGGATTGCTGACAAATACCGTACTTGACACTTTCGTAAATAGTAAATAACATTTCGTATCGAAACACTACAACTAGGTAGGTACCTTATGGCTATACATATATTACAAAAGGCTTAATAAGAAATGATTTTTAAAAAATATCAAAAACAACTATTTTAAAAAAAAACAATGGCGCGGCGCTGCGAACGGGTAAAATGACGTCATAGACATTTTAAAATGTTAGTTTGAATTATTTTTCAAAAAGGATTTATATTACTTATATGTACCAATAGCTTACAACTTTTATATTAGCATTTTTTTGTTATTCTATCTGGATATGTTTTTTAAAGCCATGATACTTTTCACTGAGGTCACGCATACCTGTACCCAGCAGGTATTAGATAGGTACCTATTGACGGGGTAGGTAGGTACACGTGAGTGGCACACATTCCGTGCCATAATATAACGTGGGGTGTATTATCCGCCCCTTCCCCCCCTCGGCAGGACAGCCTTAAATATTCAACAGTCAATCGACACTTCTCAAACCCCAGGAGAAGATGGAAGGGTAAACCCAAAACAGACACCAACAAATTATTTTTTTTAAATATCATTATAAATTCACACTTTTTTTACAATATTAATAATTACTAAAGCCGCTATTTTTACAATTTTATTTTGAGCTCAAAAAAATTAAGAATCCGAATGGTCTTTCGTTAACTGCGCAGCTTTGTCAAAGCCTCCTTTGACGGCCTCCGTGGTCGAGTGGTAAGACGCTCGACTACGAATCCATAGATCGCGGGTTCAAACCCAGCGTGCGCAAATAACTTTATTTAATTAACATGTGTCATAACAAATTTCATTCATATAATATAAAGTATATTTGCGGCACGTTCCAGAGTGGTAGATACTCATAGTATCGGCTTGGAGAAAGGCCACCATTAGAAACGTTGCTTGAAATGGCTCTAACCGTGTTTGGTGACCAGATTTGAATAGCTAAGTACTTTCCAACCTTTCTCTTCCCCATATCCTTCCCTCTCCACTACCCTCAGCCTCACAACATACCCTAATTGGCAATGCCATAGTCCCACTGGCTCTAGACGGTTGGGAGCAGTTGGGACTCTTGTGCGGTAATCACAAATAAAAAAAAATGCCATCAGCCGCATTCTTTCGGTTGTCAGATTCTACCTAACTAACAAACTAATGTATTGAAAGTGCATTGGTTTTTTAACGATGTGAATTCTGTGCATCTGTTTTTGTTTTGTTTTATCCGCCTATCAATGTTATTTGTTTTCTTAGTGGTTTCTGATCTGTTTCATTTTTCACTTTCCTGCTTGAAGGCATAAATCAAAAACTTTTTACTTTTCTCATCAGGTATGGTTTAATCTGCAAAAAAACTACGCGAGCTTTTAACGGAGGTTGTCAAAAGGAGACGCGTAAATTGCACTCAGTCGCGTTGGTGACACCGATATGTTGTATTTGAGCTACTGTTTTGTCAGGTATTTCCCTATCTTTGTTTCAGCCTCACAACATTCTTCAATTGCGGATGTCATAGTCCGGACAGTCGAGACTCTTGCACGGTAATCGCAAAAAGCCACCTCTCACCATTTCTCCTTGGCGTTGATCTAGATTTCAAGAACATTCTAACAGTTAAAACTTTACAAATTTCAATACCTAATTGCTAATATGTTTAAAACTTAAACTATACAATTCAAGAATAAATACAAACCCTCGTTTTGTGAGATGGTTTTATATGATTGACCGGGTAGTAGCTGAGTGGACAAGCGCGTCGGATTCCCACTCGGGCGTCGTGGGTTTATTTATTTATAAATTAACGGACTAAAGTCCAATTACAAAAATACATACAAAACACGAAATAGAAATAAGAGTAACAGAGTAGAAATAGCATATACATTAAAATAAATGAAGCGATGATAAAAATAAGGCAAAATAAACATAAGAGAGAACATTCAAGCCATGGTCTAGTCAAAGTTTTGGTAGAGTCGTAAAGAATGACAAAAATCATTTAGACTGCTACCAAAAATTTCAAGACCATGGCTTGAATTAACAAGTCTTGACATTCTGGACATTGGAGAATTATACCCGTAATTAGTATTGTGATGATTGACGAACAGCAATTCATTGTTTCTGAGTCTACGGCAAGGAATGTTGAACTGGACAAGTTGCAACAGAGAAGGTGAGTCAATAAAACAATTAATGATTTTGTAAATGAAAATTAAATCGAAGTCTTTCCTGCGCTTAATTCGTCTGCTAGCTAAGTCCTCCATCAATGCACGAGCAAGATTTTAAGCTTATAATGATGATAGTAGGTGACTTTATAGTTGAGAAAAGGATATTTTCAATTATTATAAGATTTTAAAAAATACAATCCACCTTTCCGCCCTTTCCGATTCCAACATGACCTATTCTGGTACTACCTCTCCCGTATGGGCTATAAAATGCCGCCGTGTCCCTCCGGCCAGGCGACCAATCAGGGGTTGGTCCGTTTGAAATTGGAATAATTTTTTATCCAGCGGCCCGTCTTGGGACGTCGGGACGGCGCTCGCTGGTTAATAATTAAGGTAACTGCCGCAGGGAAATCGACGGCAGCAAGGCCGGGCCGTAAATTTCCGGGCAACCCCGGGACCGATTTTTCAATGTTTAATTTTAATCTGTCGATGTTTCATTATTCCTAGCATTATTCGAAAGTCGCGATATAAAATTTAATGCCTCTTTTTTTATATTTGACAAATCTGATTTAGATAGGTAGGTACCTACCCGCATTAAACCGTGGTGTTTTTTGGAGTAGAGGTTGCCCGCCTTGGCAAAGCAGTAAACTCCTTGGCACCCGACAGCACGTACGTAGGTACGAGTGTGAACTTTTCAAATCTGGAACTGATGTCAATTGAAATTATCATTTTTTTTTAAATAATCTTTTCAAATCTCTACCTACCTATAATAATAATAATAATAATAAATCGATAACTTTTGTAGCACCGTTTTCGTGGGAAAATCACCCTCAAGGGCGCTTTACAAATTAATGTATCTAACCTTAAGTTAAGTTAAGTTTTATTACTAATGGCTTACAAACTAATATTTTCAACTAGTGATTTACAATTAGGACTTATAGCTAGTAACTAGTAGCTACTTCAGCAAACATTATTCTCCTTTTGAAATGGTTGGATTAAGGCAATTTTTTTTTTTCTTGACAAATTTAGTTACATCCCGTGATTTTTCACGGATTAAATTAATTTGCTTAGTGACACCAGCCTGTGTATCGAAACTACGAGTATGTGGTCGACATGACTTAAGCGAGAGGCAGCTTACCTTAAGGTCTGCAGATCTAGACGTCACCAACCGTTTAATCAAACTATCTCGATCAAATCACTTATACAGAATAAACATCCTCAGCTCTTACTAATATCCAGATTTAAAAAAAATTAAAACGAGTTTTAATAAAACCCTGCTGCTTATTATTTTTAACAATTTTATTTAATAAGGAGGTATTTTACCACCTCCAAACCATAGACATAAAATACAAGACACGTCATATTCATACAAATCGAATGACAAATGTGGCACGCTCACGATTTAAGTTTCAAAGCTCATAACGCTTATGAAAAGGATAGCAATACTAAACAGAATGTGAGTGTACGGACGAGATGTTTATATGAACGCCCCGCGTTACTGTTACAATCTCTCTTCCCCGACGAACTTACTGAGCGACTAGCCAAGTAGAGTACGACGTACGGAAACGGTTGTCTTCCACACACCTATGTATATCTGCATTCGCTATCTCACAATATTTCGGTTGAAGAGCTCCCGTTTTCCCGTGACAGCTTGTCTGTTGAACGAATGTTTGTGTGATACTGAACGCAGTAAACATCAGGTATGTCTCTCGGACTCGGTTTAGTACATTCACGCGCGTTGTCTCAGTAACGTATCTACATGATTTAATTCATCTAAGCTCCAAACTCCAGTAAACTGTTGAGTAAATACTGGTCCAGTAACTTCAATTATAGGTTTAAAATGTCTGTTTAAACAGACGTTTTCCTTAACGGGTAGCGACACTCAGCAATGGGCAAAATGATAATATACCCTACCTCGACGAGTAGAGCTAATCGACAGTCTACTCAGAGGTGGTGAAATATCCCTATAGCCATGTTCCCAAGCCCCCGCCGTTGATTGGTAAGTGCGGTATTTTTTCAAACTTCCGTCACATTTGACACCGTCACAACTCAGTGATCAGCACCATTTTTTTGTTTTCTTTTTTCACATTTGAACGATCCCCGTTAAACGCCGATTGTCGGTCCGTTTCAGTTTTTGAACAAATTGTTATCAGCTGACAAGCATTACAACATAACCGTTTAAGCTTGACCAACGTCTTGTCATTGTGAATTTACGATTTCTTAGAGAAATCTTGTGTTTTTTTTTTACATTTAGACTACTGTAAATAAAGGGATATTGTAAGTTTATGCAATTTAATAGTACTAATACGATAGAACATAAAATAATGGAAAAAAAATTGTTGTATTCATTGGTCTTTATTCATTTTTGTGTACTTGAAAATGAAGGCAATGCATATTGCAAAATATACCGGAGATTTGTTACACAGCAAACTCTGCCAGTCGCAGCATTATAATGATACTAAGCTAGGTATATGCCTACAATAAAACCTTTGATCCTACAAAATCAGGAAGCGCAATTGTGAAATCGTGAAACCATTATCACCAGGTTTCCAAAGGAATTCCACGACGGGAATCCTTGAGCATGCTTGCAACTTGCAATAATAATTGACAAAAGCCCAGTAAACTAAAAACTACTTTATTGTTTTAGGGCAGTTGTAAAGATCGCTGAGTCCTTCCTAATGTGTCGGCGTCCCTTGCGAAGGCGCTCCGAGAGTGAGAAGATAATGGCATTATTGTGGGCTGTAAATAATATCTGTTATTATTTAGATCTTTAGAAATTCAGTTCGGTTCGTTTGAGAGTTTCCTCGAAGAAGCATTATGATGCAGATTATGTTTTTATCCCATTACGACGTAACACTTTACTCGCAGGACTTTATTGGGACGGTGTTTAATGTCCTGGCTTAGTACAGAACAGTTTCATGATAGCTGATAGCGTTGTGAATGTTTCAACCATCGACGAAGGCATTTTATACATCGATGGTTTTAATCTCTTATTATTTTTCAAGTCTTGAGAAAGTTTTAAATTTAATAAAATGTACATAATATCGTCGCTGGAAAGGATAACTTGGTCAAAAATGAGTTAAATATGCAATTTTGATCAGTTTTTGCATCGATGCTCTGACCCTCGTTTGATTCTGAACACTTTAGTGGCCCTTCAGCCATCTAAAATATATTTACCATTTGGGAGAAGGCTTGGCTCGAGCGACACAAGTCTGGGACTGTTTAAGCTTTTTGTCGCTTCAGGTAACTCAATGAGAACATCGAGTTAATTGAATCAAGTTTTTTTTCAAAATCCAACCAGGTGGTGAAGACTGTTAAGACTTATGAATTTTATTGTAATACAAAATAAAACTTGTAAGTGCTCTTGAGTAAACTTCCCAAAAGGGCGCTTCAGCCCTTTTGCCTTCCAACGACGACGATATGATTCCAAATCGACACTCGTTGCGATGATTTAATCAAAATCTTCACGGGTAATAATAATAATAACAGTAAACTTATTTAACGTAGTTTTGTGATATTTCACCTCAAGTGCGCTTCATACTAAATTAATTATGCTAGTAAGATTAACTAACAAGGAGAAAATAATACATAATATGTATGCAAATTAAAACTATCTAAAATCATGATCGTTACCATAAATCATGGGAGAAAAAGGTTCAGATATGGGTATAACAGTGTATGTGTACATCAACAGATTAAAAAACAATTTACCAGAAGCTAAGGGTATACAAATTCAGATGAAACGTATGAATTCATGTTAACATATTTTTCAAATCAAAGAAAAGGAAATTAGATTGAGGACAGTCAACATGTTGGTACTTAAAACAATTAATATTGAAGTATTATAAGTAATCGATTCTAAAAATGCAAACAGTGTAAATATAACAAGTAACAAAAGAAAAATAAATATTTTATGACAATGAGTTTATGGTTTTCAGTAGATAGTGAGGACATTGAGTTATAATGATAGAAGTAAGGAGAAAACCGAAACAAAGCAAATTAGGGACGTTTTTAAAGAAATTAAATTTTAATAAATTACGTTTTGTACGTAGGATTTAAAAAAAAAAAGTTTTTAAGACCCGTTTGAACTCTGCTAGGTTCTGTATGTTGGCAAGTTTCGGGGAAGTTTTGTGGGTACCTACTAAAAACAAAACACGTCAGACATTAAATGTTTCAAAACAAACAACAAATAAAAGTAGCCGACAAGCTGAATAACATCTATTATTATATATATCAGTACCTTATCTAATTCGTCATAGTCTTCATACACAAGCTAAAATCATGTTAAACAATGTCTAAATATGTGGATAGGCAGTCAGCACGCATAAATATATCTGCATGGGTCCTTTGTGTGCCCTTGGGCTCTCCGAGGGCCCGTGCTGGGTCCGCGGGGGACCCCGGCTGGCGGCAAGGGCCTAATATAATAATTAAGTCATTTTTCAGGTTTGTGTCATTGTAAGGAATAGCTGTCGTTGGGTTTTCAAAGTGATACATTATTGCATATAAAGACGCTACAAGCGTAGTGGGTAGAACTAAGATTATTTTCAGTGGCGTTTCGACAAACTCTTTAGCCCAGGGCGAGCTTTTTTATAAATTTAATTTCTTTGAAAACGTCCCTAATTTGCTTTGTTTCAGTTTTCTCCTTTCTTCTATCATTATGACTCAATGTCCTTACTATCTACTGAAAACCATATACTCATTGTCATAAAATATTTATTTTCTTTTGTTACTTGCTATATTTACACTGTTTGCATTTTTAGAATCGTTTACTTATAATACTTGAATATTAATGTTTTAAGTGCCAACATATTAACTGTCCTCAATCATATTTCCTTTTCTTTGATTTGACAAATGTGTTAATATGAATTCATTTGTTTCATCTGAATTTTTATACCCTTAGCTCCTGGTAAATTGTTTTTTAATCTGTTGATGTACACAAACACTGTTATACCCATATCTGAACCTTTTCTCTCGTGATTTATGATAACGATCATGATTTTAGATAGTTTTAATTTGTATACATATTATGTATTATTTTCTCCTTGTTAGTTAATCTTATTAGCATAATTAATTTAGCACGAAGCGCACTTGAGGTGAAATATCACAAAACTGCGCTATATAAGTTCACTGTTATTATTATTATTGTTATTATTAAAGGAATACCGCTGTTAGCCGCATTGTAACCTATCTCTCCACCACCTACAATGTATTTTAGAAAACATTATTATTTTAAAATTCATGTATACCTGTGTGCGCAAGGAAGAACGAAATTAGTCGATAAAAGCAGATTTTTAGGAAAGCCAAAACAAAATTTATATATTTGGTTTTTTGTATGTAATCATGTCATATGTCACATGTCTTTTTTATAAAATAACAGCACATTATTTTATTTTCTGACTGATCTCATTTTCTCTTGCCAGATATGTTTCTAAGGAACAACTCTGCATACTTGATTTTTTTTACTCATTCCTTTTCGCATACAGATATATTATAGTGAATACCGCACAAAAGTCCCAACTGCTCCCAACCGACTAGACCAGTGAGACTATGGCATCCCTAATTGGGGTATGTTGTGAGGCTGAAGGTAATCGACAGGGGAAGGAGATTAGAAAGTGGAAGGTTGGAAAGTACTTGGCTATTCAGATCTGGTTACCAAACACGGCTAGAACCATTTTTTTATTTAATATAAGTTTCTTTTTTTTACAATAATATTTAAGGTAATTGTTACAATTTTTGCAGTGTATTTCAAAATAAGGATATAAGCTGTTCCTCACCATAAAGAACAGGGTTCTTGTGTTTGGTGAGGGAATTTACGTTAAAATAACAAAATAGTGTTTAGTTAATACAGCAGAGAAAAATAGATTTTTTAATAAACATTTCAAGCAACGTTTCGATTCTGAATGGTGGTCTTTCACCAGGGCGATACTTAGAGTATCTACCACTCTGGAACGTGCCGCAAATATACTATATATTATTTTATATGAATTAAACATGTTATGAGTTATGGCACATATTATTTAAATAAAAGTTATTTACCCACGCCGGGTTTGAACCCGCGACCTCTAGATTTGTAGTCGGGCGTCTTACCACTCGACCACGGAGGCCGTCAAGTGTGTTATTATCCATTATGTTAGTCATAAAATATTATAAAATTACAAGATATCAACAACAGTAAAAATAAGTGTAGATATCCACTAATTTGGCTCGCGTAATTAGAGTTGACCCAAGCAGTACAAACTTAAGATTGTGTGTATTGGTGCATATGTATACACTTCCGACAGCGATATCCTTGCCAAATGTCACTTCATGATATTAGCGAGAAAGCGACAAAAAGTAGAGTCGTTTGAAGTTGAGTGACAAGTCTTAAACGCGCTGTATGCGAGCAATGCATATGTTTGAGTACTGTGTTCAACTGAACATTCGCCGCGATACATATACCTTTATGTCTCTAAGCACAATAATTTTCTTTATTAGGGAGGTACTTATCATCAACTAGAAACTAGACTTTGTATATAAACTGAATTAATATTATACCTACTGTTGGTATTAAGTAAAACTGTATACTTTTGTACAATTTATTAAAAAATAAAAAATTATACTTGGGAATAGGTACCTAGGCAGTATGCAGTGGCGCGCACAGAGCTTTTGATCAGGGTAGGCAGTAGGAAAAACAGCGGATTAATTGACAATAGAGACAGGTACCAACAGATGTCACTGATTGCTATTGCTTTTGTTCTGTAAAAGCACTGCCTAGACACTAACAAAGATACTAATGCAAACGAGCCACTTGAACGCGCACAAAGCTCACAGCATACATACATTTTGTGTAGTCTAGTCAACATTGATTAATTTACTCTGTTGTTGGCGGCGTTTGAGCATATGTATGTACTCTTCGAGTAACAATATATGGAGAGAGAGCTAATTCTTTTTACCCAACCTATACAAACTTGGGATAAATCACTTTCTCCGGGTTTTTACATCGTTAACCATGAGAAAGAAAGAGACACACAAAATTTCCCAAATTATCACACGGCTTTAAAGTATTCTAAGAATGTTCTTCGTGTCCCGCGTCTCCGTCGACTCCGCCCACGCGTTATGATATGCGACATAAATTGACATAACTCAACGGTTTTTTAGGTTGTATGATATTTTTTTGTTTGTAACAATACTGTAAAAAATTGGTTTTACAAATAAACGAAAACATTATGTCGGCATGTGCTATGAATGGATGTATAAATACCCTAGCCCTAGTCCTAGCCACGCCCAGGTCTAGCCGAGTCCGCCAAAGCTCATCAAAACTGACTAAAGCAGCGCTCTCTCTTGTATATTATTGCTCTGAGTATGTACTGCTTTTGACACGTTATAGTAGGACGGTCGGTATATTTATTTTTTGTAATAATTTAATATTATTTAATCCAATATTATTCATATTTGTATGCGAGTACGGCAGGGTAGGCAGTGCTTACGTGCCTATATGGAGTGCACACCTCTGGCAGTAGGTAAGTACCTATGTAAGAGCATCAAGGAAAACACAAATGGCATGAGGGAAAAATAAACCTAAGCAATTTACTACTAGTCGAAAATATGGATATGTAATAAAACGGAATTAACGTTTCATGAATTTAGTAACGTAATTTTGTAAATAAAAATATAATTTTTGGCTGCCCGATTGCCCAGGCGGTCGCTACGCCCATGGATATATTTCAAAACCGCAATAAAACGCTAATTACTTTGGTTTTTCGCAAGTTTACTGCCCACCCTCACCCAAAGTTTCAAGATGGTTAAAACCTATTTCATACTTTCTTTTTATTGCGGCTGTATAAAAATAAAAACATAACGAAAGATAACATTATTGCTTTAGACACAAAAGAGTTTAGGGGTCGTTCTACCCTCTAACTATGCGGTCTGCTGTAATAGGTATGTGCCCTCAGCTCAGAATCGCTTTACTAGCTCATCATTAGGTTTTTAATCAAAGTTAAATTTGTAAAATATTTTCCGTATAGGTATCGCAATCAGAGTTGACCCAAACACAGCACTCACACAAATGCATTGCTTGCATTCAGCATGTTTCAAACATGTCATTTGACTTAATAAATGAAAATTCCTGGTAAATAAAAAAATATTTAAAAATTATAGTATGTTAAGAACACACTGGAAAACTAACTTGTCCATTTCTCGCCAAAAACAATTAACAGGCGTTAACAAGACAAAATGCTGTTTTTCAGTGACGTTTGACTAAGACAACACTGTCGGAAGTAAATTTATATGCACCAATACACACAATCTTGGGTTTGGGTTAACTCTAATTGCGCGATCTGTGTTGTAACAATATTGTAAGTAGTAAAACATCATTTAGAAAATAAGTATTTTAGTAACCGGTTAGTGGCCGAAGGGTCCAATGAGTTGGGTTCCCACCCAAGCGTTGCAGGTTTTAATCCTGTGCTAAGTCCTCTATTGTTGCACAAGCAACATTTTCCGCTTTTAATGATGATGGTAAGAGTTTTTCAAATATTGTCAGGTTATTCTTAACCTGTTATCCAGCAAAATGGAAAAAAATAAATAAAACCATTTATTTGTTTATTGTCGATAATTGATTGTTGGGACATTTTGTTCAATCATCAAAAAATCTGAATTTTTCCCAAAAAATTACTTCATTTGACTACTGATGACATCTATCGTAAAGTTTCTAAATTAATTTCAAATGTATTTCCATAGATGTCTCTGTAATACAAATCTACCTTGAAATTACCCGACTTCACAGAAAATTATTTAAATCTGTAGTTAAATTATTTGTTCGTAATCTGCTCATTTTAACATCCATTCAACCTTCATACGTTAACATTCTTCTGAATAGAATTTGATTTTCATTCTTTCTGACTGTTTTATGCTAAGACATCTTGGAACGTAAAACTAATAGATAAACCGATACAAATGTATTGTGTGTGGAAGTAAGATCAATTATTCCCTATGTCTGCGAAATTTTCTGAGCAGATAAACATTTTCATCGGCATGTGTTATGTAAATTGGCAAAATCGGTTTAATTTCAAATCGGTACAGATTACACTTCTTTTCTCTGTCCAGTGGATAAAAAATATAATGGCAATTAAATATATTGTAATAAAAAATACGTGAATATTTATAAATATTTATTCAACATGGCAACAAACTTTTTACAATAATACATACCTACATTGTGTCTTAAGAAATAACTGCACGCGGGCAACCCCCACATGTTACAATACTTATTAATTCAACTTAATACAAAATATAGACACAGGATGTTTCTGGCAACACTGAATCCCAAAGACGTTGCGGTATTTTGCGACTTACGTTTTTTTTTCAATTTTAACTGTAAAGTAAAAAATCTGCTTGTATAAAGTAGCAAAAACTTTCAAATGGTGAGCTCTAGTGTCTTGAAGTTTGCAGTTTTTTTCTATCTGGAATTTCTAGTCAACTCAACTATTTTCAGCTTGCAATGTTAATTTAACTTAAGCTATAGAGCCTTGAAATATCCATTTAACCCTCGAAAAATAAGGCAAAACACCATGTTGTGTATCTCTTTGTCAACTGATCCATAAGAAAGTGTTGTAACTAATATTTTGTTATAATAATGAAATTTTTGTGGAAATTTAAACAATTGCATTTTTTTTCAAGTATACTTGTTCATTTGTGAAAATGTATGACAGCTGTTTTGCCTTCAAGCCATCACTATTTACATTTCAAATGGCAATTTTTTATTTGTTGTATTATTTTTTGATTCATATGATAGGAAAAATTCACACTAGTGAAACAATATACGTAAATTGAATTAATTATTACAATATGATTTGAAACGAGATTTGGAAGTGAAAAAATCAATCTGTTATAATTAATGTTTTGTTCTACATGTGGTATATACTACCCTCCACACAGCATCACAAAAGATGACCTCCTGTGTGGAGTTAATAAATATAATTTTTTTATAAATATTAATGATACGGAAGTGTTCCTGAGGTGTATGTGTGGTAAAACCATGTACAACCGTATCACAAATGAGAAGATCCAAAAAGAATGCAAGGCCGGTGGTAAGAGGTGTGAACAAAATTAAGAAAGGACGCTTAGATGATTGGGACATTAGGAACGGTAAATAGAGAAAGGAATGTCAGAAGAATATTTGGCAGGTGAGTTAAAGTAAAGGAAAAAGTCGGTGACTCCCCTTAGGGACATGGCACGATCAAGTGAATCAAATTCTTTAATCTGTTCACGGCGAGAGTCGTAACACCAGAAGAGTATGTATGAGACAGTGGTGCGTGGTGTACAACACTCTCTGCCTATTCGCGGAGAAATGGTGTGATGGTTAGTAAATTAATATCCGGAAGCAAACTGAATTTATTTAGTCATTCTCGCCAATATATTCATATTAATTTGACTTTATAAACTTGGTTACAGACCGACATACTTATCTATGCAGTCGGGAATGTTGTGGATAGTACGCATTTTGCGGTTCGTTTATACGTTAATTCCTCTTTTAGCCGCCTTCAGATATAAATATGTCAAGCTGTACAGTGTTTCTTACAAATATAAAATATTCAAGTTTTGAAGAAACACCCTGTGTGATTGATATGGGCAATCCAAATAACAAAAATCACCCACCTTTAATATTTATAATTATAATAATGGAACTGCCCAAAAAATTAATAATTACAAGAAAAATAACAATTCTACGTTTGCAATTAAGTATTTTTAATTATCTCATACGTATTTTTTTTACATTTCTATTTGTTCAATATATACATTATTACAATTAAGTGAAAAAATCATTTTAAACATACAAAGTTTTGTTGATATTGTAATTGTGTGTGTATTCAGAAACTATTGTTTTATCATTGGGGAACTATTTGAGTACATCAAAATATTTTTTTGGTCACCAAATTACTTTGGATAATTCAAGCAATCGGTCACCATAATAATGTTTGAATGACAAAAATAATAAAATCCAAAAATGATTTCACAGCAAAAGTTAGTCTGGAATCTAGATAAGGCTAAAAAATATACTTTTATCCCAGAATGTGATCATTGATATTATTTTAATGTCAGGTTAAGTCACTTTTATTCTGTGTTGCAATACGACCCACTAAACAGAAAAAAAATTGAGTGCCAATAACTTATATATCGGTGCTCATATTTTGCTGCTAGAATATGATTTCTAACGGCATGAATGATCCAGATAATTTTTTTTTTTGGGGGAACGATAACCTAAAAATTACTGCCCATTTATATAAAAAATGGTGATCATATATTATTTTTGCTGGCAAAAGACATTTATTTGGGTATCGAATCACCATTAATTTGGTGCTAGGTTAAATACAAAGCCATATTATTATAACATGTGCTTGGCTGAAAATA
The DNA here is from genome assembly GCA_022651775.1 of Drusus annulatus. Classification (NCBI taxonomy): domain Eukaryota; kingdom Metazoa; phylum Arthropoda; class Insecta; order Trichoptera; family Limnephilidae; genus Drusus; species Drusus annulatus. The sequence continues at coordinate 612,851 of JAGWCC010000089.1, read as the reverse complement.
AACAAGAGTATTGTGGTGTTCTATCCCCTAACAATAAATAATAATAGTTGGATAATTTTTATAGCGCCGTTTTCGTGATAAAAATCACACCGAGGGTGCTCTCAACCTAATTCGGAAGCATTTCGAACCACAATTTTTTATAATTACTTCAAGAATACATTTTTTTTATTTAAGTAAAGCACTTTTGTTATAATTGCATTCCGATTCGACCTTAGTGCTGGGAATGTAAAGACATTTTTAATGTGATAATCTATTTGTAAGAATGTGGGTAGAGGTCTAATCCCACAGATGATACCAACTGACTACTTACTTGAAACAAGCCAATGATTTACTTAGTGGAAAGATCCATACATATTTATTATATATTGCAATATAATGTTTTACAGCTTATTTTAAAGTGTTTAAAAATTTATAAAATCATCAAACGGTTGAATAAATAAATAAAACATATTAATAAGCTACCCGTTTCCAATAAAAAATTGTGGAAAATTTGTTGATAGGTATTTTTTTTAAAGATGTAAGATTATTACAAATACAAATACAAATTAAAATTAACGAGAAAAAAAAACATATTTCTTAAATAGTATAAATTGAATGCTCATAAAGATATTATATAAAAAATATATTATTTTAAATATTTAAAAAAAAAATAATTTGAGAAAAATGTTGATCTCTAGTTAAATTATTGTAAAAGGTGTATAAATGAACACAAATCTACGTCAATAGTCAAACATGTGTAAAATAAATTGTAAATATTTTAAAATAAAGCTTTTACAGATTGACACGGTTAACTTTACTGTTTGTGGTGTCGACACCATAGATATTGAGGTTGCCAGTGCAAAATAAATCCCTAGATGCAGCCTTTATTTGGAACAAGTAATTATTTATCCAAATATATTTAGAATTTTAAAATAATAGTGACAATGAAGGTATCAGTATCTCCACACACTAACGATTTGTTTTTAAGTTAAAAGTTGACTTAAATTGGGGGCATTTCATCCCAATACCAGAATTATGGGAACTTTTTATATGTTTTCCCATTTGTATTGTAAAAACAATTGAGTTTGACGAAACCGAACTGACAATATTTTGACAGCCGAATAGCAAAAAAACATGGCGTCTTAAGTTCCTTTTCTGGCGACCTGCAAAGTTAACCACGTCAAGCTGTCTTTGTTAGATTAAGGAATGAAATTCACAATGATAAATCTTAAAAATAATATACCGCTATGGTACAGTAAAATACTCAAAATTATAATATTTAAGTAAAACGATTAAGAAGGTACTTAGCATGAAGGAAAAGATGTGTCCAATTTTTTGCAAAAAAAAAATGTGAACAAATATACAAAACATTATATTCCCAAAAGGTTGATTTAAAAAAAATTGTGTAAAAATACTAAAAAGTTGTATAAATTTACATTTTAAATAAAATAATTCATAATTTTGGTCTGAGCTTTACAAGCAGTTCAAATAATATATTAAAGACATTATATAAATCATCCAATTTCCACAAAAAAATGGTTTTCGTCAATAAGTTCTTTCAATTCACAGTGTCCAATATTAAAAAAAACAATTATTTTTTGGAAAGTCATTTAAAAACAGGTTTCCGGATTTTTTTTTTTTTTTGACAAATGGGTTTCTGAAAACTCTTGGAAACCATCTGCATAAATTAAATATAACATAAAATCATGTAAGTAAGTATTTCAAATAATCAGATTAATTAACAAACTCTAATTACTTTATTGCAAAATTTTACTAAAATTATTAGCAAATTTTATTTTGTGACAGTTTTGTATTTTTATAACATACGCATTACATTTAGTTTTAAAGATTTTATAAGCTTTAAATGTTTATAATTAATGCTTTCATTTGATATCAGCTTAACATCATAAAATTTATGTAGAATGGGACGGTTGACAATTATTATTATCGTTAATAAAATGTAAGCCATTTTTCCACGCACAAAAAACGTTCCCATCCCTTCAACAAAAAATCGCAAAATTTTTGAAATGATATAATTTCAACTAACAGAATACAATTTTTAAAATAAATATTATTATTAACTTATTATGAATAAGTACCCTATTATGACAGCCTTTCCACAATGTAATTTACAAGCATTATATAGTTGTTATATATTAGATTATTGTTATAGACGTTGCCTCTAAACTAAAATACTAGCAAAGAGGTGGCCCTTAAATAAATAAAACATGAAATTAAAAACTAATTTTTAATTTAGTCGGCTTTCCTAAGTAGCCGGGAAATGTTAAGATGTTAATTTTAAGGTATTTAGCAAATATAAATAAGAAATTAAAACCTGGAAATCAATATGGGAAAATGTATTTACGTTAGGGTAGCAGAGATGCATTTTAGATTTTAATAAGATTTATATCTTAAATCTAAGATTGAATCTTAGTATTCGTAATACTTTGGTCGCTAGTGTGAAGGGTCGTTAGTGAAGGCTGTTACATTTTGAAAGGTAGAATGGATTTATGAGAAGCAAAAAATATTGTTAGTACCTAGTAATATCAGAACTTTAATTAATGACATGCTATCCTTCCTCGCTACCTCTACGGCAACAAGCCTAGTGGTCTATACAGCAATTAACACTCTCCAAATCAAATGAGAAATTATTACCAAATATTATACATAATATACTATGAAGCAAAGTGTAACTATAGTATGTCAGGAACGATATTTGTGGCGGTCTATCCCCTCTGCCTACCCTTGCAGAACGGCGGGAGTATGTTTTTTAATATATTATGTACATATTACCGAGTGTAAAATAATATTACTTTTAAATGATTCTTAACATTATTGTGTATTCAAAGTAAAACGCCGATTACAGAAATCAATGCCTGTTATTAATTATTTTCTCATAAACACTATGCCTTTTTTAGATAAATACCGTAGTTCGTTCATTACATTCTGTGGGTTTATATAGATACTAGAGTTCGATCAATACATATATTCAGAAGTTAGATACTGTACTTCGTTTAATATATTAAGTAGTTCTTCTTTAGATACCATAGTTTGTTCTGTATTATCCGCAGTCCAACATATATTGTAGTTCGTTCATTATATTCAATAGATACTATAGTTCAGTAATTATATTCGGTGGTTCTTCTTAAAATACTGTTCGCTTAACATATTCCGTAGATCTTCTAGAGACGACGGAGTTCGTAAATTTTATTCTGATACCGTCGTAGTTCGTTCATTACATTCAAAGAAAATTATAATAATCGGCGTTCCACGACTAACATTACGTTTATAAGGCTTCTCTTTCCTAGTACGCAAAGGCAATAGTTATAATTGGTTGTCCGATAGTCGCGACTTGGTCCCCCGGCGGCCCTAATACCTGTAGTAGTTTGGCTTGAACGGTCCCACCTTGTTGAGGCCGAGGTACTTGGCTTGATCGTCCGTCAGCTCGGTGAGGTGGGCGTCGAACGTGGGCAGGTGCAGGCTGGCCACGTACTCGTCCATCTTCTTGGGGAGGAGATATACATCGGCCTGAAATGGGAAAAGTATCCATAGAATATTGACAAGTTGCAAAATTGGATATTACGCCAAAGATCTAAAGATAACGCCTCGACACCAAAGGAAACAACAAACTGGCAGCTGCTCAACAGATACTGACTACAAGATAAGACAAAGGACCAAGAACAAAACAAGAGATCAAGATGCTGGCCCAGAAGCTGCAGAAAATGATTTACCCAACTTTTTTTATTTATTTTTTATAGTTAATTACCGCACAAGAGTCCCAACTGCTCCCAGTGAGAGACAGTGGGACTATGGCATCCCTAAATGGGGTATGTTGTGAGGTTAAAGGTAGTTGAGAGGGGAAGGATATGGGAAAGAGGAAGATTGGGAAGTACCTGGCTATTCAGATCTGGTCACCAAACACGGCTAAAGCCATTCCAAGCAACGTTCCAATTCTGAATGGTGGTCTTTCACCAGGCCGAAACTATACTATACGATCTACCACTCTGGAACGTGTTACAAATTAATGAACTATATATTATTTTATATGAATTAAATGTGGTACGACACTTATTAATTAAACAAAAATTATTTGCGCACGCCGGGTTTGAACCAGCGTCTTCTGAATTCGTAGTCGAGCGTCTTACCAATCATCCACGCAGGCCGTCAAACTAGGCTAATGTTCCAGAATCCAATGGATTGGTGCGCCTGACTGTCCACGGAATCCTGAGCATCCTATCTCTAGGTTAAGCTATACTTATCTCATCAGATTATGTTAGGTTACCTTGTATCTATTGGGCGGCGCGTTGAACAGCTCTATGAGCGCCAGCGCCCGCGTGGCTGCCGTGATGGACACCACGAAGGATGGCAGCGAGGAGCAGGACAGGTTGGCCAGGCGCCCCTCCGCCAGTAGGACTATCCGCTTGCCGTTCTCCCAGATTACGTGGTCCACCTGCAACACAATTCGTCAATACGTAAGATTAACGGAGAAATTTAAAAAAAGAATAGATAATTTGTAAGCTCTGTATATATATATATATATATATATTTATTTTTTTAACTTCATGTTTATTTACAATATTGTACATACATTGTCCTCCACCCTAGAAGTCGACCTGTGATGTGGAGGACATCATAGAACCATATGATAAAACCATTTAAAATTAAAAATATAAAAGAAAATAAAGCCACTTTAACACAAAAAAAAAATCATAAAAATTAATAAAACAATAAATTACCTAAGTAGCACTATTATTATGAATGTATTAAAAGGATTTTGTTAACAACCCTTCACACTAGTGACAAAATTCACGAAAAGTATTTTTAAATCTTTGATTCAATCAAATTGAATTTATGTTATGGTAGAAAATCTACATTATCGATGTTTTTAATGATTTATAGCTTAAGGGTCAGCACCCAAAAATAGACAATTTTTGGCTTTCTAGTACAAGCATTACTACAAATGATTCATCTGTTAATTCTATTTGGGTAGTTAGAAAAATGTCTGAGGTTTCCAGTGAATACAATTATTAAACAGTGGTCTTTCAAATTCTTTATGACAAGCATGCTAGAATTTTAGGTAAAACATTCAAAAATGCCTTTTCTAGTTTCAAAACTGCACCTTTCACCGACATTTTAGTATGTTTTTTTTTTATAGAATTTAAAGGACCATAATTGTAAAATTGTATTCACTGAAAACCTCAAACATTTTTCTAACTACCCATTGAAAATTTTCAGATACATTTGTTGGATTGGTTGTATTAGAATGCTAGAAAGTAACGTTTAGTGTCATTTTTGACTGCTGACCCTAAAATCTTCGATAGAATCAAAGATATTGCAATACTTTTATCGAGTGATTTGGTCCGTATTGTGGAGGCCCGTTAATAATAAGGATAGAATCATCAGTAATCAATTGAATCCGATGTGAATATAGTACCATTCTTATCTGTTTCTCTCTACTTCCTCCTTTTCCCACTACCTACCTCCGTCTCAACTGTTGCTTCTGTATTCCGTAGCGGTAAAGGTGCTTGGCACGTCACAGAAAGTATTCAATCATTGCCCTTTTTCATGCATTCCCAACACCCATCAATAATCACATGACTGCAAAATTTGTGTCAGAGATGGGACGAGGGGAGACGTAATGTAACAACTTTAATAAAATTAAGTACGATTGCTCTGTGGAACATACCTGTGAGCCAACAAACTGCATTCCAGTTTGGCAGGACAAAAAAATAGTTAATCTATTTTAAACAAATTATACCTCTGAAAGAATACTGACACAAGTCCAAATATTAATTCCGTCAAGAGGAGACAAGTCTTTTTGTTAGGTCAGCTGTCAATGTCAAATTTCAGGGGTATGTGATTTCTATGGAGCAAATAATATATACGTAGTCAAGTTTATCTATCACTGGTCGGCATTAAAACCTCTTTGATGAAGAGAAGTTGGGGAACTCTGTTATAAACAAACTTGACTGTACGTATTATAAAAGCATTTTATAATAGCGACTGTGCATGCGATCATTTAATTCGGAATGTCAGCTTGTATGTGGTCTAAAAACTAAATAGATCGCTGACCCGGAACAAAAATTGTCATTAGTCAAACAATTCTATAATTGAAGTTTTCGGAGGAAGTATGATGTACACAATTTAGTCAAAATTATCTTTAAAACATTCCTCACAAAAAATTGCGAGTATCTATAGTCTTTGACTTGATTTATTTTCATGAAAAACATTATAAATTACCAGAATAAGCAAACGGCATGAATTATTAAATAAAAAAACACACATTGTTTTAATCCACTTTTATTCTTCATCGGGATTCAAAAATATACTCCATATTTAGTATATTTTTAAGTCCCGATGAAGATTCAGGTGAATCGTAACTAGTAGACATATACAAAAATAAAAGTGGATTAAAACAATGTATGTTTTTTTATTTAAAAACATTATACTTCAAATTGTGTCGATTTTATTGAAAATAGAACTTTAAAATTTGTACTTTTGTTATTTGCATTATACTAATCAATATGTATATATTTTTAATCGAGTTTTGATAATTGGATTGTTTTCAATAATGTGTGAACAATCTCACTGTAATAAAAACAGTATGTTATCAAGTAGCTCAAAAATGGTGTATGTTGACTTGGGACATTTTTCTTCCAGACCAGCGATATACGGCATTGTAACAATAATAGTTTCAGCAGAAGTAAGGAGAAGGTGTCACCACTCTCTTGTTGCTAAAGCAGTTTTCTGGTGTCAAAAGGGAAATGGGGATTGGAGAATAAGGAATGGAGAAGTGGCTACGAACCTGAGAGCGGACCCTCTCCCAGACGAGGTCGGGAGTGCGCAGGCTGTGTACGTCTATCTCAGTGTTGGAGTGGCCCATGTTGCACACCACGCAGCCGTTCTTCATGCGCTCCATGTGCTCGCGCGTCACCACGCCCTTGTTGCCCGTGGCCGTGATCACCAGGTCCACGTTGCGGATCACCTGCAAGTATTCGCAAAGATCGATAAAGTTAGGGTAAGATAATCTTAGAGCAGGTCACCTATCCTTCCGATTCTTTGAGATTCACGAGGGTTCTGAGTGTAGCTGACCGCCAACAAACTTGCACGACAGCATAACGTGACACTAGCTCTGCCACGGAAATTAATTGTATTCACAAATCTCAATCAAGGATGACTGTCGCATCTTCCTACTTCATCTGTTAATAGATAAGTGTTTAAATTCATAACATATTTAAATTCATGTGTCAATTTATACTTTCAACCTGTACTTTGTTCAATAAACATAATAATAGTAAGTTTGAATTACTAATTTCACCCAGAACACATATTTTACAAATATCAATATTGGTTCTAAACAAATCACATTAATCCACAAACTTACATCCTATGATTATACCTAAATCTGCACAAAATGACTAAAATATTTTTGACACCTAAAGAAATTGCAATCATATTTGGAAATAGTTATGCAGAAATCATCCAACCCCAAAAAGATGAAACTGAGAAAAGGGTGTTAAAATTATCATAGCTTGTCATGAGTAAATATTACGTAATAAGCTGCGGGAGACTGATCCTTCAGGGAGGAATTGTTTTGGCTTTTTTTTTGAGAAAATGGATACATTACCAAAATTATGACACAAAATATGACAACACTATTTAAAATAGTGCTACATGGTTATGTTATTTGATGGTTTTTTAAATATACTAACCTCATTGAGTTTAACTACTCTGCATCCGTCCATGGAAGCTTGTAGGGCGCAAATTGGGTCGATTTCCGTTACATACACCTGTAAAAACAAAATTAAACTCATTAGTATTGTTGCTTGCTATCAGTACAGAGATTAACATAATAATTCCACTGAATTTATTATTTTGTATCATCAAATTACGCATATCAGAGCATTTCCACTACATTTCAACAAAAGCAAGTAACAAATTAGATCGGTGATGTTGAACGGGGCGATACTTACAACACATCCCAGGGCTCGGAGCGCCTGACAGCAGCCTTTTCCCACTTCTCCGTAGCCGCAGACCACGGCCTGCTTTCCCCCGAACATGAGGTCTGTGCTGCGCTTCAAAGCGTCTATAATGCTTTCCCTAAAAAAGAAAAATTCAAAGAGTTCATTTTTATTATCAATATGTTATAGAGTATAAATTTTGAAACTTTTTTCTGATAGCAACATGTGTATACTTACATATATGAAAATATCATTTTTTTTATTTTTTATTACGCCTCGTTTAATTTATTTTAATGAGAAACTTCAGTAAATTATATTTTTTTGAATGAACAATATTAACCTTCTAACTTCAATACCAGCAGCAAAAAAAAAATTTAGTTTGTTTACTAGTTATTATTTTTGCCTCGTGCCTGATTTGAAGTGTAAAGAGCTCCATACGATTTTAAACCACTTAACGTGACAATAGTTATCAATCTTTTCACAATGCTTTGCACGTAGCTGCGATCGAGGTTGAATGACGTCTTTGCCGTTTTGATGTGTTTGTTTTTTAATATTATTTTATTATTGTTTTAATGTTATAATATTTTTCACTGGAGTTCCTAATTAAGGATGTTATAAGCAGCAAAACCCTCTTATCATCAGAGTGTCGATCTATGGTAGCACATAGACTATGTTAAAAGTCTCACAGAGGTCATCTGTTAGTGCAATCTTTGATGTATCATATAAAAGACATTCAGAGGAAACATTGTGACACAAAAGTCCATGAGATCAACCTTTTGCCATTCAATTAAATCCATTTACTCATTCCTCCATTCACTTGCGTATCATATATTCTATACACCTTTCTCTTTCAACCTGCTTTACGTGTCTAAACCATTTAACTGTCCCTATATTAATCTTATTCATTATGCTTACATTGGTTTTAGATACTTTTCTCATTTCTGCTGCATTCGGTTTACTTTTGAACTTCCTCTGCCAGTTTTATGCCTCACTCTCAAACATCAGCTGGTATTTGAACTCCATCGTAGACTCCTAGCAACTTCCTTTGGCAACTTTGTGTAAGGAATACTGTACTCAGTCCTCCATTAATTGAATTACCTGAATTCACCCTTCTGTCGTTGTCCTATAAGCTTTATTTTATAGTAAATAAATATATTAAATAAAAAGATATCTTACCTACAAGAGTACAGGTTGTCAAACTTAGTTTTTGTGACAGAATCGTTGACATTCATAGCGGGCACGCAGAGTTTCCCTGCTTTGCTGAGCTGATATAGTCTGTGCACTCCCGTCACACTCTCCTCCACGATACCTGGAACATGATACAATAAAACATTATAAAATTTTCATAAAACGGCTAGTGAACAGCTCTAACTAACTGCTGTACTTTTCCTATTGTTATTTCAATGGAAGATGTGCACAGCCGGGAAATACTTGTTTAACTAGCTTGTGCAAGGATTAACCGTTGTTGACAGATTGATTGTCATCTCTAATGTACAAACATAAGGTACGCTTGGAGAAACTAACAATATTGATTCCCTGCACTCTGTGAACCAAAAAGAAACTTGAAGCGAGTCGAAGAGATTCTCTTTCCTCCTTCATTTTATCCAGGCATCATAAGTCCTACATCACCAATTTCATTCATACAGCCTCTTCCTTAACCGGGTGGAGATATAGTTCCCCTGGCTGTACAGCACAGACAGAGAAGTTCTTCTAAGGTTTCCCAAGAGAAACACAACAAAATTTCACCGCAACGACCACCTCCCAAAGCCATAATCAAAAGCACAAACACAAGATAAGTACAGAAGGGCCATTATAGGGCAAAGCATAGAAATAAATCATAGTGCCAAAGGAGATCTCAGTCTGGTTTGCTAACCCCATTTCAGGTTCGTCTTGCTCCAGTAACAGTGTTAATATTAGATTGACTTGTAGCAGACCTACCCTTGATGGCCTTGAAGGCGGCCGGGTGCTTCTTTAGCATGAGGTGGGTTGCGTCGCCGCCGTCGTCCAGGATCATGTTTGGCTGCCAACCCTCGGCAGCTATGCAGCGGTCTATGCACCACCAGAAGTCCTCTTCCGTTTCTCCGCGCCATGCAAACACACTATAACCTGAAAATACAACAATTTTATAATAATTTTTTATTGCCGAGCTACATGATTTTATATTTTACACTGCCGTTTAATAGTTTTAATTAGATTTATTGTTTCAAAATAAGGAATACGATTCTGGTTACGATTATTCAACCAACAATCATAATCGATTACAATAATTATGATTATAGTATCGATTGGTCGGTAGCTGAGTGGACAAACGCGTTGGATTCCCACTCAGGCATTGTGCGTTCAATTCCTTTACTGGCTAAGTCCTCCTTCATTGCACAAGCAACATCTTCCGCTTCTTATGATGGCAGTAGAAGTTTTTCAAATGTCAGGTTATTCGTAACCCGGGAATGTTTGTCTTTCTTATAAAAAATAAAAAGTATATTTGATGCAATCCTTTGGGTCCTAAATACTGTGATGGGCTGGCCATATGGAAAGAATGATGGCAATACATTAAAAATGATCAAGTGAAAATCGACCCAGAGGCAGGTCGATGAGGAGGTGAACTGACTGAATAGAAGTCGATTGGAAGACTTGAGGAATGGGGATAAATGGCGAGGGACTGGAGCCAGTGGAAAACCTATGTGGAAGAGGCTAAATGCCCCTGCGATTTATGTTATAATGCAATGGATGAGATATCGGATTACAATTATTGATGTAAAGGGTCCAAAAAAACACCTACTGCCAATAATATATTAGCTAGTAGAAAATTACAGAAGGCGGGTTTAAAATACTTGAATCTTGTTTAGGAAAGCGCCTCATTATTACATTTTAAAACGGGTACATTGACTCTGAAAAATTTTAAATAATCAATTAGATATTTAATGCGCCGGGATTTTTGCGTAACTATCATCATAATGTACATCTACAAAGGGGTATGAAGAGAATGGACAGAGGGCACGGAAAAGGGCGAATTAACTTTAATGATGGTGTTGTGCCACATATAACGAGCATTTAAGTATTACTTCACATACACAGAATGTTTACAAAACAAATTACATGGATGACAACAGGAAGTGGTTGTACGAATGACAAATTAATACGCAATGATCTTTCCCATAGGAAGTCGAACATTATGTTATAAAACCAGATTTCTAAATTAAATATATTGTGACAGTACACTGCTGGAATATATATATATATTTTACAGTTATTACTGCACAAGAGTCCCAACTGCTCCCAACTGTCTAGAGCCAGTGGGACTATGGCATCCCAGTGAAAGTAGATGGGAAAGAAGAGGGTTAAAAAGTACCTGGCTATTCAGATTTGGTCAACAAACATGGCTAAAGCCATTTCAAGCAACGTTTCGATTCTGAACGGTGGTCTTTCACCAGGGCAGATTATCTACCACTCTGGAACGTGCCGCAAATATACTATATATTATTTTGTATAAATTAAAAAGTGTTATGACACATATTAATTTAGTACGCCAGTTTTGAACCCGCAACCTCTGGATTCGTAGTCGAGTGTCTTACCACTCGACCACGGAGGATGTCATCATTTAGGTACATTACTTTATGCATTTATAAGTACCATTACTAATGCTTCTAATCTACTATGCAGTAGTTGTTTTTAAGCTTGAAGTAACAATATATGGAGAGAGAGCTAATTCTTTTTACCCAACCTATATACTCGTACATTGGGATAAGTCACTTTCTCTGGGTTTTTACGTTGTACACCATGAGAAAGAAAGAGACAACAAATTTTCCCGAATTATCACACCGCTTTAAAGTATTGTTAGAATGTTCTTCGTATCCCGCGTCTCCGTTGACTCCGCCCACACGTTACAATACATGAAATAAATTGAGAAAACTCTACGGTTTATTAGGTTACAATACTGCGAAAAAGTGGTTATGCAAAAAAACAAAAACATTATGTCGACATGTGAATGAATGTATAAATACCCTAGCCCTAGTCCTAGTCACGCCCAGGTCTAGCCGAGTCCGGCAAACCTCGTATAAACTGACTACAACACTCTCTCTTGTACATATTATTGCTCCGAGTTTTTAAGAGAGTACCACAACACACAAAAAAATATATAACAAGGTACGACTCCAGCTGGTTTCCTGCTGTCTCCGTCCACTCTCTCATAGCTTAGGATGAAATGTTTCCCTCGACATCATCCAGCTACCTAATCTATCCTTCATTCTTTTTACATGTCCTACTCAACGGAGTCGTCAGTTTAAAAAATAAAAAAAAAAAAAAGTCTTTGTTCTTCAAAAAATAATTGGTTGCAATATCATTTTCTTGTAAAGCTCAGAGATTCATCTTACAATTAAATCTTAAAAACTGAAAATGGCACTAATTTGATGGCCATCAAATGTGATGGAGTTTAAAACACTTAAAAGATTTTTACTGTGTGCGTATAGGTTTTTTTTTTAAATAATTGGACGTAGTTATGCAGAAAGCGCACAGCGCCCTTGCGGTGATTTTTCACAAAAACGGCGCTATAAAAATCATCCAAATATTATTATTATTATTATTATAAAAGGGTCCAACCCACAATTTGCCAAAATCGAGTTTTACATGTTAACTTATAGACAGATACGAGATTTCTATCTGCTAAAAACATCCAAGCTCCAAATGCAATAGATTTTTGGTAATTCAATTTTTTACTAATGATCATTGTACATATTTGACTTAAATTGAAGTTTAAAAACATTCAAATATAAGATAACATAGAAAACACAATCATTGTTTTAATAAATACATTGATAGATTATAAATTACCTTAAGAAAAAACATTGTTATTCACTTTAAAAATGTCGTAATATGCTTTTGTATCGTCATATTTTCAAGCGCTTTTTTCTCGGT